>CM054115.1:19802433-20226788 GCA_028673005.1 Tanypteryx hageni
TACCTTTTTCGCCGTGTGCTTTCTTGAATGTAATCTCATGCTACATTTCCATCGAGACAACCAACCATTTGTTGGTTTAAAATCATCATGGCCCATCTTCTTAGCTAGCTCCTCTTACTTTTTTTCAACATTGGATCACTGACGCATACTCCTAGTCCAGTTACAATGGAGAACCATCGCTTTATGGCGTCCTCAATGTCAGGATCCTTACCTTGACATTTACATTTTTTGGATGCTCCCTGTTTTCCATGCATGTCCATTCTCGCAATTTACTTTGCTGGTGTATCAAGCGTGCAACTGTAGTTTTCGGTACTCCAGTTATCTTCGCCAAACGATGATGACTGATATTGGGCAGATGGCCTTTTATTTGGTCCAGTAAGGCAATTTTTTTCTGCTAGTGACAAATCTTTACGTGGCATCTTGTTTAGGTGCCGAAATTTTATAAAATTAAAAAAAAAATTTTTACAAATAACAGCACTGAAAAATCTCTACACTTCCTGATTCGGCGTTTGGTCAGTATGAATGATAATACAAGTGCACACAACTGGCGCTAGTGAGAGACTATTCGCTCTGAGAAGGCAAAGCGAGAGTGAGACGAGTGATGAGTCATTTAAGTGCGACAATTAGAAGAGCTGGGGGAGAAACAAAGTGAAAGGAGAAGGAAGAGGGAAAATATGCAAAACCAAGCTTCTTAATGAGTTGATGAGACATTTACAAGGGTCAACTGGAAGGCTAGAGGAGATCCGAGAGAAACTAGAAAGAAGAGAGAGAATATGCAAAACAAGGCTTTCTGTCTGCCACGGTTGTGTATATGTACCTTGAGTGCTGCAGTCTCCTGCCCCGATTAAACAGCATGTTGTCCCAATTAAGCGAAGAAAACCTTGGCTATTTTCTCGATTAGGTTCTGTTCTTTAAGATTTGTCCCAAATAAACGGCTGCCCCGATTAACCGGTGGCCCAAATAACCGGAATGCACTGTAATTGGATCGGATCCACTGCTTGCTTTCCGCCACCATTGTGGAATTACCATGCTAATTTTGGTCCTCGGACCATAAATCATGTGGAAGGATGGCATTATGCCTTAAATAAATCTGTTGGCCATCATCATGTTAATATATGGTCGATGATTACACCTTTAAAGAAACAGAAAGGTAACTTGAAGAGTATACTAGGGTTAGTAAATGTTGGAAATCTTCCACCTCGTAAAAACCATAAATACAAGGCTATTATTTAAAAATTAATGAAATTAACTGCAGATCGACAAAACGGGGATATCGATTTACATAAATTTGTGCAAGCAGTTGGATACTTCCTTTCATTAAATGATTAATATAATTTAAACGGTCTATGTTTAAAAAATAAATTGATTAACTACTTAAAATTTGTATATATTTCTTTACTTGATATTAAAACATTTATAAATTTAGAAAAATAAATGGTTTAGTAACCTAAAATTTGTATTTATTTTTTTATTCCTTAATTTTTATTTTTTATTACCGATTCCGAGAAAAACTAGAATTTTTAAGTAGAATGTATGGCGTAGGAAGAATCACAATAATTATAGTCTAAATGTTTTTTACTCTTCACTCAATATTAGGACAAATGCGAATAGGACAAGTGCAATTAGGGCATAGTTTGTAAAAGTAAATATATATTAAGTTATAAAATATACGAGGGTTGAATGAAAAGTAGTGGCAACAAGTGTGGTATATCAAGACAAGTTTTATTTCAATGAAAACTGACATCACATGCCTTCAATATAGTCATCTGCCATGTGATCAACCTTGTCTCAAGTCTGTGAGAGGCTACGGATGCCATCAGCTGATCGATTCCTGTTGATAGTCGCAAGAGACCGTCCTACTGCCTCCATTACCTCCTCCAGACTGCAAAACCGCTTTCCTCGGAGGGGTTCCTTCATCTTCGGGAACAGATCAAAGTCACATGGACTCATGTATGCAGAGTAGGGAGAATGTTCTTAAGTTTCCCATTGCCAACGTGCCCAGGTTTTGTCAAGGGCTACGATACAGCGCATGAATGCATCTCCTTTGTTGTGGTACCATTCAAGTTGGAGGTTAGCAAAGGCATATCTGTGCCACTTTTGCTCCTCGGTAAGGTGGTGTGGGACACAACATGATGCAATTTTATGCATCCCGATGATGTCTTTAAAGATGTGACAAATTGTGAATTGCCTTATCCCAACTTCCACAGCCAACTGGCGCATTGTCCATTGCCTGTCCACTTCCAGCAGTGACTTTATGAGCTGCACCTGCTTGTCCAGAATGGTGGGCTGTCATGCACGTCAATATCCTTGTGTAGTGTCCAATGCTTTTACCCATCATGTGACAGTTTGATACGGCAACATATCATCATCACATGCTTCCTGCAGACCATGCCAACAGTCCTTCACACTAGGACCACATGCGACCTCTATTTTGATCCAGGAATGCTTTCTAACTTCGTGAACATGTCTTAGGGCGTTGTGTTATGAGACATCGACTTCCCCAGCTTGTTCATGTGCGCTCGACTGCTTTAGAGGTGTGAAACTTACTGTGTACATCCGAGGCATGGCCTACTAGCAGCACTGTTACCACTACTTTTCATTCAACCCTTGTATGTTGTTCGTAAAAAATATGTATATTAGAATTATAGTTTAAATATAATATTTTTTTACTTCTGTCACTTAAGTGAAAGGGCAATAATAGCATTACGGCAATTGCCATTAGGGCACCCAAGATAAGGGCAAGTGAGAAATAGGGCATATGGATTAGGGCAAGTGAGACCTAACCAAAACCAGCTTCATCCTTTTCACAGATGGAGCCATGACGAGGGTACCTATTTGCTGTCAGTAGTACTTGTTACACTGAGGATTGCTCACGTATTTCTCAATCAACAAACAATTGAGATGCTTATATTAATTTTATATTGAAAGATTTGATCGCATGGAACATGGATTTTGTCTGAAAAAATATATTTTTTAAATACTTGTAGAGTGAAAGAATAAGGTTGACTTATATGGCAAATATATGCCTAAACACGCATTTTCAAGCAGAAAAATTGAGGTTGACTCATACACTGCAATATGTCACTTTTTTCTTTTTAGCCCACTCCTGGTCAGTTAAATATTCTACTTTACCTGATGTGATCCTATGAAGTAAATGTATACACAGTATTAGGAGGATCAATAAAGTAATAATCTGAAGAGATCGGGAGTGCCGGTGGTGCAGTGGTTAGGATGCTGGCTGCTAGTCTCCTGCTGCTCGTAGGGGCAGTGGGCACAAATCCAGTGCAAGTAGGATTTTTTCCGAGGTTGTCCGGCCTCCTGTTTGTGTAGTTTGAGAAGATTATGCAAATTCAGCGTTCCGTCGAAGGGACATGAAGCATTTGGCCCCCTTGGTGCTCTTCATAAAGAGTAGGCTATTGCCAGCACCTGGTTTCCCTTCCCCCTTCTGTGTGTATGTCCAGTTGATGACAGTACAAAATGACCATAGCCGTTGATGCACTTAAAGAATCAATTACTACTACTCGGAGGAGATGATGCAAATCATAAAAAGGTATTCAGGCTTTATGAGCCACTCCTAACAGAAGTTCAAATGTTATGGGAGTAGTTTTGATGGGATAGGATTAATATTTTTGCTGTCAACCTGAATGTGAGCCAAATCATGGCAAGTTTGTATATAAGAAATGATGGAAGAAAAATGTACATTTTCCCTTAGTTGAAGCTGTGAAGTAAAAGATCCCTAAGTTTGTTTTTGTTTGAGATTGTTCACCAGCTTCATGTGTCCTTGCTTTTAGCATGAGGCACATAAGGCAAGGATTTCTTATTGTGGACACTGTTGCTATATTCTTACCATAATAAAAAATATTTGCAAAGCCATTGATTCAAAATCCTTAATACAAGTACTGGACCTCTTATCCAGGAAGCTTGGGAGCTGAGCTGAGCTGGATTTCTGGCCCTAGGCCTAACATGTACTTAAAATCTGAGATTATTTTGGAAAATTCATCCAAATATGCCTCTGCAGCTTCATGGTCAGCAGAAGCCTTCTCCCCGCACACTTTCAGCAAACGAAGGCCATGTCATTGCTTAAATCTGTTGAACCACACAAGAATATTTGATGAAGTTGATAGGTCTAATTCCTCATGAAATACTTGGACTTGACCCATGACAATGGAGTGATCGAGTGGAAACTTTTCGCTCTGACACTGCCTAATCCATTCAAGCAACATTTTGTCTGCATCAGTTTTTGTCTATTAATTTAGGCACATCACTGTCAGCATAAAATTTAAGCAACTTCTGTCTGTTTCTTAAGATCATATATGGAAGATGTACCTACCCCAAACTCTTCACGTATTCGTTTCACGGAAGCACCTTTCATTAATTTTATAAGTAACTCCACCATCTTCTTTATACTTAGCACAAAATGGTTTCTTTTAGCCCTCTCACTAGCCAGTGGACTTCCTACTGGCCTTTTAGACATGTCTTTCATAAAAATGGGGGCAAATTACAGAGGCGTATATTCAGATGACGCAGCGGGTCAAATTCTTAGCCTCCTTGTGGTTTTAAACCGTCCAAAAGGCATGGCAGGGTGTGCGCTGAGACAACAGCAACCAGAAGTAGTTAGCAGTTGTGATTGGCTATTGTGGGAAGCAATCCAATTCTACGTTGTTACTTGTCATGAGCTGCTGTTTTTGTTTTCTGAGTTTCGTCTGTTTTGCATGCGTGGGGTAAAGTGTGAACCGACGTGTTTATGACACTGATTTAGACAAGTTTTTAACATATATTTATAATTTTTTAGATATAATTTATAACTTTTTGCCCATATTTACAATGGGAAACAGTGTTGACGATGTACTGAATGTCCCGTTTTCTGCCCGAGCTTTTGCGGATTGTATGAACATAGTCGAAGAAGGTAAGCCTCATCCTCCTCTTCCAAATTTACTGTGCAAGCACAAAGATGCAAAAACTGAGTACATGAGACATTTCTCTGTTTCACAATATGATACAGTAGAATGGTTAACTGGATGTGAAGTGCGGTCAAGACTTTTTTGTTGGCCTTGTTTATTATTCTCCAAAGAGAAAGTTGTTTGGAATAAGCACGGGTATTCTGATCTTAATCATTTAGCTGCAGCAGTGCAAAAACATGAGCGCTCCCAACCTCATGTTCAGTCATTTTTAAATCTTAAGATGTTTGGAAAACAAAGAATTGACACTCTCATTGACAGCCAAAGAAAAATTGAAATTAGCCATCATAATGAACAAGTAAAGAAAAATAGAGGCATTTTAAAAGATTAATTGATGCTGTATGTTATTTGGCTAAGCAAGAGCTTCCTTTGAGAGGTCATGATGAGTCCGAAGATTCAGCCAACCGAGGGAATTATATAGAATTTTTAAATGTGCTCCGTGAGTATGATCCTCTTTTAGACAGTCATTTAAAGGCATCGACTGTATTTCGAGGAACTTTTCCCACAGTACAAAATGATATCATTAACGCTATATCTGATGTGGTTAAAGATGCTATAAAGAAAGAAATTTCTTCCGCTACATTTGTGGCCATTCTTCTGGATGAAACTTCTGATGTCATGTCGAAATCGCAGCTATCAACTGTTTTCCGTTTTGACCATAATGGGCAAACACACAAAAGGTTCATCGGATTTACAGACGTAAGTGATAGAATGTCTAGTGGTCTTTTTAAACATGTTGTAAACTGAGTTGAGGAATTTAATATTAAGGACAAGTTGGTCAGCCAAACTTATGATGGTGCCTGTGTAATGAGTGGACATATTAATGGGTTGCAGAGTAAAGTTAACGAGGCCTATCCTTGAGCAGTATTTACGCATTGCTACGCTCATGTTTTGAACTTAGTTCTGAAGCAAAGCCTCTCGAATATCAAGGAATGTAGATTGTTTTTCCAAACTATCAGTGGATTGGCAGCATATTTTTCTAAATCATCGAAAAGAGTAAATGTTTTGCAAGATTTTGTTGCTAAAAAATTACCCTCCATCGCACCAACCAGATGGAACTTTACTTCCCGTTTATCAAACACAGTAAAACGCCACAGAAGTCAACTTATTGAATTTTTTTAACACATTGTGGAGAATTATGGGGAATGGGACGTGGATGCTGTAATCAAAGCTCGTGGTTTTTTGTATTTCTTGCAAGATTTTCAAACAATTTTTTTGCTAGAAATTTTTTCTGTTCTGTTTGGCTATACTGATGTTTTGAATAATATTGCAAGCATCATCCTATGACATATTGTACTGTTGTAAAAAGGTGCATGATACTAATGAAACAGCTTAAGAATCACAAGGAACATGGATTTGATGATATTTGGGTTTCTGCAAAGGAAAAGCACACGGTTGAGGAGTCGAAGCCTAAAAGACGAAAAGGATCTGAAGAAGAGGAGAAGAGCACGTGCCTTCGATTATACCAGAGAATAGTCGACTGCATGTGCCTGGAGATGGAAGAAAGATACTCTTCACTTTCGAAACTTGAGTTTTTTCAACTCCTTTGTAGCGAAAGATATGATCAGTATGCGAAAACATTTCCTGATGGTATTCTAGAAAAATTAAAGGATTTCTATGGACCAGTTTTTGACTACGCTCACCTAAAAAAGGAACTAAAAGTGCTCTTTTCTTCTGATGAATTTGCGAGGAAACCAGTGCATCACCTATTAAAATTCATGCAAGAAAATCAGCTTCAGGTTGCATTCAAGGAGATTTATAAATTAGCGGAACTTATCAAGATGATTCCGAGTTCTACTGCTACAGTCGAGCGTTCTTTTTCGGCTATGAAGAGAATACATACGTGTTATAGAGGAACACAAATGCAGGAAATGTTATGCAGCCTAAGTTCACTTGCCATTGAAAAGACATTGCTGGTGGAACTGAAGAAAAGACCTTCATTTTATGATGATGTGCTAACAAAATTCCTAAGGCAAAACAGGAGATAGGAACTGGTGTATAAATAAGTAAAATGAGTTTTTTAAGCCTTTCTTTGATTCAATCCGGAAAATAATATTTCCCCAAGTGATTACTTTTTCAGATTTCTGTGCGTATTATATGGTTGTATTTAAAAATCGCAACAAATACAGATAATTCATGCCTCACTCTAGTATTTGCCAATGATATTCTAATCTTCTCACATCGAAGCGTTAACTCTCTGTGCTTCTCACATAAGTGGCGCGCGTGATGCATAGTTATAGTCTAGTTGATGGGGAACCTTTGTGTTGTCCATAATTATGGATTGTATAGTTAAAATTATATCAGTTAGTAAATTCAAGTATTCAAAATTATTCTACGATTAATTGCATTAGACCAATTAAGAAGAGTGCTGCTGCGCTATGCTCTCTTAAAACTTTCACACGTCGATAAAAATGCAATCGTATGTTCAAATTAACACGTGAATTTTGTAGCGCAGGTTGCATAACCCCCTCCCAATAAAAGCACACCCAACCTAAATGGACACACAACGCCACTGGTAAATTACCACAATAATTACGGAGAAACAAGTGTAGGCTTGAACTGACGAGGGCTGCGTGCCATTCAAACAAAGTGACCAGCCGGCAAACTACTCGGTCATTGCCACCAACCCGCCACTTTCAAAAATAGTTTGATTTCTGGATGCTGGATAAGAGGTTTGGTACCTGTACCTTTATTTATAAAAAGAAGTGTTTTAATAATATGATTATGTGCATCTCATGGTGAG
This sequence comes from Tanypteryx hageni, assembly GCA_028673005.1. Lineage (NCBI taxonomy): Eukaryota > Metazoa > Arthropoda > Insecta > Odonata > Petaluridae > Tanypteryx > Tanypteryx hageni. The sequence goes on from CM054115.1 coordinate 19,810,135, forward strand.
CCATTAGCATCCTTTTTCTGTCAATTTTTACCATTGATGGTATAGATTTCAAAAATAACTTTCATATTAATGTTATTTACAGCACATATTAAACAAGAAAGACCCCTAATTTTTGCTATCAAATGATGTTACCCTTCTCTACTGAAGACTATGCTTACCTTTTTTTATGTTAAACTGATCGACTTTACGTATTCTTAAGACTGCTTTTATAGCATTTAATTAACTTAGTTTATCATATTTCAGACAGTATCATTGTGAGTGAGGGGGCCAATACAATGGATATAGGACGAACAATGTTATTGAACACATTACCGAAACATAGACTTGATGCAGGTTTGTTCATGAATAAACCTTGAGAATTTGTTAGTTTCATTCAGTAAAAGTCTTGATTTGGACAAAAAATCACTAATTTTTTTTTACAAAGGAACATTTGGAACGATGGGCGTTGGGCTTGGTTTTGCAGTGGCAGCTTGCATGTGGTGCCAGAATTATGCTCCAGAAAAGAGGGTGATTTGTGTGGAAGGTGATTCTGCTTTTGGATTCTCGGGTATGGAAATTGAGACAATGTTCAGGTAAATAATTGTTTTACTGTATCCACATGCAGTATAGGAGAGTATTTTTTTGTGAAAGAATTGAATTCAAGATTTCAATGGAAATACACCTTTTAAGGTCTTCTGAATATGCTTTCATTATTTTCTCGACAATGTCTATGCATGTGAAAGGAATTTTGTGCACTCTAACTCAAAAACTATTGGTCAAATCAACACAAAACTTTATAATTTTGAGCTTAATTAGAAAATCAAGAACTGTTTAGATTTTGGTTAAAATTGATCAACCGGAAGTGGTTTACTCTTGACATTTTTTCATTTTTGCCAAATATCTTCATTAGAATTTCATTAATGTAAATATTTATTATTATCAAAATCTTAGAGTATAATTTTTACAACTTTTGTTTTGACCTCTTCAATCATTATTCTCAACCTAGCAGGAAATTCCTCTACTGCAGCATGATCTGCACTTGGTGCCTCACTTGTATACTTAAGGTTTTGGAGGCTAGCATGCCCTCTAAACATCATAATCCAGCCCTGGAAAGTCATAAAAGTCTCTGTGCCATCACTCTTCCCTTCACTGTTTGTTCTTCAAATCTGTCCATATACTTGAGTTTTTCCTGAATATCAGTAAGAGATGAAGTGTGTCATTTTGTCTGATCTTCTATCTATGTTCTCGATAACCGTTCCATGTTCTGCGTGCCAGTGCCCCTCATTCTTGCCAAACGCATAGCACTGGTCGCAATTATACTTTTCTAGACGGGTGCTTTGACATCCACTCTAGAATGAAAACATATTTATTCAAATCCTGGCTGTCTTCTATAGTCTACCAAGTTTCCAGCGTGTGTTTTGAAAATTTTTACTTGCAATAAAGTGAAACTGCAATGAGGAAATTTGCGATCAACTGTATCTCATCTGAATCAATGAATCTGAAAATGGCCTTCTGTGGATCAAAGGAGATGGCGCAATTGATGATTCTTTCAGTGATGGAAGTGAAGAAATGATGTCTTAAGAGAAACAAAGGTGTTGAGAAGACTTTTATGTTAGTCTTCTCAACACCTTTGTTTCTCTTTAGATAGAAGCCAACTCACTTTCTTGAGTTAAAGTAGGGGTTTTTTCCACGATGCCTCAGTGAGGACGTTTAGTGTTGGAGGTTTACTACTCTGTTAGCCCTTCTTCACCGTAAATACCCCAATTCGAGAATGGAGAATCATGCTGGCTTGATAGCTTAGTTGGTTAAAGCACCTATCCGGCAAATGGGGAGACCCGGGTTCGATTCCCGGTCAAGTTCAGGATTTTTTCTCCTTCTCAAAGTTCAAATGATGTCTTATTTTACAGGTATAAATTGCCAATTATTATAATTATTGTCAATAACAATGGAATTTATGGTGGATTTGAAAAGAATGACTGGGACAGCATTCAAGAATCACCTGAGTTAGCATTGGTGTAAGTTTTAATGTTACTATTACTTCATGCATTGTTGTTATTATTATTGCTACAGCAATTATTTTTTATTAATGCAAATTCTTAGGAATCCACCCACAGCTTTGTCTGTGAATACACATTATGAAAATATGATGAGACTGTTTTCTAAGAAAGGTTTCTTTTGTGAAACCATTCCACAGTTATTGGAAGCCATCCAAGCATCAATATCTGTAAGTGATTGCCTGTCATTTATCTATGATGTACGATAATATTGATTTTAATCAACTGCTGTCATCTTTCTTCAAGGTTAAGGACCATCCAAGTATCATTAATGTTATGATACATCCATCTGCTGATCGGAAAGAGCAAAGCTTCTCTTGGCTAACTGAGTCTAAATTATGAGTCCCAAAAATGAAAAGGCATAAATTTACCAAAACTAGTGATTTGGCATACAATTTTTATTTTTTCAATTTAAACTTTACATGAGATTTTCTGGTGCATATTTACTCTTTATTGAAATGAAATAGTTGTTTTAGTTATTTTTATATTATAAATATAAAATAAAATTATTGTAGAAAAATACTTGAATCAAATTTTTACCATACTCATGCCTGCTGCATTGAGCAGACTCCTTTTTACAAATTTGACTACTGAGCAGGCTAAGCATTTACTGTCAAGTGACATGTATTACTTATAAAAGAGGGTGATTCATTAGTAGATCAATCCATCCCATACCTAGAAAACCTTCATAGGAAGGTGTCTTGCAGGTACCTCACCCATGTTTGTTAAATTAGACAATGAAAATTCCACTAAATTTTATGAAAAGATAATAATTTCCAGGATCACAGGCAGCATATTGAACATTACAAAGTAATAATGCACAATAATTTCTTCCACTTATTTTGATTTATATGCTAAATGAGCAAGTTTTCCATAGACATTTGATTTTATCATATTTTAAGCTAGGATTCTATTAGATTAAGGTTGTTAATTAATTACTGAGCAATCAAGAAGCTGCTTTTTAATGGAACACTTCATTAACTGCATTGCAGTTTTAAGTTCAGTCTTGTTAATATTTTGAAGAATAAAATAATTACACAACACAAGCAGTAGACAAACCTCAATGAAGATATAAATAACTACTTAGGAATTTTAACTTTGGTGTTTAGGGATTGACCAAAGGAATTTCCAAAAATTGTATGCATTTGTTGCAAAAACATATCCACTTGCATACTAACTTATGTATAGCCTCTTATATAAGCCCATCGATAAACAGGTTCTCCTGAAAAGAATGGCATTTAATAAGTGTGCAGTCATGGAGATGAAATTTTGTTAAATATAAAAAATAAGGAATTTAATTTTACTAATTAGAAAAATTTATTAATTTGAAAGCGAGTCCCTTCTTAAATAATACATGAATTTGTTTTACAGTAAACATGATTACTGAAGGCATGTCATGATTTATCACTGACATGGTGCACTAATGGATAGTGGTGAAGGGAAAGATATCCTAAAAACTAAAGCCCTAACACTCGAGATAAGTTGTAATAATTTATTAGACTAGGGGTGTCCAATATGGTTGCCATAAGCTGCATAGTGAATATGCCACAGATGAGGTGAAATGAAGCTACTCATCAGTTATATTTTTCCTCTACTTTTCTGTCCAACATTATTTAAAGAAAAATAATTACAACTATCCCACTTGAGGTTTAAATTTGCAACTAAAATGAAGCATCTGTCTATAATGATACGTTAACTGTTGTTACATACTGCTAACAGTGCTTTTTTCTGAAAGAACAAGACAGAAAAGAAGCATACTTTGCGCATGCAAGACAGTGGCATTTGTTGTGAATTATGCAATCAAGTTAAATAACTAATTCTACAACTTTCTTAGTCTTTTTTGATACAACCAACATTTTAAATTTTACTTTTTGTAAATGGAAAAGTAGAACCCCTGCTTGGATTATGTGTACCACTTACAGCACGGGTTCTCAACCTTTTATCTCTATTGGGCACTCACTATATTCTGGGAGAGGGAGGCGTGCATAACCACACAAAATGGAATATTTGAAATTGAATTCGGAGAATGGCAAAACAAACTGGTATTAATAGGATGATAATCCTTTTTAGCGCTTTTTAAAAAATGTCATAATTTTAATGTCCATCTGCGCACAAATTTTTAAAGCAGTGAGAAGAACTGGGAAGCTAAGACTTGGATGATAGATTCAGCTGGTGACGGACATGAACTCTATTTTAACTCAGTCTGCACTTTCAAGTTGAAGGGAATGCCAGTCTCATTTTTGAGATGTCTGGAGTTTAACTTTCATGTCATGCAAAATGGCAATCACTCATCCAGTAATTGTGCCGTTTGAAATTTGCAAATTTTTTATTGCTGATATTTTTTTCTTCTTTTGAAAATTTAACAAAAAGCTGCCCACCACTAGCAATTAACGCTTCCATAATGAGCAGGCCATCTTTGAACGTTTTTTTCTTCAATGTTAATAAATGAGCAATTTTGAAAGAAGCTAATGTTTTGTTTTTAGACTTTATAACAGGGTTCGCAAGTATAGATTGCTGCCACTCCGATAATTTATATTTCAAATCACTAATTTTCTTTTAACCCAGAGGAAAATGCATATCAAATGATGAATGATGAGCCTTGAAATGTATTTCAATATTGTGCCTCTTTGATACTGTCGTGCTATTAGAGCAGCGGGTACCTGGAAATGCCTCAACAGGCACCTAGAAACACCTCAGTGGGCACCACGTTGAGAACCTCTGATTTAAAGTGAAACCCCGATTATACATGTTCATTTGAGACTTGAGTAGTCATGGATAATTTAAGAACACAGAAAATCTGCATTTCTAAAGGCAAAATTTGGTATAATGACTGTTAAGTACTGTGAAAATTTATCTATGTAAAAAACAGGTTGCATGCCACAAATAAAAAAAAACCACTTAAAATGGAAACAGTAATTAGTAAATAACAAAAAATTAAAATTAGTTTATGTCATTTACTATTCTGACTGACCAACAGATCACCGCTATGTGTGCACATAAAAAAGATGGGACAGTAAGACAGAGTTTTCACTAAAACATTTATTCAGTCATATAGTAATGTAGCATTGCTGTAAATTTAAAGTGGTACTTGGTATTTAAGGCTCTCTCTAAAATAAAAGCGAAAACTTAGCTTCCTTTCTGGTAAAAATTATAATGGTAATAATAAATTTCAAATAAATAATAATAGATGATATTTAGGGATGGGACGTTCGGTTCTGCTGGTTCTCTCAAGAACCGGAACCGACTGTTTATAATCTGTTCTTCGGTTCTGATCCTTATTTTAATAAAAAGCATGGAAAGATGTAGACATGCGTGTATACACACGAAGCCGAGGCGTTCTTTACGATTTATACAATCATGTCACAAAAGATAAATATTAATGGCTTGGTATAATGTATATGTATAATTTAACTGATTTATTGTGAACCCTAACAATAAAGCCAATGCGGACATTTGGAACAACTTAAGAATTGATAGTAGAAATGACAAATACGCTATATGCAACTATCGTAAAGCTATAATTTCCCGTGGTGTATCAATGCAAATAGCACTTCTAACCTAACAGAACCGAAACTGAGAACCAGGATCAGACTAATATAACTGGAACTGGGAAAAAGTGGAACCATCCCATCCCTAACGATAATAACAAGTTTATCTAATATTTAAAGAAGAACCTCATAAATATAAAATGTTGCTGGAAATCTTGTGACAAAGGTTATACATTATAATACTCAGCGGTTAATTCTAAGAAAATCACTTATTGTGGCCACACAAACAACTGACAGAGAAATTTGAGCATCAAGTTGTGATATGCTACGTTATTCTGAGAGGTTTAGCTGCAGCAAATTCCTAGCCATTATCTTTAATTAGCCTCAATAAGTTTTCATGTAAAAAATATTTTAAAAAACAAAACAGGATCATAGTATCTATCAGTATAAATACCGTATTTACCCGAAAGGAAGACAACCTTGAATTTAAGACGACCCCTAAAAAAATTAGGTTCACTTACAAAAAAACTTTTGCATATATGTATAACAAGCTAATATTAAGAGGATGAAAAAAAGTAAATTTACTGCTTACATCTCCCTCTCCTCTGTTTCCTTCCCTTATTTTTCTTGTCCTGTTCATTCATCACAACTTATTCAAATTCGAACAAGTCATCTTCCTTACCATCCATGGAATTTGATATGCAGCATTTCTTGAACCCTCTTGAGATACCACTGGGATCTATTTTTATCCATGCTGCAATGATCCAATTACAGAGAAGTAGTATGCTGCTCTTCTTAATTTTCCCTGTAGGAGTTAATGCATGGTACCCTGCCAAAAGCCATTCTGAATAAAATGACTATGTAATCCTTAAAGGGCCTCATCACTACAACATCTAGCATTTGAATTTGTGATGTCATACCTCCTGGTATAACTACAAGGTCAGTATTCATACCATGAAGGGTATTTTGAATTTCCTCTGTAAGGTGGCCTTTGAACGCATCTAACGATAAGATGAGCATTACTCTTCCTTAAAAGTGCCCCAGGTCATCTATTCCAAACTATGCTTCATTAAATCAGCTGACATCCATCCTTGGCCTTGACATTAAACAATTATTCCATTTGGTAGTACTTCCTTAGGCACTGTTTTGCATTTTAAAATAACATATGGTGGCAACTTTGTTCCGTCCGCTAATACAGCCAGCATTACAGTAATGCGCAGTTTTTCATTCCCGGAATTTTTTATGATGACATGTCGAAGTAAATGGGTGTCTCATCTGCATTACGCATTTGGCTCAGAAGGTAATTGTGGCTTTTCTGCAACTGAATTACATGCTTATTAGTTTGTCCGTGAAGTCGGAAGGTAGATGCTGGCAAAGTGAAGTTCTTCATCAAAGGCTAAAACCATTACGACGCAACATACACACACACCATCCATTACTAGCCTTAAATTCTTGGTGTAATGTTTTGCGATCATGCTAATTCTTAGACTTTCAATTTAATGATATCCCGCGTCACTGGTTTTACCATCTATTCTTTAAATATGCACAAAGTTTGTGATTTCCTCTTCTAATGCATGATATCGGCCTCGTTTTGGTCCACTAAATGATCTCCTTGTTAGCACCTTCAAGTTTCTCTTTTGCTTGCTTCCACCTTCGCACATTTGCTTCAGTCACATTGTATTTCCTCCCTGCCACACAATTATTTGTTTCTTCAGCATAGTGCACCACCATTAACTTAAAATTGGTCATAATTCTTCTAATTCCTTTCGATACATTCCCTCTTACCGCTGCTCCTTTTTCCTCTATGCAATATGCCATTTGTTTGGGCTATCTTACTTAAAATTTATAAATAATAACTTGTCACTATTTCACTTTAAACTCAGCAAAGCATGTAGTACTCAAGTGCTCTCGTAAATTTTCTACACTCTGAAACTCACGTCCACTTTACGTCTGCCGTTGGCATACCAAATGCAAAGCATCATGTTTAAATTGTAGTAGATACGTTTAAATTGTATCAGTTTTGTTTAAATTGTATCAGTTTCGTTTAAATTGTATTATTAGACACCTTAATTGGTGGAATGAAGTGATCCGAAGATCCTATGCAGACAGGCATAAGCTGTAAAGTTGGGAATAATTTTGAAATGAGAAAAAAGTCTGCTATGACCGGGAATCGAACCCAGGTCTTCCACTTGCCGGGTGGATATTCTACCACTGAACTATCGTAGCAGATCAATTTTCTTGTTTCTGAATGCGGATGTTTTCTTGGTAGGGACGGAACTAGTTAAGCTAGTATCACACTGCCCCAACGGATATCCTCAAAGAGATACACCGAAGAAAACTCCTCCCTCTCAAATTCCCGGTCATAGCAGACTTTTTTCTCGTTTCAAAATTATTCCCAACTTTCCAGCTTATGCCTGTCTGCATAGGATCTTCGGATCATATTATTCCATCAATTTCTTGCTTGGCAATCTCACCATTTGAGAGGGTTTTTTTTCGATGTATCTCTTCAAGGTCATCCGTTGGGGCAGTTTGATACTAGCTTGGCGAGTTCCGTCCCAACCAAAAAACATCCGCGTTCAGAAATGAGAAAATTGATCTGCTATGATAGTTCAGTGGTAGAATATCTGCCCGGCAAGTGGAAGACCCGGGTTCAATTCCCGGTCATAGCAGACTTTTTTCTTGTTTCATATTACCCACGGAACCGCCCAGCTGTAGTCATTTTTTTTTTCAACTTGTCACGTAATTACCTACCCAGCTCTAAACACTTCTGTACCACCGAAGTAGAGCCATTGGTCTGTTGGAGCAATTTTAAGAAATTTGACCTTAAATTTTTAAAGAATTGAAGTAATTAATTAAATATGATGTATTACTTTATGCAATAATAAATATTTTAACGGACATATACTTGACATCGGGGTGTTTCATGGTGCATTTAAAATAGGGGTGTATTCTCACCTTAAATCCTCATACTCCATTCTAAGACGATACCTAATATTTTTAATGGCATTTTTGTGAAAAAACCTTGTCTTCCTTTCAGGTAAATACGGTAATTAGTATCTTACAAATAAAATGATTCAATTTAAAGACTTCCAGTGAAAAGATAAAAAGTTTATTAACTGCTGTTACCTGTTATAGTCTGTAAGATTCTGTCAATTATATCTCCTAATGGAGTATGAATATAGGCTACCCCAACCAGGATTCCAGCAAGATGACCAAGAAATGATGTTCCTGGAACTAGTACATAAATGAGGATTAACTCAGCCCATGCTGCGTACTGTAAAGGTACTTGAATTGATCCTCCTAAATAAATTGAACGACCACTTCGATTTATTTCAGCTTCTCGACTTGATGTCAATGTCTTCAATGTGAATAACACACCTAAAATAAAAAGAAATTGCCAACCTGTAGCTACATAAAGTCATTAAGAGCAAATTGAAAGATGGATCATCTATATAAATCCTATGGTATAAAACAACAAGCTATCCAATTAATACATTCATAACACAAAATGTTATCACTAAAATAAAAGCAAGTTTTCATAAAATCACTTTTCAAAATCTCTTTTTAGCCTGTTTTCAAAAATATAAAAAACAAGCCATTGTTATCATTTAGTCATCCATCAATGTGTCTATCTGTGGACATTCAATTTTTTTGTTATAAGAGATGATAAAATTTTCTCAGTAGGGTAGGCACTAGTAAAATATTAAGATTCGAATTTTTCGAATCCTCCATTAGTGTGAATTTCCACCACTAGAGGTCACTAACTTGGGAAAATGAGTACTTGAAATAAATATTGTAAACAGTCCATTTATGCTATAAATTTGATATTTAGGTGGTAGGGTGTGGTGATGATTCAATAAATTATACATTGAAATCTATGGGATTAAGTATATTCCAACAAAGTTTTATAGAAATTTTAAAACAATTTGAAATTTGATACAGAACATGACAAACTGAGATGTCTTTTCTTCTGAGGTGTTGTGTTATGCTGCCAGAAATAATTGATAAGAACCCAATGAAGGACCAGAACAAAGCAATTGAAGAAGTAAATGCCTCTACATCGATGAATTTCACTTTCATTTACGAGTGCACCTTTAGCTATCATAAACCCATTGTTATAATATTATCTTTTAGATGTATTTAAATATTAATCAAATTATTTAACAATAAATATAATATAGTTTATATAATTTAGAAATTATTTTAAGTGTAAATGTTTCTTGGGAAAATATTGTATATTTGTTCTTGACAAATGTATATTTAAACAAAAAAGTTAATTTTCTATGTTAACGGTTATTCCATACTCACCAGAGGAGATTGAAGATTCTTGTTATTATCTCCTAACAATTAGATGAGGAAGGGATGGATAATGGAACAGAGGAAGTTTGGTATTGCTGTATCGAACAAAATCATTATAAACAAGGCAAAAAGAGTTGCCAAAGAAAAAGAACTAATTGAGCATATAAATCGTTATTACATATGCATTCCATTTATTATTTATCCCATTAAATTAAAATATTTTCTTGCACTTAAGTTTAAGTGAGTACTAACGGTAAAGGGTAACTACATGTGATGTGTGCGACTCACTCAGACGGGTTAATTAATATGATTGCCAAGTTCACACAGGGCACATGTAGCTATACAAGCCTCAAAGCAATTATCTATATTTTAGATCATCCCTATTTATTTTATAGATTAAGTTTATCTAAAATGTTATATTTAACTGTTATCATGCCATAATATTTTCTGTAAATGTTGCCAGATATGGACTTAATCACGGCTTGAAACAATACACAATGTGACCCTTCCTATATGCCTTGGTGAACCAAAACACTTTCCTTCCTGAAAAATCTTCTAAAAAAACCGGGATGCGTCTTGTAGGCCGAAAAATATGGCACTTTTTCCACAAAAAGGTCATCTGAAATTGACGAGCGTATTATAGGCCATAAATCTTCAAGTATTCTGGCCATAAAGTCCAGGAATGGATTTATCAGAGTGCTCAGGGCTGCCCGGAGCCCTCACATTTTTGGAGGCCCCAAAAAGGGTATGACAAATTTATTGCAACATTAATGAAATAAAAATTTTAATTTCCTATAGAAAAACATTCTGTATTGTGAAATGCATAAGTCAATGCCCATTTTTTGAGTAACATTTTAGTTTTTGGAGGAAACAAAGCAAATACTTAATGTACCTCTAAGTAACTAGCATTTAAGGAGCCCAAAATGACTAAGAGCTCTTAAATGTTAAAATACATATATATTTTATATGTAACACTGGTAGATCCCAAAAAAGAGAGTACAGTAATCCCCCATATTTGCAGGAGTTACATTCCTGAAAAACACCACAAACATAGAAACCATGAATATATTACAAGCTTATGGGAAAATTGGGGTTAGGAGTACAACAACCACTGTTCATACAGTAATAACACGATTTTTTAAACTTATCTTAAGTAATTATAAGCAAAGTTTTTTTGAGATAAAATATTTTAAATTTATGCGAATCTGTAATTCAAACACCCTTATTTCCAGTGCTTGAAGTGGAAAAAAAGGAAGAGGAATGGTTTACCGAAACTAACATAATCAAACCAAGTTGAGGTTAGATGAATTTACATCTAAATAAATTGATGTGTCCATCACGACTTTCTGCATACGTAAGTGGTAAACTAAAATCAAATAACTTCCTACAACAAGGGTAAATTCAACTTTGCTGTCATTACCATGCATATAAGTTGCCCACTAACTGCCATTTTCGAAAAAAATTGAATGTCTTGAAATATTGCTTGTGAAAATTTTTTTCAAAAAAGAGATGTAGAAAAAAATAATATCTACAACTTTATATACATACACACACACACACACACACACACACACATATATATATATATATATATACAAAAAATCAGTTTTAAGCGAAATATTTAAGAAAAACTAAAATTTGAAAGGAGTAAACGGCTACTTCCAGTTTACCGTTTGTTATCAAAATCTTTTCAAATCTAAAGAGTATATCATCATCAGCATAGAGAATCTGTCCATAGACAGGTCCCTGATTATTCATGGTTAAATCTGGTTCTCCATATACTTCTATTTTCCGCTTTCCTCTTCATATCTTGATAACTCTCTTTCCCTTTCGAATCATCTATCTGCTATCTAGTTTTCCTTCTAACACGTCTTTAATCACACTCTCTCTCCTCAGGTAATGTCCAACCCAGTTTGCCTTCCTCTTTCTAATAGTCTGTATAATCATTCGCTTCTCTCCTATTCTTTGTAGCACTTCATCGTTTTTCATCCCATCTGTCCATTTTATCTTCAGCATTTTACTCCAAGTCCACATTTCAAAGCTTTCCAAGTATTTGATGTCATTTTTCTTAGCGTCCATGTTTCTGCCCCGTACAAAGCTATACTCCATACATAGCATTTTATCAACTTCTTGCAGATATATTCCCTTATATTCCTCTTAAGTAGGTGTTTCTTTCTTCTAAAAGCTGGTTTTGCTTTTCCTATTCTAGTCCTGATCTTATCCATACATTTTGCTTGTCTTGTTATGATGCTTTCAAGGAATTTATAATCTGCAACTTGTTTTGCGCAACTTCATAATACTCTACAGAATTTCGTGTCATAGATTTAAACACATGGTATTTCATAGAAATTAGTTTGAGTCTCTGGAAGAGTTATAGACCTGCCTTGTCAACGCATCCAATTTGATTCCCATATTTAGTATAAAATTTATCTCACTTAACTTCTTTTGGAGCCCTTTGTGCTGTGCTTGTTCACTTGCAGATCATTTTTGATTAAGTGATGATTAAAAAAAATGATGTTGCAGAGCTCGATAATTATTCCAAACAGCCTTTACGGAACGTGTGCTTGACGATACCCGTTGGGTACCCAAAAAACATCCTATTGAATTTAATTTGACACACAACTCCTGCACAACAGATTTGAGTTCAGACTTGTTTTTAGGAGATGCACTATAAATGGCATACAGTTTGTCAAAAAATATCTTCATATGGCATACTGCGGAAATTTCTTGCACAACATCATTCACAGTTAACTCCAGGCGATGATTGCCACAATGCCAAACTATTAAGCCAGGGAATTTATCCACAAACTTTTGAGCGACGCCAGCATGTTTTCCTAGCATATTGGAAGCACCATCACATAAAAAAACAATTTCTTAGTAGAAAATTATCTTCGAAGTCGTGATTGTATATAACTTCCAGAAATGTTTTCATAATAGTAGTAGCTTCTGTGTTCTTCAATTTCACGATGTCGAAAAGAAACTACTCCTATCAACTGATTCTGGCAGTTTCACGCGTAAGCATATCACTAGCGCGATCTTTTTGCTAATAGTGGTACATTTATCGATCATGAATCCAAAATTTTGATCACTGTCTAATATAAACTTGACCAGTTGTTTGCGAATTTCAGTTGCAATATGATGAGTTATGTCTGCACACGCATGGCCAGTTTGTAGAATCCATCCCATTTCCAGATCATTCGTTTCTTGAAGATCAATTAGTGCTGATAAATCTGAGAGGGCGATTTGACTTTGCAATGTAATGAACAGTGCGAAATACACGACATGTAGTTTCATAATGTGTTAACTGCATTTTTGCATTTGTGGATTCTATTGGACTCTTCTTAGCCAGAGAAGCTATTTCACAGGCTTTTTGGTGTGCCGCTGATAGCTTATGACAAGAGAGTTTTTTGCAGAGCGACTGTTGATTTTTTCTTTTGTATCTCCATATTCCTTAATTGTACCTTCCACCCACTCAATTACTAATTTTAGGCCTTGGGTTGCCATTGGTCCTAATTTTCCTACGGACTTACATGTAGAGCATCCTAGACCATTTCTAGTAATTGTCAACCACTCGTAAATTTTAAGTTTTTCACGCCACTGATCATCTGACAAATAATCCGGAAAATGTTCTTCATATTTTCATGATAAGTATTCTGTATGTATACTTGGACATGAGCCACTAGATCCTGCATCTTCAACAATTATCACAGATTACGTTTTTTTATTATCGACAGTATCAAGTGTTATTTTTTTCGAATTCAAGAGCCATTTATCCATTTTTATGAGGGTTTTTAGTTGTATAGATTTATAAACAGCTCATGGACACACACACAATAGCACATAAAGTACCAAGTATGCACAATACGAACAAAACAAGTTAATAAAACTAACTAAAATGTCAAATATGAACATTATTCATTTCAAAGAAAAGATATGCTATTTATTCGTCAACAGTGCGCAAGATGACTTTGTCCGTATTTATTAAAGTATACATTACAAAATATAAATTATATTACATTTAAAAATTATTATTGTTACATATTTTGGCATTTAAAATGAACATTGTTAAATATTGGTATTGAAAAATCAAACGCATTAATTCAGTTAGCATTGTTTATCTAATAAAAGACCTACTCTGTGTGTGTCTGATGCTGTGTGGCACTTTTAACGCATTTTTAACAAACTTCCCAATTAGGTGAAAGGTTGACATTTTGCAGTAATGTTTGATTCAGATATAAAAATTATATGACGAAATATAAATACGAAAAAACACCTGGATTCAACTCCAGGAGGGCGATTTCCATTTCCCGTAAGATAACACATAAAAAGCGACTTTTTAAAGTGCAGGTTTTTATTCTTTTGGAAATTAAAATTAGAAAGAATAGACGTACGATCTTCGAATTTGAACTCTGTTTTAGGAAAATTAATGAAGTTTCTTATTCTGTTAATCTTTTTCCGCCTACCATTCTAAATCTCATATTAAACATTTAAATCACATATTTTGGGAAAATATCGGATTTTAAACGTGATGTTGCCTCGCCAACCATGCCATTGCTAAAATTCGAGAATTGAGGGAGGGAGGGAATATTATTATTATTAATACCTTATTTTGACAAGGGGCTCATCATTGAAGAAAACAAGAAGGAGAAAGAAATTCCCTGAAATCTCTATTTTGGCAAATTTTATACTGGCTCTTACTCAATCATTACAGCTGTTATTTATTTCTAAGTTTCCCATTAAATTTCAATGGGAAATTACACTAGAAACATCAAAAATTCCAAAAAGTTATATTTCAGGAGTATTTTTGATTCCAATGCTCCAATTTAAACGCCCATAAGAAAACATGCATATTAATTACATAAGATGTATGGCTTCAGTAGGATTACCAGTCTTACGATAGTAACTGACACCCGTCATATGATGGGCATTACACTAGTATTTTTAATAAACTGGCACACAATAACTATCAACAAACAATGACATATCGCTATCACCAGCACATCTGACTGCCACAAGAATCAGGTCAGTCGAACAGTTGTTTCCTCGTACGAAAAAACAAATTCTAACTGGAAACTTGCATTGCAACTGTAACATACATAATATTTATATTAAAATATGTAATGATATGTACTTGGAAGATTAACAGGATTAAAAAATAGTACCGGGATGTTTTTCAGAGGGTGAAAAGGAACTGGGATGGTTTTTGTATTTTTAAAAGGTAGTGGGATTGCATCCAGCCCCACTTCAAGCACTGCTTATTTCTCAACGTGGAATTAAGAAGAAATAAATGATGGGCAGCAGGCACAACTGTCACCAATAATATAAACAATAAATTAGATCCTTCTATTATAAAATTATAGTACAGTTGAACCACCAAATTCGCCGCTTCCAAATTTGCGTGCTTCGCAGTTTCGCGGGTTTTTCGACTACTGCTACCATCAGTGTCTGTGGACTAGAGCCCTGCATACCTGCAGTTTACCCGACCCGTGGGTACCTGCAGCAAAAGTTGTGGGTCGGGTATATAGTGCTTCCATGCGGGTACGGGTCAGGTTCGGACACAAAAGGAACTGGTGCGGGTACGAAAACTAGTTTTAATTCCAATTCAATTTGCCTCGCCAATGTAGGCACAGGAACTTTTCACATGCCTTTTACTGCTAGTAAAGCCCACCCTCGCGGTCAGGCTTACAAGGTGTGCTGAAATCTACTTTGAAAGGAGACGTCAAGACACGTTGGTATTCAATTCTTTGTATGATCTCTTCAATACTTGAAAATTGAGAGGTTATTTACAATATTTTAATTGAAAAAAAGATGAGTGATATGATTTGTGATGTTGAAAAGAAAGATTTAGTAGAATACCTCAATCCATTCCAGAAAGCATTGATTGAATTGGAAGGAGAAAAATATCCAACAATATTTTTGGTTTACTTGTGGCATTTGAAAATAAACGATCATTTAAAAATAGGTTCAACAGAATCTAACATCATAAAACTTTTAAAAACTTCAGGTAAAACTTATTATTTAAAAAATGTGGAAATTCAGCACATTCATAAAATTTTTGTTTTTCTTCATCCCCTTCTAAAGAGTTTAAAAATGTTAAAAACTGAAGAAAAGTATGAAATCTATGAGAAAGTTAAAGTAAGTATTGATAACATTGAAAAGGAGAAGGGATATGAAATCGAATCCGTGACACCAAATCCGTGTATGCTTGTAGAGCAACCAATGAAAAGGTATAAAATATCAGACACAGCAAATGATCATATTTCTCCAGACGAATTGACTGTATATATCGACTTTAAACTATATGACGACATAACTAATAATTTTGATTTGATGAAATGGTGGGATAAGCAAAAGGATTGTTTGCCAAATTTAAGTTTTTTAGCGAATCGTATTTTTGCAATACCAGCGACCAGTGCTCCACCAGAGAGACATTTTTGATTGGCGGGACATGTTGTTAGTGAAAGAAGAAACAGTTTAGGTCCCGCAAACGTGGATGATGTCCTATTTTTAAATAGTCATTTTAAATCTCAGGGTACTATTAATTAATGTTTCCTTATTTCAATTAAATTATTTTGTAAAATTTGTAGTTTTTGTAAAAATAAATTTTAGATACTTTAAATACCTTTTTCGATCTTAAAAATGAATGTTAATGTACAATTGTATTTCATTTTCATTTATACAAAATACTCAGAAATAATATCTTTATTTTTTCACGATTTCTTGCTATGAATTTGTGTCTCGAGGACAAGACAGTTAAAGAATATGGGTCAGGTCGGACAAGTAGACCTTCTGTGTGGGTGCGAGCCTGCGGGTACGGGTTAGTAGTCTGCGGGTACGGGTCGGGTACAGGTGGAAAATATCATACCTGTGCAGGGCTCTACTGTGGACTATGTAGCAGCAGCAAGTTTTCCTGTACAACTGCGAATACATTGGATACATTCGACAGTATGTATTCAACGTAGATGAGACAGCGTCGTTTTGGAAAAGAATGCCTTCAAAAACATTTTTATCAATTGAAGATATATCGGCTCCTTGGTTAAAAGCAGCCAAAGACCGATTTACCTTCTCCAATGTGCTAATGCTTCGGGGGACTGCATGATGAAGCCCATGATTGTATACCGGTCTTTACACCCTCGGACATTGAAGGAGAAAAACATTGAACACAGTTTATCGGTGTTTTCGAGAGCTAACCAAAAAGCCTGGGTTACAAGTGCACTGTTTTTAGAATGGTTTAACAAGGATTTTGTAAAAGAAGTAGAAAAATACCATAACCATTGTCACCGCTTTCCTCGTCATCATTGGATTTTTCACAGATGGCTTCAATATCTTCGTTTAACTTTTTATGGTATGATTATGCTGAGTGTGATGGCAGGCTCGGCATTGGATTCGTTTTGTGCCGCACACCAAATTTAATGTATGCATTTTTTGCTTTTTACGTGATTCATAAACATTTTTTCGGTATATTCATTGCTAATCATGGTTTACGCGAAATTATCTCAGCAAACTGGCTGTATGGCTACGGCAGATTATTATTATTATATTGGTTCTAAACCACTTTTAGCCTACCATTTCATCAATTATTGTTGTAAAAATAATGGAGAGCCAAGAACCAAACCCCCATTTTCTCATATCTGCCACCACTGCTCCTCACGCTTATATGCGTGGTACCTGGACTGTGCCCTGAGTGCGAACTATGCATATATGTATTTTCCACGTTCCCTGTTCAACACGCTTTTAGTCGTATCTATTCTGGCGTGATGTATAAGCTTTTGGCAGAAATATCTGTATATGTAATATATGAAGACCTTAGTAGATGGCGTGGGCATTTCTTTTCATCTATTACATTCCGTTCCATGAGACTTCATACCCATGCCTCTTCTCAGGAACCCTTGGTCCTGGAGGTAGCTTGACTTCCTTTTTCCATATTAGGTAAATACTGAATGTAAATACACCGCATCCCCTGTACCGTATTCCTTACTGTAAATATGCTGAATCTCTTGAGAGTAAGCATATTTTTTGCAGTAGCCTGTGAGATTTTGTCAAGTGAACATCCAACCAAAAATGTTGGTTCGCACGCCACGCAGAATGTTTTCTTGTGGGAAAGAAATCGATGATTCCCCCTAGCAGCACTGCGAACACGTATGGATAACTTACATAATTGAACACATGTGGCCGACATTAAATAAACAAACGTGGACAGTCGTTTGATAAACACATTTAAGTGTAGTTCTGCATTTGGTGAATTAAAAATATATTTTTTTAAATTTAAGCCATCATGGGACCAAAGCGAAATAGTAGTGCTGGTGCTGATAGTGGTAGTAATAAAAGATGCAATATTAGTTTAGAAACTAAACTAGACATCATAAAAAGGGCAGAAAGAGGTGAAAAGCAGGTGGATATAGCTTGTAACTATGGTGTGAACCAATCGAGTATCAGAACAATTATTAAAGATAAAGAAAGAATTGTGGAGGCTGTTAAGGGAACAACTCCTGTTTTAATGAGTAGAATAGTAAAAAATAGAAGTTTTTTGTTGCACGAGATGGAAAAACTCTTAATTTTGTGGACTGAGAGGCAAACACATGACCATGTGCCTCTCAGCTTATTAATAATTCAGGAGAAGGCTAGGAGTTTAATTGAAGACTTGAAGAAAAGAGCTGGACCTGAATATGCAAAAGAGTGTTTTTCAGCTAGCTCTGGATAGTTTTCACGTTTGGCGAGTGCAGATACTCAAGCTGCAAGTGAATTCCCGAAGGCACTAGAAAAAATAATAGTAGAAGGTGGTTACAGTGCTCATCAAGTGTTCAATGTTGACGAAACAGGACTTCTCTGGAAAAATATGGCTTCCAGAACATATATTTCTAGAGAGGAAAAATGTGCACCTGGACATAAAGTTTCCAAAGAAAGACTAACTCTTTTACTTGGTGGTAACGCAGCCAGTGATTATAAACTTAAACCTTTGCTTGTGTATTTATCAAAAAACCCAAGGGCTTTAAAAGGAATTGTGAAGTCATCCCTTCCTGTTATGTGGAAATGTAATAAGAAGGCTTGGATGACAACGGAACTATTTGAAGACTGGTTTAAAAACTACTTTGTGGGGGAAATAAAAAGGTATTGTACATCTAAAAATTTGCCCTTCAAAATTTTATTACTGCTTGATAATGCCCCTGGCCATCCATCCTACATAGATGATTTCAATGATAAAATTAAGGTTGTTTTTTTGCCTCCTAATACAACCTCTATTATTCATCCGATGGACCAAGGTATTATAGCCTCCTTTAAGGCATATTACCTAAGTGAACCTTTTCGCAAGCCATTGCTTTTATAAACAGAGAGGAGAAAAACTTAAGGGATTTCTGGAAGGCATACATCATTTATAATGCTGTGCAAAACATTGCTGATGCCTGGGGGGATATGAAGGAAACAAACTTAAATGATGTGTGAAAAAACTTGTGTTCACAGTTTGTGAATAGTTTAAGTGATTTTGAGGAGCCAGTAGAACCAGTTACTGAAGAAATTGTTGAACTGGGCAATAAAATGGAACTCGACCTTGATGTGAGAGAGCTGTTGGACTCACACTTGGAGGAATTAATAATCGATGAATTAATTGAAATAGAGACAAATCAAAAGACTGAAGATGTAACAGAAGAACCTGGTATTCCACAGTCTCCCAGAACATTTACAAGGAAGAAAATAGCAGCAGCTTTTAAGTCAATTTCTGAGGGGTTGGCAATCTTTGAAGAACAGGACTCAAATATGGAAAGCATTGCAAAAGTGAAAAGAGGCGTGAGATTTTTGAAGAAAAAAAGAAACTAACTGTGCAATCTTTTATAAAAACATATTTTTAAAAAGTGGAAAACCAGCTGTTTCTTCATTATCAGATGCTCTTCCATCTACCTCTTCTGCACCTAGTGTCACTTATGTGGAAAATATGAACTCGGATAAAAACATTGACGAGTAAAAGTTGAATATGTATGTACGTTAGGGTGGTCCATATAATGGGGGAAAAATGTTTTATTTTGAATAGGGGCACCAGCCTATCTTGTTCCAATATTTAAAAAAATAATATTCCCAAAATTTGGTAAATTTTAGATGAAATTTAGAGGTTGCTATCAAAGTTTGAAACATTAGTTTTCTTTATTTTAAACAAAATGCAATACAGTACAAAGCATATAAAATTTAGACTTGGTAATTTCCATGCTACATTGTCACATGATGAACATAACAATATTGACACAGTGGTATATTAATTGTTTGTGGCAAGTGTTCCCTTCACAAAGTCTGGATATCTCCTCCGATGATCGCTGACAACCTGAAGAAGAAATTGCTTTTGCTGTTCACCCTGGATGTGTAATCGATTGTATTTCTTGATCAGGGCAACTCCGCATTCTGCCGTATCGTTAATGCAATTGATAGACCTGATGCACTTTTCTGTGGCAATGTAGTTCCCATCATCAGAAGCCCCGAGTTTGGGATCCAATTCTGTGAATTTTGAGTCAAGACCAAGTATGTCGAAAAACCTCAGTGTTGGCTGACACAAAATAGTCCAAATTTTTCTCCAAGATGCTATCCAGATCAAAAATCACTCTCTTTGAGTGATCCTCATTACCATCATTTTGGAGAGCTTGAATCAATTTGGCTTTTGAATCTATTGATACTTTTTTATCAAAGAAAGCAAGGGCAACCAGCTCTTCGCTGAGGTACCACAGATGACGAGCAAGTATTCAGAGCAACGTTGGCAACTATTGAGTTTGTAGTCTTGTACTGTTGGAGGTTCTTCAACAGCATCAGGTCATTTAAAGGCGCAGCAGTTGGAAGTGCAGCTTGAAACCACGCCTTCAAATAGAATCTCACAACAAAAATTGCTATGTCCCTTATCCCAGCTTCCTCTTTTGTCTTCAATGGAAACTGTCCTTTGAACATCCACAGTTTGATAGCATAAATGGCTTTGGCCATCCAACGAGCCTTATGCATTGCACCAGAAGCAAGAAATCTAATTCCACGAGAAGGTTCACTTCCAAGAAAGGTGATTGAGATTTAGTTCTCTGTAATCATCGCGAGGTTGCTGCTGGTTGAGTGGGTCTGAAGCAAAAGTGATTATTTCGTCTTTAATATCGGCAACAGCACTGGCAGTGAACTCATCATCAAGTGCAGTTCTGTATTCGGACTTATTCCCTCTGAGCCAGAAGAAACTCTCGATCTTCTTCTATTTTGATCATGGATAGCGCCTCTGCATGTGCAATATCAAAAAGCTCATAGAGGCTGTTACTGAAAGCAGTTTCTTTTTCAAACAGTGTTTTGGATCTTTTCTTCTTGTTTTTTTCATTTTTCTTCAGCTTCTGCCAGTCATGGAAGATTTTTTCAACAGCTGCAATTAAGTGTTTTTGAAGCCGAGTAGGGATCCGTGCTATATCCCAAATCCCAATGGCAGCTTCGGCAACTACAGTTGCACTTTCTCGAACAGTTTTCTTTCCAGTCAGATGCAAATGAAAAAAATAAGCCATTACCCCTCACTTCGAAGGTAGCTTATTTCCAGGTATTTCACGTGATTGTAATCCAATTAGCTAAATATTCGTCATTTTACGGGTAGTAGGACTAACAGTAGCCATTTCTTCATAAAAGTAAACCTGAAAGTAAAGTGAAAAAATTAGCTAACTTACTTCTGTTGTCATTAGTTTATTTTTTGGTGTTCAGCAGAACGCAGTACAAAACTTACAAACTGGGAGTGCACTGTATTGTAATCTCCTATGAGTCAGGTTCACTTGAGTCTCTACACAACAACTTTATGAACTGCACTCTTTGGCTGCCTGACAACTGAACTCACTGCACTAGGTGGGCTGCTTATATAGTTTAGGCCATAGAGTATTCCAGAAGGTTCTAGAACATACTGGAAAGTTCTACATCATTACAGAAGGTTCTAGAACATTCCGGAAAGTTCCAAATTGTTCCACAAGGTTCTAGAATGTTTCAGATTGTTTATGAAGGTTCTATAACGTTCTGGACAGTTCTAGATTGTTCCAAAAGACCTGATATGGACTAATACATAACACAAAGTGTGCTCCTGCAAGTGGCCTTATGCAGAATTTCTGAGGGGTACATCTGAAAGGTTATATCTATTGCAGTATTGCGTAACATTGACCAATGGGTGCTGCATCACAATTTTCAATACTAAGTATCTACAATTCACAATTCAATTCAAATAAGTTTAAAATTTAAACTAATTTAAAAATGAGTGCACCTATGTTTAACATTATGATATATTGTGATTTTTCAGATCTTGGTAGCGACCCCTAAATAATATTCAAAACTAACCTAATTTTACCAAAATTATTTTTTTTCATAATGGAACAGATTCAAAACGTGCCCCCTCCAGTTTTCCAAAACTTAAAAATAAGGACCACACTAATGTACATATATTATATAAGTACTCATTTTCTTTATTTAATTTTTGTAATGTTTTGTTTTTAATTAAAATTAACTAGTACGATATCTTGTTTTTTATTCTTGCTATTTTTATATTTTATTGTATGTTACATATCGTATAAGATAAGCCATAATGTATACGTTATAATAAAACATATGGTATAGACCAACGGTTCCCAAACTTTTCTTTTCGCATACCACCGAAAACGTGGCAAAATTTCTTTTTACCACGTAGTAAGTATGAACTTAAAAAAATTTTCTTTACTAACGAAAGAGGCATTTTCAAAATAATATAAGGTAGACTAATAAAATAGGTAGTACTGAAAAATTAATTATTTTCTCGCATTTATCATAGTTAAAATACAAAGAAAATTAGTCAATGTGATGGATGAGTTTTGATATATCTAGATAGAATTTTAATATTTGGTTCAATGTTAGTTAACTTCCAGCGAAGGTCCGGTTCAAGGTTCATTCTTGTTCGATTTTTTTTAATTACCAACATAGTAGAAAAACCTCTTTCACATGGTTCCACGTCAAAACAGCGAACATCAAAACAGCGAACGTCAAAACAGCGCATGTCAAAACAGCGAAAACAAAAACGGCGAACGGACAAAACAGCGAACGTCAAAACAGCGAAAAATGGCAATGTAAAAAACAGCAAACGTGAAAATGGCTGAACTAAATATAGCAAAATACATTTACATATATACCCTGCAAGCCGCCAATGGCGTGTGGAAGGGGGAAAATACAGTATATTATAATTATATGCGAATATTTCAGAAATGAAAGTAATAAAGTCCATCCAAAATCTTTCTAATTCAATGGATTTGAGATAGAAATTCTAATTTTCGAATTTTTTAAGGAACATCATAAAGATCAAATACAGCATAATAAATAGAATGTCATACACAATAAACTTGTAGCTCAAGAATTACAAATTCCTTTATTTCTCTAGTCCAGCGTAGCAGAACTAATAATGCATTAGAAGGTTGGCACCGTGGCTTCAGCCAGTTAATTGGATCAGTCCTCCTACCACATGGAAATATATTGAATGCTTACAAAAAGAACAAAATGTTCATAAAGTAAAAATTGAACAATATATTTCCGGCAAAATCCCTCGAAAAGCCAAAAAATTTACCGAGATTCATACAAACGTAACGAAGGTCTCGTAAAGGGGTACCACAATCGAGATAGATTAAATTTCTTGAAAGGAATCGCCCAAATTTTTCATCTTCACGCATAAGGCTTTTTGAATTCATTATCTCTTGTAATATTTTTCTTACAATTTTTGACATACTTTCAAATAAAACGTACTAATGTTTTAACAGTAATTTGAAAATGTATTAGTTTTGACTTTTAATGTAAATATATGTCCTTATTCATTAACTACATATTTTCTATTTCTTTCGTGCACTCTGTATCATAGTCGCCCATTATATATACGTGTAATAACTAATAATAATAAATTTATTAATCCAAAGATTGAGTATTACATCGATGTAGGACAAGTCATGTATATAGTATAACACAAAAATCATTGTCATGTAGTAAAATTGAAATATTCATTAACGGAATAAAACAGTTTGGTCTGTAAGAAAGTCCTTAATTTTTTACGAAATATGGAAATTCCTTGGATAGCTTTGAAGTCTCCAGGTAATTTGTTAAACAAGAGAAGCCCCATTGACTTGGGGCCCAAGACAGCTGCTCTTGTTCGTACAAAGTTTCTGTGAAGGGCATTAAGTTGCCTCGTACTATGATGGTGAACATTAGAGTTTTTTTCATGTAGGAATAAATTTGTCTTAGCATGAAGTAACATTCATCATCATCATAGGTAGTCTGTCCGTAGACAGGTCCGTGATTATTCATGGTTAAACCTGGTTCTCCATATACTCCTATTTTCCGCTTGTCCTCTTCATATCTTGATAACTCTCTTTCCCTTTCAAATCGTCTATCAGCTGATACCTTTTCCTACCTCTTTCCCTTTTCCCATCTAGTTTTCCTTCTAACACATCTTTAATCATACTCTCTCTCCTCATGTAATGTCCAACCCAGTTAGCCTTCCTCTTTCTGATAGTCTGTATAATCATTCGCTTCTCTCCTATTCTTCGTAGCACTTCATCGTTTTTCATCCTATCTGTCCATTTTATCTTCAGCATTCTCCTCCAAGTCCACATTTCAAAGCTTTCCAAGTATTTGATGTCATTTTTCCTTAGCGTCCATGTTTCTGCCCCATACAATGCTATAACATTATAAATATATAAAAACATGGCACTGGTAAAAAATTAAATTTTTTAAACAGGGGACGGCATGGCGCATCATGTCTCTCATTTGCAATAAGGCGAATTGCCCTCTTTTGAATTTTAAAAATAACATCAGCATGAGGGAAAGAGCCCCAAAACAGAATACTATACAAAAGATGCGAGTAAAATTCGCCATAATATAAAATAATCAAAACATCTAAAAATACGCTATATTTAATACTCCTAATAAGATAGCAGATAGAACTGAGCTTGCTACTCAGATTACTAGTGTGTACATCCCATGAAATTTGAGCGTTGATTGAAATACCCAAGAATTTTGTGCTTTGGACCTGAGGGATCAATTTGCCCCCTATGTCAATGGATATGTTATTACAAAATTTATTTTTGTTTGCAAAATACATCAGTTGAGACTTATCCACATTCAGCTTTAAGAAGTTATTTTGACACCAATTGTTTAAGAGCTGAGCCACAAGTTTACCATTATTTTCCAGACTATAAATGCTGGAAGATGTAAGAAAGACATTGGTGTCATCTGCATAGAGTATAGGGTTAACACCTTTTACTGTCTGGATCCTGTCAGAGAGATCATTTATATAAATAAGGAATAGTATAGGGCCAAGGATGGAACCCTGGGGAACGCCCTGAGTTGCAACTTTACCAGGAGAAACATATCTTAAGCCATTATTCTTTATTACTACATGCTGCATTCTTTCCTGGAGATAAGATTTAATCCAATCATAGGGTATACCCCGAATTCCAAAACTAGCAAGCTTTTGCAGGAGTAACTGGTGGTTGACAGAGTCAAAGAACATTCCAAGGACTTCTATTTTGTTATCCAGTGCAGATAGAATATGATCAATTACCCGAAAGGTGGCTGAAGAAGTTGACTATGTTGCCTGAAGCCATGCTGAAAGGAGGATATAAGCTGGTGTGATTCAAGATATGATACAAGTCGTTTGTAAAAAGCCTTTTCAAAAATTTTTCCAAATTGATTTATCATTGATATGGGTCGGTAAGAGTTCATATCATGGGCACTTCCTTTGCTCTTATACAGAGGAATGATTTTGGCAGTCTTGAGAGGTGCTGGAAAAATTCATAGCCGTAATGATTCATTTATGAGGAACAAAAGGGGTAGCTTAATATAGTTAAATGAATGATTTATGATGATGTAGGGTATTTCATCTATGCCGGCACTATATTTGGATCCAAGGTTCTGAAAAATATTTTTAAGTTCAGGTTCTGTGCATGGAAACAGAAATAAGGTACTAGGAATGGTTGAGGAGGCATCCAAGGTTAATGGATTTGTAGAAACAGATTGATGAGCAAAGAAATTAATAAAATCGGAAGCCAGCTGGGAGAAGTTGGAGATAAAATTACCTGAAGGATCCTTGAGTTTGAGTAAAGATTGAGACCAACCCTGATTTTTCGATTCATTTATAATTTTCCAGATTATCTTTGATTTATTGTCAGCATTCATAATTCTGTCATTATTAAAGGAACTTTTAGCAGAACAAATAATTTTTCGGTACTGTTTTTTTAATACTGAGTATTCTGTTTTGACTTCCGCATTATTGTTGGCTTAGCAAAAATTGGCAAGTTCTTTGATATACAAGGACATCTGTCGGATTTCATCTGTGATCCATCGTTTACGAGAGTGCGATTTATGCCTTTTCCTGTATATTATAGGGAATGCTGTGTTGAAGTAATACAGGAATTTATTGTAGAAATGACTAAAACGTTCATCGAAATCATTAGCATCATAAACATCACACCATTGAAAAACTGAAGAATGTTTGAATTATGAAAGGAGCGGCTAGGGCATGCCTCAACTGGTGGCATGGATTTGAAAGGAAAAACTGCAACAATAGGAAAGTGGTCAGAGAGGTCCGACATAATTACTCTGGTTGTCACTACGTTAGAATCATAATTGGATATAATGTTATCAAGTAAGGTTGAGGAATGATTAGTTTTGCGAGTGGGCTCATAATTATGAATCACTAAATTATAAGATTGCAGAAGGTTAAGGAATTCATTTTTGTTGCTGCTATGGGACAGTAGGTCAAGATTAAAATCACCAGTGATAATCAGAGATGGGTTGGGAGTGGAATTATGGAGAGAATTTAGAAGACTGTCAAGTTTGAGTAGGAAAACCTGGAAGCTTCCCAAAGGTGCCCTATAGAGGGTACAAAGAATAAACGAAAAATCATTGACAGTTAAACTTACAACAGCACATTCAAATTCACGCTCTTCTATAAGTTGGTGAGAAGGAACCACAGTAGTAACAAGTGCTAGGTTCTCCTTGGCGAGTATCATAACACCACCATTTTTTAAGCTAGAACGACAGAATACATCTACAATATTATAACCTAGAAGTCTAAAAGAAGTTAACTCATCATGAGCAAGCCAGTGTTCACATAAGCATAAAATGTCAGGTTGGTGCATATCTATCAGGATTTCTACATCTAGAATCTTATTTCTAACACATTGAACATTTAAATGCATAACAGAGAGAGGGCATGAATGCTGCATATTTGAAACCTGTAGATCAGAAACTAGTGGAGAAATATCTTCCCCAGTGTGTGAATGCCCAATTAATTTAATGTACTTTAGATCTAAGTAATACGAAAGGATTTTTTAAAACGAATTTGGAGCCATAATAATAAATCTTTAAAAAGTTTTTCATAATGAAACCAATAAAAAACTAGCTGATGTCGTTCTTTTAAAATGACCTACTACCACTCAAAAATCTGGTAAATTTTTCTATAGGATATAGGATTCGTTTCTTATGTTAATTTTAGTAATTCCCGTAAATTCAGCGCAGTTTTAAAATATTCACTTATAACTATAATTTTCTGGTTTAACATTTCTGACTATTTAAAATTTAATAACCAGCAATTATTTATTACCTATAATAACTACAATACTGACTTTTGCTAAACTGTGTTCAGCCATTTTGACGTTCACTGTTTTTTATATTCCCATTTTTTGCTGTTTTGACGTTCGCTGTTTTGTCTGTTCGCCATTTTTGTTTTCGCTGTTTTGACGTTCGCTGTTATTCCTGCGCTGTTATGACGTGATACCCTTTCACATAGATAAGTCGTGCAGAATGGGATTAGAATCTTCAATGCTATTGTCAGAAAGAGTGGGATATTCAGCTGATCCTTTACCCTCATGTTCATATTTTCAGGATTAGAATTAATTGAAACAAATGAGTTTCTCGCCTAATTTGTTTCCGAATAATTTTGTTTAAAATAGCAACGTGAAAATGCAAATAGATGAGTAACAATACATCAGCAGTTGACTGTGAGCCATGAGTGGCGCAGCGGATGCATCCAGATGGTGTGGGCAATAGTCTGTCCCTCTCTGTGGTCACTCGTTGTGCAGTTCCATGGGTGAATGCTGACACTAAACTCGCGTACCACTGGCAGTATGCAGTAGTTTGAGAATCGCTGGTATAGACCATTCGATGTTTAGTACATAGTTTTCATGCGTTAAAATGGCTGCTAACGTATACGATACATATCATACAAGTTCAGGAATGCATGCTTACGTGTTTAACGCATAATGAACAAAATGTATAGCGAACGACCTCTAGGAACGGAACTTGTTTGTAAATCGAGAACTGCCTGTAATCTCAATTAATTAAGTTAGAAAAAATGCTACCATCATGCATTTCACTATGAAAATGAATAAAAGGGCACTTAAACAGTTTTACTATGATTTTAGCAATTTTATACGACCAAGTTTTTTATGATGAAAATAATATGATATTAAGCCAGATCCACATATCAGAAACTTTGTGTAAATAAATGTCTGGAAACATGTATTTGTGAGATGTGGATGGAAAAGATACAATGTGAACTAGTGCGGACAATGTTTCAGTGCCAGAACACATCTGCTAGATTGCTCCACAGGTAATAAACATTAAAGGTTTTGTATGTCTGTGAACATTCTTACTCCTCGTAAGTTGTCACTCATCAAGTTTTGTTTCAGCTCGGTTGTTTTTTTTTTGGTCAATTTTAGTTTGTGGAAAAATTGATTTTTGGTTAACAAATAATTAAGTATTGTAACTATCTCCTGAAGCTAAATACATCCAAGTTATTGCTAGTTTTTATCAAGTCAGAATAACCTTCCTGAAATGTAACATTTGTTGTAATCTTTTACTCAATTTGGGAATGAATTTAAACCTTTTCAAACCACCTTCCTCTTGATTACCCCTATAAAGTCCAGTCTCAGAGAAATATTTCTGCTTAGCAAGTACCTTCTCATCCAGAAACAATGTTTTTTGCTTATTTTTTTATTTAGCCCCTTATATCAGGGGTTTTCAAACTTTTTTTCTCTGCGGCCCACAAAAAGTTCGAGGAGACTGCACAAATTCAGCATTCCATCCTTCGGAAGGGATGTTAAGTCATTGGCCCCTTGGTGCTCTTTGTTAAGAGTAGGCTAATGCTGGCACCAGGTTTCTCTCCTCCCTGTGTGTGTGTTCAGTGTGGAAGGAGCTATGGCTATAATAATCCAAGAGGTTGATTAGCCAAAAATATACACATACTACAAGGTTTTTAACCTTGTTGTGGCTATTGGCAATACAGAGGCAAGTATATTTTAAAAAATTGCATTCTTGAATTTTTTTCAGCCATAGGACGAGCTCGATAGTTCCCTGTTGAACTACTCTGAACAATAAAATGACCTTTATGATACTAACTGAATATTTATTTACAAATTATTACTCAAAACAATATTTATACAATGCTATTCGAAAAATGAGTTATAAATTACACAAGGAAAATAAAAAATCCTGTACATCTTATCGCAAAGTAGGGTTGGAAATTACATGGCGAAAATTATCTGGCAAATATGGTAGAATATAAAGCATTATCACTTGGATTTCAGATGCTGCATATGTGCACATTATGTTTTCTGTTCTTGTCACTAAAAGAAAAATTGTACTGACAAATCATTTTCCTTCCTCTTTTCACACGATGAAGCAGACTACGGTGTTAGTTTGATGACCTCCCAAAACAAAGTGATTTTAAGACTTTTGTCTTACAGTCATAAGCGCAAAGAAACTATGAAAGACAATACAGGAGGTGAGGGTAAAAGAGAAGTACTTAAGATCGGTACTAATGAAAAATGGAGAAACCTCCTAATAACCATAGAAATAATAAAAAGCAAGTACTCACATGCCAGTTTAGGGGAAATTACTTCATGCCAGGGACCTACCATGCAATCTCGCACACACTCCGGGTTTAGAGGTAACTAATTCACACCAGGGACCCATTTTCTCACACACACAAGCAATCAAACACACACATGTACTTCCTTTTTTAAAATGCCTAAATATGCATTTTGGAATTAACGATTCCATCTACAGTAGGGCGGTCATAAAGATGAAGAAATATGGGTTGTGAAGTGTTTATATACAAATGCGGAAAGTGAAAGGAAAAGAAAGGTAGGGGAGGGAGAAAATAGTTACATCACATGATGGGAGAGTTGGGAAGAGACTTATTAGAAAGAGAAAGCAGTGTAGTTGGATCCTCGTCTTGATTGAAGATAACAGCTTTGTTTTTGTGAATGGCTAAACTTCCGGCTGCATCTAGAAGGGCTAGAAATGGTTTTAATTAGTTGAAGATTATCTAAGGAAATGGAGTGTAGGGTGTGAAAGATGTGGGTTGCCAACATGATTTTTCAAATTTCCCAAGTTTAAAATACGATGAATGTTCTTTGAACCTAGTAACGATTTTTCTTTCACCAAGATAAATTTTCCCACACATATGGCAATTGATTTTATAAATGCTGGATTTTTCATGAATCATCATCGGATCTTTTGTGTTTCCTAGCAAGTGAAAGAGATGATTTTTGGACAAAATGCAATGTTTAAACTAGAATATTGGAAAATCTTTCTAGGGTACTTTGGAAAGAGGTAGTTTTACGTATTTTTTTGGGGGTGATGAAAATTAGTATGGCTGTTAAACACTGAACTTTTAATTTGTTTGTTTCCTTACTAAATTATATATAAGTTTACTGGAAAAACCATTTTTTGTAACCGTTTTTTAAATGAATGATACTTCTTTCTGGATATCTGATTGTGAGTGACACGCGGAACAATCTCTAAACAAGGAAATTGTATGCTGCTATTCTTTTGTTTTGGCAATGCTGCAAGTCATCCAAAATGAATCTCTTCATGTGTGTTGGTTTTTGGAATATATATTATATGTAAAATAGTTATTTCCCATTGTTAGGAAAATATTTTAAAATGATAGGGAGATATTGTTTTCTAATTCAAAAGTGGATTTAATCGATGCATACAGTGAATTGATATCTTTTAGGTAGGAATCTATATTGTACATATTAATGTCAAAAATAGCAAAAATATGATCAACATACCTGAATCCTGTGATCCAATTTCATTTATCAGCTTTTTTAAATAAAAAGTCTTTTAATTTTTGATGAGTTTGTAATCGGGACTGGGAATGTGATTTATAGTTTTGGTTTTTATATAGGGTGTGGGAAAAATGGCACACACTAACAATGGGGATAGATAGAAAACCTCAAAACTAAGCAAAATGTATAAGGAACAAATTCTCTAGAATGAATAGGTAGCGAGATACGGTAGGACGTTGCCAGTCTCTCTCATTCGCTGATACAGCCGGCAAAACACATTTTTGTCTGGATGGTGGCATGCTGGATACCTTTCTGCATAAGCCCTGGCTGAAGTGTTGGCCCGGTTACCAAATGCACCAAGGATCAAGTACATTTCATAGTATTCGTGTAACGTGTAGTCCATATCATTTCCCCTTCCATGCAGACGGCATATTGCCATGGAACGACTACACAATATGACAGTAGGCCTGCATGCTGAGTGTTGATTGCTGTCATCCGTGGTATTGCAGTGAGCTATCTTTGTTTTTCCTGTGCCATACGTGATGTCTTGTGATCCTTGGTCCTCTCACAGCACGACTACACACTTGCCCCAATTGACAGTTCCTTCTTATGATGATATCTTGGTTCCTATTCATTCTAGAGAATGTTCCCTATACATTTTGCTTAGTTTTGAGGTTTTCTACCCGTCCCCATTGTTAGTGTGCATCATTTTTCCCACACCCTGTATTATGTTCCAGTTGTATTTTACAAGCAGCTTTTATGTGATTTTTGGTAGTATCATTCAGGTTTTTAATAAATGATTATATACCTACTAATGGTACCCACAAAAACTTTTGAAAGGTCAGTCAAAAATCTGCATGTTTAAAAGTATCTTAGAGAGAAAAATAATGATAAACCGCAATTATTTTCAAAGTTTCATGTTATTAATGCTTTAAACTTGTTTCTTTTTACTGAAATATATACAACTTTTTCATATACAATTAATTCAACCATTTATTTCATTTTTTTACTAGTGAATTATTACCAACAAATATGATTGTACTTCACAATGTGTTATTTTCATTTATTAATAATAGCCCATATTCTCCTCATAAAATTGGAAAACTGACAGTTTGAATGTGTTGGTTTTTATAATTTATAAGTGCAATTCTAATTCTCCCTTACAGAAAAGGCAATACTCCGGTATTAAGATAGAAAGGAAGAATTTTTTTCTTATGGTCAATCATTAAAAACACCCAGTCCACATGCAATTTACCGAATAATAATTATCTGCAATTATTAAAGTAGCAATCTATTAAGTTTAACATTGCTACAACAATAACTTAAGTCCTTTGCTCAAGAGATGGAGTTCTTCTTTAGTAAGTTTCTTGTGACCAGTTATGGACAATGTCAATGTCAAAGTGTTTTATGTGGTCACTAAAAGAGTTTATGTTTTGTGCATGTGTGAGAAAAAGACTCCCTGGCGTGGAGTAGTTTCCTCTAAACCTGGAGCGTGTGTGAGATTGCGTGAGGGTTAGGTACCTGGCATTGAGTAATTTCTTTTTAATATTTTATGGTTATTAGGAGGTTTATCCATTTTGCATTAGTTGTAATTAACCATAAGACTCTGATATTACTTTCTCTTTGAACTTTTCTGGAAATAAACCTTCAAGGCAATTTATCCTCGGATATAAGATTTTCAAGAATAAAACTTCAGAAAATACGGTTTGTATTTTCCAAGAAAGTAATTAGTGAGGAAGCAGTGTGTGCTCCCTTGCTACACGAGGGTGCTACTGTAGGTTGGTTTTTGAGAATGACAAGTGTCCTAACAGTGGGAATGGGTGGGAAATTTTGTAAGGTATTTGGCTTATTGGATAATAACCATTTTACCCATTAAGGCACTATAAACGCTTTGGGAAAGGGCCTTGTGGCCCATTTTCAACATTTCTTGTCAATGGTGGGTGCATTGGGCCGCAGCCCACACTTTGAAAAACCATGCCATATATGAACACCACTTCTGGTACCGGGTCTGTGGGGCCTGGTTGCTTTTTACTTTCTCATATACATAGTATACTGAGAAAATATTGTAATCGTGAAAAAATTCGACTTCGAGATTTTGATGGAAATACACATTTTAGGTGTCTCCGAGTCCATAAAAGTGGTTTTTGCCATGCTGTCTGTCTGTTCGCCATTCTAGGGACCAAACGTATACATAAAATCAAACAATATCTCGTATTTATGCAGATCCTTTTTTCATAAAAATGATATTGCACAAAAATAAAGTGTACTTTATTCTCTGCGATTTTTAGACAAATTTGATTTACTCAAAAATGGCTCCAGAGAATTTGATTAAAATCAATCCAGTTGTAGAGCCTGATGTCAAAAATAATACTGCATAAGCCATATGTCTCTAGAAATCACTATATGTCATCCAGTGACATTACAATGTATGCTAAGCTACCTTACCTAAGGCTTATGACATCATGTCTCCACCGCAGTCCACTCAAAATCTTACTACAGCCTTATGGTAAAACTAAATTGAATGATATCTCATATTTGTGGATAATATCATTCATAAAAGACATTCTGAAGAGATAAACGATATTGCACAACAATAGAGGATACTTTATTCTTGGATATTTTGAAACAAAATTCGATTTATTCAAAAATGGTTCCTAAGATTTCGATTAAAATCCATCCAATTGTACAGCCTGATGTCACAAATAATATTAACTGAGCCATGTCCCATAAAAGTTACTTTATATCGTCCAGTGGCATTATTTCTGCACAAAACGCTCTGCGCAAACATCATAGGGGAGGGGGAACCCAGGGATTCCCTAGTCTAAAATTCCATACTTCTCTGTTAACGCCACGTGCTTATTAGTGAGAGGTATTAGATGTGAGAGGTTGATGGTGTAAGTCGCTTTGGTTCTGTTGCTATGCATTATTAACATAATTGGCAGGGAATTGCCAAGCACCCAGTTAATTTCGGGGCAAAGAGTGTAGTGGAACCAACCGTATATGAGAAAGTTTGTGCAATGTATATTGCGCAAATTATTTAATTGGTACCCCCCGCCTACATCACTTTCTGCAGGCGGATGTTATCTGCACTAAAGCTATTGATAACCAGTTGCAGAGAGTAACCAGTAAAAATCCTTTTTTGAGATGATTCTTGGCCGAGCAAAATGTTCCTTTGAGGAGGAACCAAAAACACTTCAAATAACTTACCTAACCCGGTCCCTGCACTAAAGCTATTGACAACCATGGTACTGTTCTGTCAACTGGTTATCAATAGCTTTAGTTCCAAGCTGTTTATGCTTGCTTGCCATCTGTTTCATCTCACTCTTGATGAAATACTGGATCAGCCTTTCTTCTCGTAGAGCCAGCCATATAGTCCTCAGTCGAAAACATTCTTTCATGAGTGGAAGTACGAAAAATTCTCTCTTTCTTAGCCCTATTTCAAAAGGGCTTCTCATAGTAGTGAACATTTTCTGGATGAAGAAGTAATACAATTTCTTGTTGAAAATGAAGAAGATAAATTTTCTAATGATTCTGGCAGTGATAAATCTAGTGAGATCGAGTTGGACTTTACATCTCGTGACCTACCTCAACAGTCAGAAAGTGAAGACGAAGGTGATGGCCATCCATTGAGTGAGGCTGAAGTTTATCCAACTTCTTGGATTTGGTCCGATATTGATGAAGGTAATATTCCGCAAAAGTTTCCCTTTATTGGTGAATTTGGTCCTACTGTTCCTATTGCTAATGTTCTTCAGTCTTTCACAAACATTTTTGATGCACACCTGATTGAGATTATTGTTTTGGAGACTAATAGGTATGCTGAAAATTATTTAAAAAATAAAAAGCTGTCTTTTAGATCTCGACTAAATAAATGAGAACCTGTTTCTTCATCAGAAATATATATTTATTTGGGACTAATTATGTTGATGGGTATTGTACAAAAGCCTACTCTTCGTTCTTACTTTTCTAAAAATCCACTTTTGGAAACAACTATTTTTCCTAAAACCATGTCGCAAGATAGGTTTGAAAGCATCTCAAAATTTTTCCATTTTGTTGATAATTCGAAAATCATAAGTTACACAGGCAATAAGAAACTTTTCAAAATTCAGCCTATTATTGATTATTTAAATTGTAAATTTCAGAGTATCTACTTGCCAAAGGAAAATATTGCTGTAGACGAATCTCATACACTTTGGAAAGGTCGTTTGTCTTTCAAGCAGTTTATTCCTTTGAAATCTTCAAAATTTGGAATAAAACATTCGAACTTTGTGAATCTGAAACCGGATATCTTTGGAGTTTTATTGTTTACTCTGGCTCGGATTCCACAATTTCAGTTTCAGAAACACCCGACGGACTGAAAACATCAGCAATAGTTATCAAATTGTTTGAACCTTTATTTAGAAAAGGCTATATGTTATGGATGGACAATTACTATAAGTCACCAGATTTGGCAAAATTTCTGTTAATTCGTGGAACAAATGTTGCTGGAACTTTATGTTTGAATAGGAAAAATGTACCATCTGAAATAAAAGCTGCCAAATTGAAGACGGGAGAACACGTAGCTAAAGTAAGCAATAAGGTTATGGTTTTGAAATGGAAGGATAAAAAGAACGTAGCATTTATATCAACATTCCATTCCAATAACTTTCAGAAAAAGGATGATAAATTTAAACCGGTTTGCATTTTAGAATACAATAAAGCAATGGGGGGAGTGGATCTGAAAGATCAAAAACTTCAGCTTTACCTCTTAGAGCATAAAAAAAGTAGCAAATGGTAGATGCCTTTTGAATATTTCGGTACATAATTCATTAATAATGTATAATACCTGTCAAAATCAGATGGACCACCTGAGCTTTCGTTTAACTTTAATCCAACAACTTCTCGAAAAATATGGGAGTGTATCAGAATCGCCACGCGCAGTAAGGCCATCACTAAATCCAACACCTTGCCGTTTATTTGAGAGGCACTTCATAGAAAAACTATCGGCAACAGACAAAAAATCTAGGCCACAAAGAAGGTGTTGTGTGTTCTGCGAAAGGGAAAAAGAAAGAAACGGTGTGTTGGTACTCTGAGTGTAATGTTGGCCTGTGTTTGGAAGGTTGTTTTAAGATCTTCCATATGGAACAGAATGTTTAGGAAACCTCATGATTTGAAGAGCATTTATATTGGATTACACTTGGATAAAATCTAAGTAAAATATATTTTGCATACATAAACCATTTTTATTTAAAACTGTAAATTCTTGTAAGATTTAAATATCATTTGACCAAGATGAAAATCATAATATAAGATGTTGCACAAAGCCGTGATTTTCGCAAAATTTATTACCGCAAATAGGACTTCATCGTGCGGAGGCTTCGACCGACTTGAAGGGTTAACAGACCAGAACCATTTAATTTAATTATGTGATATAATGAAAATCAATTAATGACTTTTACACAACTTCAGGGACATTTTTATGACATGTTAATAAATTTCTAATTCTTTACTAATTTTTCTTGTTAAATAGTATATGAAAAAATTAGTACTTAGGGTAGTATCCAATAAGTAGTCAAATATATGTTTCACAATTGAGTTTAAGATGTGTGAATAGCATTGATGTTATATTAAATAAGAACAAACCTGATATTCCAAATCTATGACCTGAATCCTAGCACTGGGTTTGATGCACTGAATGGGACAAAAAAGGGCCTAGCAAGTTTAAACATGCAACGAATGAGCTTAGAATGATAAAATGAAATAGAATAGAGGAGTGTGTGGTTGTGATGCAAATGACATCTAGTTTTCATCAATAAAACAAAATCAAGTGGATCTCACAGACCCCACACCAGCTCCATCAAGTTAAAATGAGTATTATTAAAGAAGCAAAAATAAATAAAACACTTGTGTCAGCTGTCCATCCAGCACTCTTGGCCATGTTCAATGAACACTCTAAACTGAATGTCTGAGAAAAATTAATTTATAGTGAGGAAGGAAAATGTATGGACACATTTGCCTAGCTACATGTGTATAAACACAATGTATCTGCATGAATGTACACAATATTTCTGATATGTGGACCCAAATTTGCATATTCATTTAGTTGTTGCATATTATTCCATGGATTGACCTTAAATATAGTACTATATACACTTTAATTTTTATTTATTTATTAAGAATTATCCAAAAACAGCCAGGTTTGGCCTTTTACATCGGATAAACAACAATAACAACAATGAGAAATGAAATGAAGTATTAGATGAAATGATGATGGAAATGGGCTGAGAAGGACTACTGGTTAGCTTCTCGTTATTGCGGAGCTGTATGAGGGAAGTGATGAAAACAGGTCAAGGGAGGGATTGAGTGATGATAGAGAGTTGAAGGATTGAGGGATATGGTAAAACATGGATCTTTGGGACATGGAGAGGCGACATTTGGGTTGATGAAGAAGTCTGAAGTTATGGGTAGGGCGGGGAGGTACCCTAAGAGAAAAAAAGGAGGTGATGTTTGATCTGCAGCGGCCGTTCATTACGAGGTAAAGAAATTTCAAATCTGCGATTTTGCATCTGAGGGGGAGAGGGGTTAAGCGGAGGGTAGAAAAAAATTTCGTCTCGCGTTAAGATGCGGAAATTTGGGACACAATATCGAACTATTGCGAGGAAAAAGTTAAGTGGACGGTTTAGGGGAGCAAGGGTTGATGGGGAGGCTGAGGACCATATAGGGGAACAGTACTCAAGAAGGGGTAGTACACAGGTGGTAAATACGGATTTAAGAGCATGGGGGTCCTTGAGTTCTGTGAATCTATGGAGGAGGCCAACTAATGACATGGCCTTAGATGTGATTTTGTTGATGTGGTTAGCAAACGTAAGTTTTGAATCGAAAGTTACACCCAAATCCTTATGTGAGGTGGAAGAGGGGATTACCTGATAGGAGTAAAGGTAGGATGTGGGTATGGGATTTTTACGGAGCGTGAAGGTAAGAGAAATCGATTTTGCAGGATTGACTTTGAGATTCCACAGAGAACACCAATTATTTATGAAATGGAGTGTAGCTTGGAGAGATCCATTATCACTAGGATTATTCACCTTTCGGAAAATTTTGCAGTCATCAGCATATAAAAGAATGTTACAGCCACTAGTGACGACGGAATCCACAATGTCGTCCAGGTATAAGGTGAACAGGAGGGGCCTGAGGACAGTGCCCTGTGGGACGCCAGAGGGAACAGATGTGGGGGAGGAAGAAATGCCATCAAGAATGACACGCTGTTGACAAAGAGATAAGAAGTCAGACAATAGGGAGAGAAGAGGGCCATGGATATTGTAGCAGTTTTCTAGTTTGTGAGTAAGAAGTTTATGGTTTATGGAGTTGAAAGCTTTTGCGAAGACTTCGAATGCCATGGTGATGTGGTGAAGGACAGTGAGATTAGTAAGGCATGATCCACCGGGAAGAAAACCATGTTGATGAGGTAAAATATAGGGAAGGGTGAAGGAGAGAAGCCATTTATAGCCAAGTATAACAAGCCATTTGTCCTACTCACCTGAAAATCCAATGGCACAGGTTTTCATATAAGAATAATCATTGAGTAACCTAAACAGAATAGTGGCCATTGCAACGTATGTTGCACTGCACAGAACTGATGCCAACAACAAAAACAGTGCGAAGTTTCTACTTCCAAAAAGGCGAGTTTCTAGTCCACGTCCCTATTGACATAATAATAATAATAGTTTATTAGTCCAGAGATAAAAAACATGATATGGACAAGTCAGTAAAAGGCACACAAGAGAAAATTGGTCAAATTATACATACACATACGGATAAAATAGCAAGATAAAGTTGCAAGCAAATATAAAATAATAAAATTTAAAGTTCGATACCAATGAATATCAAGCATCGATAAGGAAATCATTAATACTATAGTAATGCTTACTGAGCAGAAAGGCTTTTGTTTTTAAAATTTGACATGCTCATGGACATTTTCAGTTCCTGGGGAGTTTGTTGTATAACTGAAGTCCCATTGTTCTTGGGCCAAGTGAGGCTGTTTTTGTACAAATATAGGGAATGTGGAGATCATTTAGAGCACGTGTGCAATAACTACCGTAAATACCCACGTATAATGTGCTTTTTTTTCGAAATATTTGAGTTAAAAATTAGGATGCGTGTTATACGAGGGTACATCATCTTCCTATTTTCATTTGACCCCATATTTCCACAATTTCGGCACAGTAATTACTGCCCGGGTATCCTCATATTTTTATTGGTGATTTTTACGAAAAGTAAAATAGATAATAGTAAAAATTTATTAACTAATTCTATAAAGATAAATTAATTAGATATGAAAAGAATGAATTCAGTATTTATTCATTTTAAAAGCCAAGAAATTCTTCGTCACTGGACCATTCTTTTCGATGTTGTTATCGGAATCGTCATCTTACGCATGACGTCACCCTACACCGGCGCCCAGCCTGGTGGTGAGGTACTGGTACAATTAGAAACGATGGCAACCTTTGAGTACGCTGGGAGTTGATGCTTCTCGTAGAACTAAATCAAGTTATCATTCCCTACCTTTTTCTCAGCATTCATACGTGATTTATTCTTTATTCTTAGAGTCTGCAGTTAATTATGGTTATTTGCTATCGTGTTTATGTGCTCCCGAGTGTTCTAATAAGGGTAAAACTGAAGGTTGGGCGAACCCGTCCACCTCAGGCATGACAAAAACATATGTAAAAACAGGATTATCGTCATTCCTTCATTTTATTAGCTCCAATAATGTCATATGCCATACTATGAAATTAATATAATTCGATCTATTGTGTATATCCTAATATCACCTTGTAAGTAAACATAGAATATGTAATGATTGAGTTAGCTGACGTTCTTTTGGAACGTTATTCGAAAATTTCATTTCGCACTTTCATTATGTTATAATACCAATAATACGATCATTGCTTTAGAACACGTTACACCATCTACTTTATTCTGGAACGGTAACGCGAAAAAAAATCTGTGCGCACTATATGCGGGTATATAGAAAAATCATAGATTACGAGGCTGAAAACCCCCCTGCGCGTTATACGAGGGTGCGCATTATACGCGGGTATTTACGGTATGTATGTTGGAGTTTTTTTCCAAGTTATGTAAGTTCCTTCTCGTGTCAAGTATGTCAGTGAGTATATATACACATAGCAGGGACAGTATATTCAATTTTCTAAAGATGGGGGACAGGAGATATCATATGGTTCATTAGCAATGAGACGCATCGCTTTCTTTTGAATTTTAAAAATATTACTTGCAAGTGAGGAAGAATCCCAGAAAAGAATACTGTAAACAATATGGGAGTAGAAATCTCCATAATATAAGGACACAAGTACATCAGTGAAGACTGTAAATCGAATACACTTTATAAGCAAGTAGAAATCAACTTACTGGATAGTTTGTTGCTATGAGTATCCCATCTTAATTAAGTATCAAGGTACCAAGAAATCTTGTGCAATTAACTTGAGGGATTAGTTTATAGTTCACATAAGCTAATAGGTCTTTACATGGTTTGTTTTTGTTTACAAAGTGTATAACCTGAGATTTATCAATATTTACTGTTAGAAAATTATTCTGACACCAATCTGTTAGATTTTGCATAACTATTTTACTACTGTTTAACAGGCTATCAAAATTATGGGCTGAGAGTAAGACGTTAGTGTCATCAGCATATAACATTGGTTTAACACCATTGATTTGGTAGAAATTGTATGGTAGATTGGTAATGTATAATAAGAAAAGTACAGGACCAAGGATTGACCCTTGCGAAACGCCTTTGGAAATTGATTTTCCAGATGAAGTGTATTTCATACCATTATAGTTAATGATGACATGCTGTATCCTGTTATGCAAATAGGACTTGATCCAGTTTTTAGGCATGCCTCTTATTCCGTACCTATCAAGTTTGTTCAACAGTAATCTATGATTAACATTGTCAAAAGCTTTGGAGAAATCAAAAAGAGTTGCAACAGATTCCATTTTGTTGTCAAGAGCAGCAAGTATAGTATTGATTGTTTCATAGGAGGCAGTTGTTGTTGACTTGTTTTGCTAGAAGTCATTTTGGCAGGGAGCTAAATGTTTGCAAGATTCAAGATAAGAAATTAAACATTTGTAAAACACTTTCTCAAAAATTTTTGCCGAATGATTTTGAATTGAAATAGATCGATATGTTTATATCTTGAGCACTTCCTTTTTTCTTATATAATGGGACAACTTAAGACTTTTTAAGTATTGAAGGAAAAACCTCTAACTCCAGAGAATCATTTATAAGAAACAGAAGAGGTGCTTTGAGTGATTTGAAACAGCGAGAAATAATAAAGTTGGGTATTTCATCAATACCAGAACTAAATTTTGCATCTAAATTATGTATATGTTTAAGTTCAGTTTCAAGGCAAGGTGCGAGATATAGACACTTAGAAATGTTTGGAATATTTAGAAAATATGCTGGATCTGACTGTTGTGGGCATGAGTGCAGATGAGTAAAATTATCATTAAATCTAGAAGCTAATAGAGATAAGCCATAAATAATGGTACCCAAGTGATCCTTAATTTTAAGTGAGGAATTGTTTGGACTCTGAAGTTTAGAGTTGTTAATAATTTTCCAGATCTCTTGAGATTTATTTTTGGAGTTAAGTAGTCGTTGGTTATTATACAACCTTCTTGTGGTATTATGTAAATGATGGCAATGCCTTTTAAGGCATTGTAATCAGCTTTTAGTACATTGTTAGCACTAGATTTACAAAAGATGGCTAAATCCTTGAGGTAGGAAGAGAGCAATCGAATTTAGTTAGTGACCCAGGTTTTGTTTCTGCTACTTTTAATGACTTTCTTTTTTATCACTGGAAAAGCAATATTTAAAAAAATTGAGAAATGTTATAAAAAGGGCTGAATGTTGTCCAAGTCACCTGCAGAGTATACATCAAGCCATTCTTCAGCTTCAAGTAAAAATGAGAAATGAGCAATATTGGACTCAGAGGATCTCTAATGATATGTAAGTGCAGGGGACACAGGCTGAATATAAAATGAGGATAAGATGGGTAAGTGGTCTGAGATGTCTGACTTAATTACAGTAGTAATTATCTGATTGGATTGACATTTCAAATTTCTGAACCGTTGATTACCATATTACTTTATAAAAACTGTCAAGTTAATTTTAAATACTTACCTTCAGAAGCAATGAGATCATATTATAATACAAATGCATGTCATCGCCATGCTCAATCGCAGAAAGCAGCAGACGTGAATATTCTTTGTGATATAGAATAGATTCCGCGCTTAAGCATACTTCCCATCTCTCCCAAGTCACTGGAACAACGCCCGAATACAAAAGGGCCTGAATTTTTCAGATTTAAAGTTTTAATAAAAACATCTACTGGCTCTTACGTAGATAAGTCAAAAATGGTATCCTGAATTTCATCAATTTTCGTCAAGTGGTTCATATTACCTGACCTACAACCGCTCCTAATGTTACAGGTGGAATAAGGTCAAAACCAATATTTGCAATTTCATACATTAATAACAAAACTCCCAACTCGGTTCCCCTTCTTTGTCGTCTCATGATTGCAACAGTCGAGCAACCGCCTCGTACTATTAAATTAGTGATGGGTCGTTCATGAACGATTCGTTCTCGATGACCGAATCACTTTCAAGATAAGTGAACAAGTAACTCTCCACTTCGCGAACGAATTGCTCACGCCGCCATACCGCCATCAACGCTATGTAAAGATGTAAACATGTAAACGAGTAGGGATACGAAGAAAGTATCGATGCTTTACTCATATCGATAGATTCCTTTCGATACTTTTGTACTCGATTCTTTTATTTCGATTTTCTACTCATATGCGTATATGGTACTATTAAAGTATGCGTATATTTTTCTCAGTATCGAATCAAATGAGTACATGCAGTAACAAACTGAGGCACAATTGAGAGACGTAAAATCGTTCTCGTCTAGGCGCTACTATTCGTGTAGTATACAAATCGACACGAGGTTTACCCTGGCACCTCCAAAGAGTAATATTTGGAAGTTTT
The DNA here is from genome assembly GCA_028673005.1 of Tanypteryx hageni. Lineage (NCBI taxonomy): Eukaryota > Metazoa > Arthropoda > Insecta > Odonata > Petaluridae > Tanypteryx > Tanypteryx hageni. The sequence goes on from CM054115.1 coordinate 19,853,056, forward strand.
TCAATAGAATTAACAAGGACACTTCTTCGTGTAAAACTTGTTTCCAAGTTTTGAAAACTTGTGGAAATACATCGAATATGAAGAAACATTTGAATAAGCACCAACAAAAGTAAGTTTAAGGTTACGTTATAAATATTCGTTTAACTTGATTCATTTTGAATCGCCATTTTAATGAATTATGTGACATACTGGGTGGTAGGCATAAAAAGTAGTAAAAGGAAAAGTTTTTGTTACGAAACTTTATGCATGTGAATCGTAGCAATTGCTACAAAACCGAAGGAAAAGCATTTGCTACGTTTTTATGCATACCACCCCCACTGTCTGCCAATGGATGCATTTGCTATATGCCTGTACTAATAAATATTACAATATGGCTCGCTTCGTGCATACGTGCACTTAACCATCTGAAATTCAAGTTGCTTGAAAAATAGTGTTTTACTTACTATTTTGATAGGGCGATGCATTTACCTCCTGGCAAGAAGAAGCAAGATGAAACATTGGTGTCTGATGCAGTGACTTCCACTTCAAAGGATTTCCCACCAAGATTATTCGTAAGTAAAATATGACCTATTTCATTGAATTGATGAAGTTATTATTAATGTGTGATCATTTTTTCTGCAACATAACTTCGTTAATCTTGTGTTATTCGATTTCGGTGCCTTTTAGGACACTGTTAATGATCCAGTTCGTTCAGATGCATCTGATGAGGTCGTAGCAGAAACTCAGTACTTACCACCTCCCACAAAAAAGTCACAATTGACGACAACATATGTTGAAGTTGCTTCAACCATTGGATAACATTACCAAGGAGATTGCGGGGAGAAAATTTGTAACGCTGAGCAAAGTGATTTCACTTATCCATTGCTTAAAAGCACAGTTGCAATCTATTGGAATTACTGCAGAAAATGACGTTGTTAGAGAGGTAAAAGAAACACTGCTGAGCAAAATTAATCATAGGTTCGCTCATATTGCAGAGTCTCATCTGTTAGCTTTATCCAATTTATTAGATCCACGATTTTAAAACACATTTTATTGATATCAAGGCTTGTGCAAAGGCTCAATCTAATATCCGTTCCTTGATTACAAATGAGGCATCAAGCAGTGGCACTCAGTGATTTTACTCTGAATACAGAATCCGAGTATGACTTTTGGAGCCACCACAAGGTATTGGCCCATGGCAAGCAAAAAAAAGAAAACAAAAACCTTTAAGGAAAGAGATGAGTTGTCTGTGTATTTATCAAATCCAGTGTCTCCTCTGAAGACCTGGGAAGATATGAAGTGTGTTTTCCCCAATCTTTACAAGGTCGTACGAGCGTACTTGACAATTCCTGCCACATCGGTGCCTGCAGAACGTCCCTTTTCTAAGGCGGGGGCAACCGTAACACAAACCCGGAATCGGTTAACGGGAAGCCGCCTGGAAAAGCTCATGTTTTTGGGAGATTGCACAGAGGAGTGGGAGATGTAGATTTTATTGTACCTACTTTGAAGAATGTGCCTTAATTTTTTCAATAAATATTATATTTTTAATTGTTTTGATTTGATTCCTACTCGTAGACGAATGTGTCTTTCCTTATGATCAATAAATGTAATTTTTTGATTGTTTTGATTCGATAACTACTCATAGACGTATGTGCCTTTATTTATATTCAATTAATATAATATTTGCAATTGTTCCGATTCGATTCTTACTCATATCGGTACTTGGGGGTAGATACTTTTGTGGTATCGATACTTCTCATTCGATACATCATGAGTAAGGTATCGATTCTTTCGTTTCAATATCCCTAAATACAAGTCGTTCACGATTCATTCGCAAGAGGGATCCGACGGTGTGGTTTGAGTGTTGGCCTCACCTTAAGATCCGGCTCCGGCCCTCTATTTGTGCGTTGCTATTAGGCGACGAGGATGAGAAAACGAGACCACGAGAAATATTGAGGAGACCGCACATATCAACACTCCATCCTTCAGAAGGGACACTGAGTTGGCCCCCCTAGTGTATTTCGCAAGAGTAGGCTAATGCCGGCACTGGTTTTCTCTCCTCCCTTCTCATATGAAATGCAGATGACTTAGGACTGAGTGCGGCTTTACAGCCATTCATGGTGACTATAACCTGCCGATGGCCAAAACAAGTAATGAATAAAATCACTACTGACAGCTTAGTAGCAATGCTGGAAAGCTGATCGAGGAAAGCCGGTGATGGCTGGCTTCCACCAAACCCTGGATATTCATTCGCTGTCAAGATGACTCTTGCACACTCTATTACTGTATTTCCCCTCTAGCAGCCATCCACTTAGTTCCTTTTTTGCTCACTTTAGCTCTCACAGCACAGTCTGGGTCTGCACAGACTGTGATGGAGGTCATTTAGGTTACCTAATAAAAACGATTTTCTTTCATATTTTTACATGTGAGGTTGAAATTGTCTTGTATGTACAGGTGAGTATTTAAAATGAAAAATCATTCTACGTATTCACATAAACTCGAACAGCACAATATTCATTCACTTTTGAATAAAATATAAATATACATCTATATTCGGTCACCACAATACCCAAGTCATTTTTAATTTAATTTTTCTCCATATTTTTCCCCAATTATGCATCAACATACGTATATACACATTTAAAAGGCCTAGGGACTATAGTGTTTAGGGCAGTGGTTCCCAACCTTTTTCAAAGATGAACAGAATTTCATGGCACGCCAGCTTTCAAACTAGGCTTTTACATTTTTACCTCGTTACCATGATATTTAGCATTTTTTATCGTTGAAACCTAATATTACTCTAATTCAGCTTGGATTCGAATTTTGTCTTTAAAAATATAAAGTTGATTCTTTCAGCTAGTTACATGTTTTATTCCGAGATCGTATCTTTATATTAAGTAATTTAAATTTGCATAAGAGTAAAACCATGTGCATCAAGAAATCGATTTTTACACGTTATCTTATGAGGAATAGAAATTATACCCTGGAGTCTAACCCTGGTCTCTTTTGGGAATGTTATTCATCATTCCCAATTAATATGGGAATTAAGTTTTCACACAGTTTGATCTCTCTAACACTTAGGGGAGCTGAGTTATAAAGCGGACAGACAGAGATTCAGACCAATGGGCTGAAGGAAAAAATGTTCCTTCCTAGGAATAAAGGATGAAGGACTAAAGAAATAAAAGAAGTATAATCCTTCATGGAATCATTGTGATGAGTTTTAGGTAAGATGAAATGTGAATGATGCAGGTAAAATTTTCTCGCAGTTTCTTAAAATATTTATTATTATGTAACCTATTTGGAATTTTGAAAAATATTACAGATATGGAGAAAGTCATGTGGTGGCCACATCAGATTTTTCTTGGATTGGTTTTCATAATAGCTTGTGGACTGCACGAAAACCCTTTGCACGACACATGCAGCCCACAGGTCATAGGTTGGACACACCTCATCTAGAACCTCAACAATTTGTTTTATTTGTTGATGTGGAGCCTTTACTGCATTAGCTTTGGAACACCATCTAGTGTTTAACAAAATTGAAAGTATTGATGACATTATTTTGCCACGTTGATGTTTTCAAGGGAAGAGAACAAATTAGCACTCAGGAATTCAATCATGAGTCAAATTCATATTGCATTGCTTTAAATAGTTAATTTTTCATTATATGGCATACTGGATAGCAATGAGTGAATTTTGTTGAAACTTAAATACAGGTGAGTCCTGCTTAACTCTGCCCTGGCCAACGTGGATTTGTTATAACGTGGATTTTATTTCAAGTTCAAATTAAAAAATATATAAATACCTATCTTATGCACAGTGCGACCGCAGGCTAATATCTTAGGATTTTTTAAATTTTGCACTAATAAAATTTCATAAAATATCCTAAATATTGTGATATTTCAGCAGTGTTGCATAATATTACATCGTCTGGTGGCCAATTTCATTCTTCCCCCTGTAAATTTCACGGGTCTAACACAAAAAGTATATTTCCTAAGGCGGAAAACATTTGAAAGATTCATGTTTCTTTGGCATCATAAAGAATGTTTTTGATGATTTATATTTTTAAAATTTATAATTTTCAACAATTACTTTATTACAATGTTAATTTACTGTATTAACATATTATTATCTCTCTATATTATAACCGCACTAATGTGTGTTATAGAAACTATTTTTTACTTCTGTATATGTTACAATGCTGAAAAAAATCAGACTTATTATTCATGATTTACAAACAGGGAAAATTGCGAATACGGGAAATTTTTAAGTTTAAGATCTTCAAAAAAATTTTATTCAAGAAAATTCCATAAGGTTAACATTGGAGGATTGTTGCTATAATGTCATCTTTGAAAGCATAAGGCGTGAATGAGTGGGACATTTTTTGTTTGCTTTTTAAAATGACATAATTGTCGTAGAAATTAGAAACTTGAACCATAGAACAGGCAAAAGAATGCAAATTTATTTTCCTACCATAGATTTTCAAATGATTCAAATTGACTCAATATGAAAGACATAATTTTTAAGCTCTTCGTGAATAAAATAGTTGAGTAGTATATAGTATAATAGTTGAAGAAAAAGATAATTCAGTCATAGTTTCTAAAAAAAATCTTAGTTCAAAAATTAAAAATAGTTTTTATTTAGTCATTTATATGGAAAATTTTCTGACTGCTTCATGGAGTAATAGCAACAACATGATCACAGATACTGTCCATAAATTATGCATAAAATTATTCATTAATTTTCCTGAATTTATGAATAAAAATATTAACTCGTAGAAAACAAAGTCATATTTACTTCTATGGCATCATTCAAATCAGACACTGGCACTATATTGGTATGGTTAAAAAAACAACAAAGTGCCCCACCTAAGTTGGTCAAGAATTTCCAAATAAACTGGACCACAATTATTTCTGTGAAAAGTACCAAGATTGTAATTCAAATTCCACATAACTTCATCAACACAAAACACCACAGATAGCAATCACTAAATGATGACATCATGAGCTGATTACAGTTATTGTTGGTGCACAAAAATGAGATGGCTTCTGAGCATAATTTTAATAAAGCTCTTTCTAAACCAACCAAAACATTAAAAGCTGCGTTAATGTGTGGGAGTTCTTCGGTACCAAAAACGTGCTCTGAAATCATCGGAGCAAGTAAGAAAAGCAGGAGCATTGGGTGAATGCACTAGATACCGGACAGGACCATTGTGACCTGCAAAAAAATAAAGATTCTCCTTTATTAATGAAAGAATTATGCCATCTGCTCTGCAAGTACTAAAATTTATACTGGAGAAAAATTACATAAGCTTACTTCAAAATAACATCCAAACGGATATGGAGAAATTGTAATTTAAAGTGTCCTCATTGAAAAAGGACTACATCAAACTTTCATTTGTAGGTTTTTACAGTGATCATTGATGACGCTTTCAGATGAAACTGCATAGAGCGTGCCAAAAAAGAGAAAGTAGCTGTAACAACTCAAAAACGTCAACTACAACAGCAAAAAGTGAAAGTATAAAATCTCCAGCAAATAAAACATGGTACCAACACTGCCAAGATACTTCACTCCTGAAGAAGTTCACTGCAATGCAGGGGAAATAGTTTTTTTAAAATAGGCTCTCTATGCAGCTTTATCCAAAAGCACCATCAATAAAATACAGGTAACCCCCATCAAATACGAGGGTTACATTTCAGCAAAAGATGGGATTACGTTCTAGGTCCCTGAACATCACACCCAAAAATCATAATTGTTTCACTCTAAAATGTCAAATATAATTTCATTTAGATGCAAATTTCGCATTTTGCGAATAAATGCGAAATACGAGCAAAAACTGCAGTTTTCAGGCCTAACGCGTTGTAAAATATGAATAAATACTTCTACATTAATTAAAGGATGACTTCACTTAGTAAGACGTCGCGGCTCGTCCATTGGGGTTAACAGTGCGAACAAAAATGTGATCATCCATGCCTGCAACACGCCACTCACTTGTTCCCCGCGCTGCCGTTTTCTCGAAATATATATAAATTATAAGTATTGACTGCCTTAAGTTTTTACGTCAAGATGCCTAAAGAAAGATGAGACCGCCAAAGGGAGGGCTGAAGAGTACAAGAACGAAAGTTTATACGAATCTAGTGGAAGATTGTTCTGTAGAAGGTGCAACTGTTCGATAAATAGCCTTAAAAAGGATACTATTGAGAAACACATCGGTAGTGTTGGACCTAGAAAGAAGATTTCCGCACCAACAAGTACTTCAAGGCAAGTGACTATTGGTGATGCTATTGACACGGCAATTAAAAAGCAGTCTGAAAAGGAAACATTTATCTTGGAAATGACTGAAGTTTTTATTAAAGCGAATATTCCTTTGGAGAAGCTTAATAACCCTGGTATTCGTGCGTGGATGAAGAAATACATCAAAGGTGCAGGAGATTTGCCCCAAGCTCGGACTCTTCGCCAAGTTTATGATCCGAAAGTGGGCAACATGGAATTTGAGAGGGTGAAAGAAGCAGTTAAGGGGAAAGATTTGCTATTTTTGGCGATGAGACAACGGACAAACGCGGTAACCGCATCTTTAATATTTTGTTTAAAACATTGGATGCTTCGTCAGAGCAGTCGCTATTCCTTGTATTTTCCGTAGTGCTAGATGCTTCCAACTCTATGAATTGTGCATTCGCCGTGATCGATACTGTACAGAGGTACGGCGCTGATTTCGGCCAGGTGTGCCCTTTCCAGTCTGACTCGGCACCGTACATGAATGTTTATTTCAACCTTCTCCGTGACATAATGCCTGGGTCGTTCATGTGCAATGCTGGGCACATAAATTGCACAACATCTCAGAGGTTTGGAGAGAGAACCTTCCCATGCTTAACAAGATGATCTCCAAAGCGAAGAAGTCTTTTCTTAACACCAGAACTCACAGGAATCGCTACACGGCATTCTTAGTGGAGAAATACAAAAACTTGGAGACACCTGCTGGATTTTTTACTCATTTTCCTCCGCCAGTCCTTACTTGCTGGAACTCCTGGTTTAAATCAATTGAGTATGTGAAGGATCATCTTCAAGATCTCATTGAATTCTTTCAATCTATATCCGCAAGAGAAAGTAACAAGGCAGTGAAATGGATTCAGGCCTTGACAGACACTGATATCCTGAAAATAAGAATTCAGTTGCTCTTCGCCGTTGACATTTGTAAGCCATTCTCCAATCTCATCACGTTTTTGGAAGCTACCAAGTATCCTACCATGCATGTGGTTGACAGCAAAACTACCCGCCTACTTGATAACTTGAATGAAGATATTATATATTAGCGGACAGCTTGCGTGAATGTACTGAAAGATGCAACAAGCAAGATGAGGAGCAAGCTTCAAGCACTGAAAAAAGATGATCCTGCTCGAGATATCATAACTGTTATGGGGGCTCTATATGATCCCTGCCAACTGTCTAGACCGCCATTGTCATCAACTGACATCAATAGGCATCAGCCTAATGTTCGATTCCTAAGCACAATCAACTCCGACAATTTCATAGCAGGTTGGTATAAGAATTTATGCTGTACAGCCTGTATTGTCACTTCGGAGCTGTCCATAAACCACATGGTGCATTTTACTTTTTGACCATCCTCCACCATACGTGGTGCCCCAGCACCTGGATTGGACCACGTCATTTATGGACAGCCCCATTCAATATAAACTATCGCGGCTTGTACTTAACATTATCAGTGATCTGTCTAATGTTTTCTCTCTTCTTAGGATACCACGCTCTCTGCAAGATTGTCAAGGAGGAGATGATGAGGAATGAAGAACCAACAATAGACATCCTGCAGATGGTGTCTTCGCTGAAATTATCCAGGATTCGCCACTGCATCCCTGAAGGCACTGTGGTTACCCACAACTGATGTGGATTGTGAGAGATCGCTCTCGGCATATTCACTTGTGTTTTCAGACCGACGGCGATCTCTCAAGGCTAAGAATACGGAAATATATACTATGGTGCTGTTTAACAGCGAGGAGCGAGAATAGATTGCTATATTTGTACCAAAACAGTAATAAATTGTTTTTTCTTTCAACAATACCTGAATATCTTGCAATTGATCCATAACATCACTTCCTAAATGCACTATCACCAAGAAATTCATTAAGTATGCACATTAAGTAACCAAAATTCGTAAATGGGAAGTACATTATAGAAGGATTACCTATAATTATTTACATGGGAACATATGATATACCGAAAGCCACAGACTATTGATAAATTCCTGATAGTAAATGCCCAATCATAAAAAACTGCATGGCATATAAACATTATAAACAAAGGTTCGAGTAGTCATGTGGTGTTGATTGGTTACAATGTCAGATCATTACAATTTCCCATGGCAGAAGTGAAAGATCTTGCTTTCTGGCTTCAAGCACTTATTGACACCAAAACGATTTTAAACTTAATTTTACAAATTGAATAATTTTAACCATAGCTGATGGAAAATCCACATGGTACCAATTAAAAATCCATTTGAAATTTAAAACTTGATAAATATGTACAGTGCAATATAAAAATAAAAAATTTATACAATAATAAAAGAAAACATTGAATAATGGTGACATTGGTATGCACTTCTTGCTCAAGAAACATTTTGGAAAACTGTGCTAATGTGAATAATGATCTTGGTCCCAAAAAGTTCAACCGCATTAGTGGGAATCCATGCAAAGCACATCACTGTGCATGGCGGGGATTACCCGTACATTAATTACACTCCAAAAAACAAATAAGATTTGTTTCAAAATTAGTATTTAAGGTTTCAAATAAGTTATCTCAATTTTTTGATAAATTCTTACCTAAAGAAAGCAATTGTTTCCTTGAAGCATTCCTTGAATTCCAACAGCAAAGACTAGTAGTAGCTTCATCAGGGAACATAACATAATCTTCTGTATGATTGAAAACTGCTTGAGCCTTGTGCTCTTGTTTACCTATATGAATAGTGACACAATTTTTTATCTTTGGGCCGAAATACTATACATAGGTATTTGAGAGATTTTCCTGTACAATGCCAAATACCAAGCTACATATAGACATCAGATTCATACATAAAGCCTGCATAAGAAAGACTTAAATAAATTTAATTTTAACTGCTTTTAAAATACAATACAAAATTTTTCTCAGAAATATATGTGGATATCAAAGTCTTTTGTTTCAATTCATTTATTTCTAGATCTGATATACATATAAATGCAAATGAAAAGGTAGCATTTTCAACAGAATATACTGTCTGCCCAAGTAGAAGCCGACTCCGGATTTAACCCCCAAAAATTTCCACCATTTTTTGTCAAAAAAGAAAATTTCGTAGATTTTATGCTTAAATGTGCCAGGAATGCACATACAGCCTAGAATACGTTATTCAAGATTGAAGGAAACAGTGGGAAATGCTTTAGTTGTTGACATTTGAAACATTACTCCAATTAATAATTTTGCATTGTTGAATAATGTTCCACATTCAGTGATGATAATTTCATTCATCTTCATTTTCACAAAAGGTCAAATAAAGGAATAGCGACATCGCAAAGATAATTTTTAATCCAAATCTAATTTCAATGAAATTAGCATTTACATTGCCTTAAGAAATTGCGTTTTTATAATTACTCATGTTCTGTGTAAAAATTTATCATAATTCAAACAGTTGAGCATCAAAAGACGTCATCGCATTTTGCGTAATCATCTGTGCAGTCAATGTACGTAATTTTAATAGATTCCATGAATGAGATTTTAACATGCAAACGAACATTACAATGGCTATAGCAATAACTACAATAGCCAAGTAAAACTAATAGGAACCTCTTTTAATGGATAATGAAAAATAATACAAATTGCTAACTATTCTTAATGATAAATATAAACGAAAGAAAATGTCCAATAGCATTTAGAAATGAAAGAACAGGTAACAAGTGCAACAAAACACAGGTACTGCTAAATTCAATATTCTAGCTTTATTTTTTATTCATTAATATTCATCGGTCAAATATTTACTTTACAAAAAATATAGTACTATCATTTGAACACGATGGCAATGAGAGACGTTCTGCCATCTATGAGTGACAACGAGACAACCCTAACCCCATATTTTCTCGAACTCACATTTAAGCCAAGGGATGATTTTTTCATGATAGATTTTGACAAAAAACACTGGCTTATATTTGGGCAGATATGGTATATGCCAGTAAAAGTAGCAAAGATATGGTTGCATGGTTTCTTACCAGTTGTTCCTGCCCCAGTGTAAGCTATAAGACATCTACTTGTTGAGAGTTCCCATAGCTTTACCAAAGAATCTTTTCCAGATGACAAAAGGTACTGCAAATAAAGAAAATGATTATTTCAATGACTGAGATAGTTAGACAAATTTTAACAGGATATCTTATTAAGACAAACACTTCCTTTCAATTATAAATTAATATCTAATCAAGTGTGTTTAATAAATAACTTTGAGAGGACTATTTAAGTCTTCAGAATGAAACTGTAACCTATACATACCTTTCCATTCCGTGAAAATGTTATTGAGCATACTTCAGCTCCATCATGAGCCTTGAGGAATGTATTGACACACCTGTTTGATACACCATCCCAAACCTTCACGCTTCCATCCCGCCCAGCTGATGCATATACTTTGGCATCAGGAGAGTACCTTACAAAATTAAAAGCTTATTAATAGCTAATAGCATCTGACATATTTTTGTTAATCCAAGAGTAATGCTTTTCGCATATCTAAGAAATATACCACATTTACCCGAATCCAAGACAAGATTTTTTTCCAAATTTCACATGAAAATCAAGGGTCATCTTAAATTCGAGTATGAAGTGCTATACTGTAATACATCATGTTGAATTCATTGCACATAAATTCGTCACACAACAAACTCATCACGTGTCAATACATTGCACGACAAATTCGTTGCAAGAAAAATTCATCGCTGGACACCAATACTGGTCTTCAACATGGGGATAGACCTGTTGGGTTGGGACTCACTCCCTGCTATATACTATCCAATGTTTCTCATCTTGCATAATTTACAAAGAGAATTGCAATTCATTCTTGTATTACCAGAATATTAAAAACATTTTGTTGTCTCCCGCCATACACCAGTCATGGTGTCTCGCCTTCCAATTAGTTTCATGACAAATTTTTTGTGCGATGAATTGATGCACGATGTACTAACCACAACAAATTGACGTGCGACGAACTGACCATGATAATTTGTCATTTTATTTATGTTTTTAAGCAAATGCAACAAAATAGAATAATTTATTTTTCATTGCAAACTAATGATCCAGATTTAAATTAATACAGTATTCATTTTTAAAAACAAATTAAAAAATCTGATGTGGCCACCACATGACTTTCTCCGTACTTGTAATATTTCTAAAAATTCCAAATAGATCAAATGATAATAAATATTTTAAGGAACTGCGAGAAAAATTTAAAGACTTTACAAAGAACAGAAACTCTAACTGTGGCCTTCTGATATTGGATATAGCCACGAAGCTCCAACAATTAAGAAAATAAAAAGGAGAGTTACTAAGACATAACTAAGTGTAAAGTGATTATAATAGTAATAGTAGGTGATGTGGTGGTGGCAGCTAAAAAATTAGTTTTAAAAATATCTCTTAAACAATGCATTATATGGGAAAATGTTTCAAACAGCCATTGTAGAGAATTAAATTTCCTACAACTTTTATTCCTATACTTTTTTACATTCATTAAATATTAAAGCAAATATTTCAAAAACAGATGTGACAAGAGTAAACACCCACTTCCGGTTGACCGATTTTTAACAAAAAGTAATCAATTCTTTTGCCTTTAACAAAAATGTCAAATATAAAATTTCGCGTTGACCTAATTAATAATTTTGGAGTTAGAGCACCCACAAAATTCTGGTTACAGACACACACACACACAGACATCATCAAGAAAATAGTCAAAACGTTCGAATTCGATTTTTTTCATGAAAACAATACTTTGTATATGGAGAAAGTAAAAACTGTTCTTTTTTCAAACAAAAATATGTAACAAACCATTTCAATTATGAATGAACTAGTATACCTATAATGAATGCATGTGTTCGAAATATACACCAAATACATTCAGTGAGAAATTAGGTCATAAAATATTTTCGTTTTGACAGTCTGCTAAAAATGGGGATCGTCTTAATTCTATTTTTTTCTCAAACCTAAAATTGTAAAAAACCATTTCAATTAATGAATGAACTAGTACACCTACACTGAATGCATGTGTTTGAAATATACACAAAATAGATTGTGAGATATTAGGTCAAAATCTTTTTTCTGTTTTGACAGTCTGCTAAAACGGGGGTCGTCTTGGATCCGGGTATATACGGTAATTCATAAAAAATTATTGTAAATTCCCAAGTATATTAACATGTAACTCATCAAAAGTTTATATAAATTTTTTACAATACAGGTATCCCTTGAGATATTCTCATTCAAGATATGCTTTTTTGCTAATATGTTGTGACAGAATTATGGACACAATTTGAGAAACATGGTCTTCCTTCCCAAAAATGACAATTCAAATATTTCATAGCCATGACTTGTTTTTCCTCTCCATGATATGACACATTAATGTTCTAAGCAATAAGGCTTAGCCTCTCAAGTGTTACTCTTTCCATGGCACTTAAATCCTTAGGTGTCTTTTTTCGGCTGTCAATTTCAGAGAATTATATAAATTCACTTACAAGGAGAGGTTATGACCTTTGGGCCACGGATTTTGATGAAACGCAATCAGGTGATTCTACATTGAAAATAAGGAGATCTGAGTATTGGGGTTTTTGTGAATGGATTGTTGGGTTCGAGAAATCAACATCAAAAATATTCAAAAACATGCAACTTAATAGGCATTGTTGTGAAGTTGTTGCTAAGGTTGAGTATGGCTGCGCGAATACATACCTGGCTCATATGACATAGGCCTGGGTTGCATCCCAAATGTTTTCATTTTTTTTTCATATTATCCAAGTGCTATTTGAAAAGCAATATTCTCCGGCAAATGGATGCTATATAATTATGCGTTCTTTGCACAAAGTGAACGCATATAGGGGAGGTCGTTTCCGTCTGTCTGTATGTTAAAACTCGGAAACCGCTGGACGTATTTTAATGAAATTTGGTATTGGGGAGCTTTGCTAAATTTGGTCAATCGATTCCAATTTTGGTCAAAATCGGACAACAATGACAACCACTTCACATGAAGACCTACAATGTTCTTTTGTTTCAACTCGGGAACCGCTGGATGTATTTTGATGAAATTTGGTATTGGAGAGTTTTGTTAAAATTAATTGACCGATTCCAATTTTGGTTAAAATTGGGCAATAATTATGACTACTTTACATGAAGAGCTACATGTATTTTACAACGTACCTCGCTTGCTTCTCATTAAATTCTTATCCGAGCGTAAAATATTGAGAACATTGTGAAATGTCAAAGAACGCATTTGGAAACTCTGTGTACTCCGACATGCATACACCTTTCCAATATTGTTTTTATTTGGAGAAACAAAATAATGGACATTTTAAATATTGCAGGCAATGAAACAATGGTTCATTGTAGGAAGGTAACAATAAATATAGTATGTCTGCATAAAGAATTGTTCTTTTAATACCTATTTCATACAAATTAAAATTATAGAGCTTCAAATGGTCATCTACAAGTTTTTTTACTTGTTTACTTACTAGAGTGCAAAACTTTCCTTTAGGTTTCTGCTATACACATTCACACAATTCAAAGTATTTTTCCCGAAGCAGAAATTGAATGCTGAATGAGTTCGTTTCTTTATTCAAGTCTCCACTGTTAACTTCCATGTTTTTTTCGCCAGAGTGAGTTAACATGTGCAATATATTCACAGAAATTCACAATATTCAATCTTTTCACTTTTGATCGTGCAGGCAAGGCAAATATGATCAATAATATATAATTAATATAACAATAAAGTTGATAATAACATATAATTATAATCATTCTTGCATGATGACATTTTTCTTGCTACGAACCATTGTTTTATTGATTGCAATATTTAAAATGCCCATTATTATATGTTTCTGCACTCATTGCCTCCAAATAAAAATAATATAGCATCTATTTACCTGGGAATGTTACTTTTCAAATAGTGCCTGAATAATAAAAAAATGAAAACATTTGGAATTAAACCCAGGTCTACGCCGTACGAGCCAGGAACATTATCTGCTCAGCCATACCTGAGCTTAGCAACAACTCTACAATAAAGCCTATTAAGTTGCATATGATGTTTTTGAATATTTTCGATGATGCTTTATTGAACTCCAGGGCCCATTCACAAAAAATCCAAGACATGGGTCTCCTTATTTTCAATGTTGAAACACCTGGTCGTGTTTCATCAAAATCCAAGACCCGAAGGTCGTAGCCTCTCCTTATTAGAATGTCTACACCTTCCAACATACAAGAGCTACTTGAGGGCTTTGAGGAGAATGCTTTGTCCCTCAGAAGGGGCGTTAAGCAATTGGCTCCCTTGGAGCTCTTTATTAGAAGTAGGCTAATGCTGGAACTAGATTACCCTCATCCCTTGCGAGTGAGTCTGGTGTGTTTGTGTATTTCTGGCTAATCAACCACTTGGATTATTATAGCCATATTTCCTTCCACATCAAATTATATAAATTCGAAAATCTATGTACACCCAGTTCCCGACTAACATGATAGAAGAATTCTTAAAAAATTTCGTGTAAGGTGAAATCATGTTAATCAGACATGAATTTCTCATAAGAAATAATGTAAATAGGGGAGGACGCATTTCAGCATTCTAACCTGATTGACATATTTTTAATTTTATTCCTTCATTATATATGTTTCATACATGTAACTCAGTTTTACAGAAAAGAAACAATGATAACGAGAATGGTTCGTAGCGCTGCTTCGTTAAGACCTGTATCACGAACGATACCATATATTCGTTCATTGTTCTCATAGCGCTTAAGTAAATCTAGTTTTTGTTCTAGCGATATAACTTTTCTCGGTTTCTTACTCCCACCACCAATAAAATGTGAACCATAAACTCCAGTGTATTTTTCGATCTAGCTGACCGCCATTTCAATCAGCTGTTCAACTGTTTACCATTTATTAAGTAGACGTTATTTAGAAGATTTGTAAAATGATAATTTTAAACAACAAATAACTAAGAATTAAAAATTTTTGTTTTAATACATGAAATAATTTTTCAAAAGACAACAACATACGATCTATAGAAAATTACAAAATTGGTCAAAGGAAATTTTTAAAACATTAAAGAATGGCATTTTTAGACACCGGATCATCTTGTAGATCGGCATATATGGTAAGCATTCAGCAAGAGTGGGCCAAACATGTCGAAACTTGTTTCCGCTTTCTAGACCTTTTTCGCTATTTTACAGAAGTCGTGGAGAAATCGTGCTAAACCGAACAACCAGTCATGTTAGTCAGGGATTGGGTGTATTTTATTTAAATGCCCAGAATTAAATCTGTCTACTAACCCCTAAAAATTGAATTTAAATAATTTACAATAAATATAAATAGATTTTATGAATTGTAAGAAGTTTAACATGCATAAATTATAATGGCAAAAAAAGCTCTACACGTTAAATTTGATGACAAGAACTAATGAAATAAAACTAATAGAAATGTTTTTTAATAGCTAAGAAATATTTTTAAAATGTTCTTATTTCTATAAAAATTCAAATTTCAATTTATTTAGTTTAGTTTCACTCCAATCATACACAAACAATTCTCAGTCAGTCTTCTACATTTGAAGACAGTAATTTAACTTGAAAATTTTCATACAGAGACCTGAATTTAAGTAGAGGGCCGATTTTTTCCGTTGCATTTTAGAAAAATGTCAGCTTATATTTAGGTACTATTGGCAATTGTAAAAAAGCTTTTGGGTGTTAATACCACAAATAAATGCTAGTGATACTTGCTTGATAGATGTTAGACCTGCAACATGCTGGTGACTTGGAACACTACATACATAACACTGAGCTGTGTTGACATCATATACCCTCATTACAGGGTGATTCGTTCCCACCACTAAATAGTCACCTGTTGGATGGAAAGCCATGCATCGGATTTGGTCTGCATCCTATAATGATAATAACATAAATATTTAGACAAAGCTGCATATTTAACTCAGTGTTAGTACAAAATGGTTATAAATGCAAGAAATAGTATTATTCTCTTGCTTGGAATCAAACATAAAATGAAAATATTTAAATGCTCAAATAATACAGATTTCTAATGATTCATCGTCATCATAGGTATTCTGATTTATCACAGATCCTTGATTATTCTCAGTTAAACCTTGTCTTCCACATACTCCTTTTTCCGCAGTCTTCTTCATGTCTTGAAAGCTCTCTTTCCCTTTCAAGTCGTCAATCAGTTGAAACATTTTTCTACCTCTTTCTCATAATTCTTCCAGTTTTCTTCTATCATTTCTTTAATCATGCTTTCTCTCCTTAGGTGATCTCCAATCCAGTTTGCTTTCCTCTTTCATATAGTCTGTATAATCACTCGATTCTCTCCTATTCTTCTTAGCACTTACTCGTTTTTCATCATATCTGTCCATTTTATCTTCAGCATTCTTTTCCATGCCCACATTTCGAAGATTTCCAAGTATTTTATATCATACTTACTAAACGCCTATGTTTCTACTCCATACATAGAATTTTATCAATTTCTTGCGTATGTCTTTCTTTGTTTTTTCCCATCACTAAGAGTTTCTTTCTTCTTTAATATTTTGCTTCTCCCGTTATGATATTTCCATTCTGAAACTTGTTCATTAGCAGTCTATTTATCATTTTCTGGAGATCCTTTTCCTTTCCTGCTAGAAGTAATTGTTGATATGTATCGTATGTATTGAAGATTATTAATTTACTAGTGTAATTGCCCATCAAATATGACGGGATTATCATAAAAGTATTCCAAATATATATGATTTTGATATGAAAAATCAGTAAGATATGCTATGATCTGGTTTGGCTTTCATGCACAATCAAATCAGTGTTTTTGAAAGTTATCTTTGTTTTAATTACACTGTTTAAGTAATTGTTAGTAGAGAGGCCAAATGATTATCCAAATATTTGCTGAAATTAAGAGGAAAATCGAAATAATAAGATATAATGCATAAAGAAGTAGCTGAAATTTACTTGAAATATTTTAGCAAATTATAAGTTATTTAAAACGTATAGAATTTAACTAAATAAATGAATTATTTTACTCTTATTAACTCGTAAAAAACGGGATAAAATGTGAACGGTCAATTTACCATCAAAGGAAAAATGTGTACTAACTTACTTACTATTAACTAAATTCTTACATGAACTGCAATGAGTTTAACTATATTTTAAGATCGCACTTTTCTTTTAACTATATTAGTTATAAAAATTTTCCAGAAAAATCACTTTAGTTAAAGAAATTTAAATAAAAGTCATAAAATGTTATTTTTCAATCTTATTTGAAATTCAGTTTAAAATATTTGCTATATTATATCCATTGAAAATTATGTGACCTATATTTAGTTTTATGAATTCCCACCATTTGGCAATGGCGCATGATTCAATAGTATAACATTTTTTATAATCAATTATTATTTATTATTGTTATTTTTGTACTGCAGCTCCTTTTAATCCTGTACAAATGCTACATCCTCTTCCTCAGTTCCTGCTCATCCCATTCTCTTTTCCTTCCTCCCTTTAATTACTTAATAGATTCAGTATATAAGTTATACACATGTATAAAAGTCTGACCTGTGTTAAAGCACTAAATTGGTGCATTTATTATAAGGCCAAGGCCTCTTTAATGTCTCTAAATCACTTTCAGAAATTAGCTCATTCTTTATGGAAGGAAATAATTTTTTAAAAAGTCGATAATTTTCATTAGAGAATCCAGTCTTCAGAAACAATACAATCAAAGATACAGAACAAAAGGCAAGTATTCTCAATCAATAGGAATTAGTAGTGTTCAAGGTCAATAAGGCACCGTGAGAAGAAGGGGAATAGGGGACAGCTTGAGATGATTCATTCTCGTTTTCATAAATCGTAACGTTATTCTCAAACAGTTCTCGAGTGCCACAACATCTGTGTTTAGAAGAGATAAAGTGGGAAGAGACTCTCAGCTACCGCATTGTAAGGATAACAAAGTGGCAAGCTGAATATTTACAGAGAATTCGACTGCGTTATTTGAATGGAGTTGAAGTTCATGGAAACTATTCTAGCACTAAAAGCAGTGATTAAGAGTTAAACATTTATGTGGTATTAACTGTTATTACATCATCATGCAAGAACGCATAAACTTACTGAAATAGAATTATGTAAAAAAAATAAGCTATATAACATGTACTATGGCGTAGACATTCCGAAATTTTCACATAAATCTGATTATTAGGTAAAATGTTATAAATGAACTACATCAAAATTGGCAATTTCAATTAATTATGTCAGATTTACGGTAGAGTGGTAATTAAATCTAGCCCATTTCTGAGGGGTTAAGCCTGACGTACCTGCGCATGGCTGGTCTGCTCCTGTGTGTATGCAACCTCTGTACAACGAACATTTTTTTCGGTCCCGCCAATTTCATTATATGGAGGTTTTACTGTGTGTGTGTGTCTATATATATATATATATATATATATATATATATATATATATATATATATATATATTCCTTAAGTGATTTTGAGTAAAAAATGTCATACGAACATGGGTCCGATTCTCATTTGTTACTGAGTTACAGACAATTGAAATTATCTCGGTGAGATAATTTGCAGATTTGATTTTTAAAAAATGCTTCAAATTATTTCAGGGGGCTGTGTAGCGATCCCGGAGGTATACAGGGTCGTGGGCAGTTGTGATTGGCGAAGGAGAAGAGGGGAAAAGAGTAAGCAAGGGAGGGAAAGTGAATGGGAAAGACAAGGAGGGGGAAAGGAAGTTAGAGGGTTTTGGGGTTTGGAAGACAGTAGATGGTGGCGGAGGTGGAAAGAGAGAGTGCTTGGATCGAGTGGGCTGCTCGGACGAGGCCAAAGGATCTGGTCACAACGGGATCACGGTTCTACAACTCCACAGGAAGCCATATCGTTTTATTGTAACTTTGTTTTTTTCATTTTGTGAATACATTTGTTGCTCAAAAAAAGGAACATCACAAGTGGTTTTTCACTCCAAAATCATGTAACCTACCCCCTGATGATCAGACAGAGACGTGCTTGTCACAATATATATAAGTTAAAAATTATAGCCTTCCATTGCAAAACCTAATAATATATATTCCTAGCCTCCAGGGCCAGCTTGAGACAAGTGCCAAATAAAAAAAAACGAGCCAAATGTGGTTTGACCGCAGTTACAAATTACTATGGTATGCCAATAAAAATGTCAGTTTGATTTTTTGTTTAATTAATGTTTATTAAAAGTTCTTCTTGTGTATATCATTTCTTTTATTAAATTTGTGGAAAAAATACATCTCGGCTGGGTAAGCGCTAGAGAAGTAGATCTTGCCTGGGTAACCGTAAGAAAAGTAGCTCTTATACACAAAAATAGCAATTTTTGTTGTGAGGTTAAAGCTTGCATTTCCACGGAGACTCTCAAAAACATCTATTTTCTAATTAAAATTTGCCAAAAAGAAAAAGTTGTGCAAATTCTTTTAAGCTCTAAGGCGGAAAACATGTGAAAGATGGAAAAATAGACCGGTCCCTTGATATTCTGGCTCTCGCAGCTTTTACTGTATAACCACTTACTCAGAATCTCACATTGAGAATTTTTAATGCTGCCCACCGATTTTTTAAAAACATTTCTTCGGCAGTTTTATAGATGGCATTAAAGGTCACATAAATAGCAAAAGATTTAACTTTCCATCTATAACAATTCACTCAGAATTAGAAGTTTTTGAAGGCATCCCCTGTCGCCCACCCATTTCTACAAAATATTTCTTTGGCAGCGTAATAAACAGCATCATAGATGGCATAACATTTGCAAATTTCAGTCTTCTATCTCATACCATTTACTTGCTATTTCAATTTAATTTATTGCACAGACAGCAAAAACATAAACACATTTATAAAATGAAATGCACTGGAAAGAATGATGTTGTTGATGTTGGAGGAAAGGGAGGCAAAGTGATCAGGGACAAAGAATTTAATTTTTCAAAGAATGAATTATCAGAGTGATTTTTTACAGACTTCTTTTTTTAAATGTGCATTTTTGAAGATTTGCTTTTAAAAAGAATTATTTGCAAAATATTATTTCAAATATTTTTTCATAAATCACACACAGCAAGTTATCAAATAGTTGAATCAAAGAACATACATTCTTGAAGCAATTGTTAGCCAATTTAATGAATTTACTCATGAGAAAGTTTGCATTTAATCAGGCATTTAGTTAATCATTAATTTGATTTCAATTAGAAAACACAATGTACCTAAATGATTTCCAAAGACAAGCATTCCTGGCAGTAGAGTGTTGAGTTACTAGTTCCCATTAAAAATAAGCATGAATGATGATTAAGATTGCAATACCAAGCGAATGCAGTAGTAACCAATCCACTGAATTAAATCTAAGCAAGAATTCATAAAGTGACTGAAATTTTATTACATTAAATGTTGGTAGTACAATAAATCAAGAGATACATAATAGAAGAAAATGATAGATTTCTTAAATAGCGTGCTTGATATGATCGCAAAAATTAAACACAATAAATAGGAGATTCACTGCATATATCAGAGTTATATCACTTTTTTGTTATAATGGTTTAAGATATCTGTTAATACCAATAGCCACCTCCAGTAAAGCTTGCCATGCTGTTGTTGTTTTTGGTTTGTATTTATTACTAATCAACCTCTTGGATTATTATAGCCATAATTCCTTCCACCCAGGGATGGCATTAGCCTACTCTTTACAAAGAGCAATAAGTGGGCCAACTGCTTAAAGTCCCTTACGAAGGACAGAGCGCTGACCTGTGCTAGGATGATCCCAGGTTGAAAAATCTGACCTCCGTCGGATTTCGAACCTGGGACCACTGCGTGGAAGGCCAACACTCTAACCACTCCATCATCTCCTCCCCAAAG
This sequence comes from Tanypteryx hageni, assembly GCA_028673005.1. NCBI lineage: Eukaryota > Metazoa > Arthropoda > Insecta > Odonata > Petaluridae > Tanypteryx > Tanypteryx hageni. Next base: position 19,874,135 of record CM054115.1, read on the forward strand.
CTTGCCATGCTAATTTGAATAATCTCAGTAATTAAGTTTAAGTTAGAGATGTGCGAACTGTTCAAAATTTCAAATTGAGTCGAGTTTTATTTTAAAACTCAACTCGGTTCAAGCTGAAATAAAAGTTTGAAAATTTCAAACAATGAAAAAATGTGGTATTTTTTTAAAATTATGCCTACATGATCGTTAAAAAATGATTTCACAAGGTTTATTAAGTTACAACTATTGAAGTTGCATTCAAATTTAATCCTTTATCATGGTTGACAAATCAGTGATTTTAAAACCTTTTTCTATCAAGGGCCCGGAGTATTTATTTTTCCTATATATTTATTTTATTTATTTCCATGCGGCCCCTAAACAGCCGTAATCGGCCTTTTACAAGGGGCTCATTAACATAATAACAAGGAATATCACAAACATCCATGCCCTAGGTGAAGAAAAACCCACCTAGGCGGGATTCGAACCCGCGACCTTCGGATTGGCAGGCGAGGACGTTACCCTGCCTCCACCGAGGCCGGTATATATATATATATATATATATATATATATATATATGGAATGATTTTTATAATTTATCACCTGATGATGCTACGATCATAGTGAAACCGGTTGTGCCAATAAATTTGTGGAAGTGACAAAGTTCTTTCTTTTTCTCAAAGAGTAAATTCCACAGGGTTGAGCCTGACCTCATTCTCGATATTAATATATGTACAATAGGAAAAAGTGAATTATGAGTTTTTATTAAGAATAAATTTAAGTGGATGTAAAAACTCCAACTCTATCAATAAAACTGAGTGATGTTTTGCAAAACATCGAATATTTTGTTTACATCGATCTCTGAGACGATTCTCTCAACAAACAACAATTAAAATCCCTAATTACTCTCCCTAGCTCTTATACAATCTGTAAGGTATAGATTTAAAAAATTATTCAGACAGAGCACTTCATTTACTACAAAGAAGACTGCAAGACCACATAATTACGAGTTATAGTTTCAGAGATAATAATTCAAGAAATCCTGAGCAAAACATTGCATTTTTTGTTTACATCGATCGCTAAGACAGTGCTCTCGGCAAGCAACAATTAAATACCATATTTATCTCTCCCTAACTCTTATATGATCTTTAAGATATATATTTTTTAAATATTTGAATAGAGGACAATATTTGCCGTAAAGCAGTTCATGAGACCACAAAATTACAACTTGAATTTCGAATATAAAAATTCAAGAATCTTTCGATGCCGTTTTGTACCTATTTCCTATAAAGAACGCCTTTGAAATCTCGGTGTATTCCAATTATGGAGTATACTTTTCCATCTTGTATATATGAATACATTCCCAAATAAAATCATACAACAGTTTTATCAATATGTTATAAAAATATTTTTATAGCCAAACAATCTTCTTAAAACCAAAAAAATGTTGAGTATAATTTTTGTTTTCCTCTTTTCCTGCTTCAACCTCTAGTTTAAGATCTCTTTGATGAAATATGTATTAACCTGTAAAATTTATCACTTCTTTTATTTATTTGTTTAGTAACAAAATACAAAAATGTTGAAATAAAAATAATGCTTTCAAAGTATAATTAATAAAATCTAACCTAGCAATCTTCCTTATGTTGTAGGAAATAGATTTTTTTAAACTCTTTGATGCATCTGGCTTAATTTTCAATTCTAGGTTTTGTATTCTTTGTTATGAATAAAAATTAAGAATAATTAATGAGTTAAAAAGGCCTTTCAAGTACTTTTATTCTACCTAACAAAGTCATTAGATATATCTTTAAACATAAGACTCGAACTCGACTCAAAACTCGAATTTTTCAACAATGTTCGACTCAAACTCGACTCAAGTTGAAAATTTGGTGTTTGCACATCCCTAGTTAAAGTACAATACTTTTGGATGATCGCATCTGCATGAAACAGGAATATCACTAATGAATGAATAAACATGCAGCTTCTGAAGCTTGTTTACTTATAAAGGGATAACTTGAGGAAACAAAATGTTTTGGAATGTTTCATATCAGCTGAATGAGAAATGATTCCTGGTGATAAAAAAATCTTTTTTGGAATTTCCTATTGTTCAAAATTTGACAAAAACAGTGTTCCCTAAATACATTTTGGATGCTAACTACAGCTAAGAATAATTAAATATGAAATACTCTAATGAAAGTTCAAATCTATGCAAATTAAACAATTACCGTAATAGTCTTGAAAGCTTTCTTAACTGATGCCTTGCTGTAGTCAAAAAGTTTGATAGTGAAGTCCCGAGATCCTGAAACTAGAATGGGTTCTCGAGGATGAAATTCAAGACATGTCACTTCCTCTAAGTGGTCGTACAAAGTTCGAATGACGGGATGACCCTGTTGATCACCTCCTGCAGGTTCCATTGCATCTGGAGCAGATTTCGCCAACATGCGATCCACATCCAGGATCTGAAATCCAATATAAAGGAATGAGTCATTAACTGCTTAGATATACCTGAAAAGTAGAAATGTAAATAAGTACATGAGTTAATGGAATGTTTATAGCATTAAAAACTGTGAGTTGAGAGCAGATTCACCTAGGGCAGTGGTTCTTAACCTTGTTTGGCTGTGACCAAAATTCAGGTCGCGGCGACTCATTTCCTCCACTAATTCACTTGTGATAAGTGATAAAATAAATAGGAACTAAACAAGTAAACTCATTTAAGCCGTTAGCATTGAACTGGCTGTTTGGAGAAATGGTATACTTGGATACAGACAGCAACCTCTGACAATCCACTCAAAATAACTTGGCGACCCAATTTTGGGTCATGACCCAAGGATTAAGAACCACTGACCTACGGGATATTTGGGTTTGAGCTCAGAGCCTTTAATCTTTAGTTGCCCTCAGAATGACTGAAATCAGGCTCTAAGCTTAACATACTGTTCAAGGAACACAATCAAACTTAGTACTAAGGGAAGTTAGTTGTTTTTAATTTATTTTTATTTTTTATTGCAGTCCCTTTAAATCCAAGCTATTGCACCAACAACTAAAGCTCTTAAAAATCATCAATATTACTGTCAGAGGTATCACTTAATTTTGGTAGGAGCCAAGTACATTATCCGCTCACCCATTCCTGGTTTTAGCAACAATTTGACAATGAAGCCTATTAAGTTGCATTCGCAAAAACCCCGAGACACAGGTCTCCTTATTTCTGATGTAGAATAACCTGGTCAATTTTCATCAAAATCCATGACCCAAAGGTCGTAGCCTCTCCTTGTAAGAGGAATAGGAGAGAAAAGGATAATCATACAGACACTAAGAAAAGGAAGATGAACTTAAATAGACCTTATCTAAGAAGAGAGAGCTTGATTAAAGATGTATTAGAAGGAAAAAGCAAAAGAGGAAGGAAAAGATTTCAACTGATTGATGACTTGAAAGGGAAAGAGATGAAGAAGATTACAGAAAGCAGGAGTATATGGAGAACAAGGTTTAACCGAGAATAATCAGCGACCTACTACTACTACTACAGACTATCCACAATGATGATGATATGTTCCAATTCACAGTTGTCTCAATTCATCCATTATATTCATACTCTCAGTGTAAAATATTTTGATTAAATAATGAATTGTAGCCAGACAATATAAAGAATGTCTGGAAAGAATACATTGAGGTGCTGTATGACAAAGAAGGAAAGCCAAGAAATATTGAATTAAATGAAAAAGAGGATGTGGAAAAAGATCAGCTAGGACCAAGTATTCTCGAGTCTGAAGTTAAAAGAGCAATTGATGACATGAAAAGAAGGAAGGCTGTTGGGAGTGATGATATACCAGTGGAAGTTCTTAAGATTTTGGGGTCGAAAGCAGTTAAGCAACTAACAAAATTTTTTAACCAAGTATATGATACTGGCATATGGCCTGAAGATTTTTTAGATGTTGTGATGGTACCACTGGAGAAAAAGAACAATGCAAAATGTTGTAAGGATTACAGAACTATTAGTTTAATTTCTCATACAGCTAAAGTTCTAACCAGAATAATAACCAAAAGAATTAAATGTAAAATAGAAAAGGAGCTGCAAGATAATCAGTTTGGTTTCAGAAGAGGTAAAGGGACTAGAGATGCTATAGGGTGTATGAGGATGATGATAGAAAGAGCGCTAGAAGTGAATAAAGATATGTATTTTTGTTTTGTAGATTGGGAGAAAGCTGAAGACCAAGTGAAATGGGATAAAATGCTGGGTATTTTAAACTAAATAGGAATAGATTGGAAAGATAAAAGACTGCTTAAAAACCTTTACTTTGATCAAAAGATTAGAGTAAGGGTTAAAGGAGAAGAAACAGAAAGTACTTCAATAGGGAGGGGAGTGAGGCAGGGATGTCCTATTTCACCAGCGATATTTAATATTTATGCAGAAACAATAACAGAAGAAGCGTTGATGGAAGAGAAAGGATTTAAGATAGTAGGTGAAAGTATTACCACCATTAAATACGCAGATGATCAGGGCTTAAAAGCAGAAGACGAGAAAGAGCTTCAGAGGATGACAGACAGACTAGTGGAGGTTGGCCAACAATATGGAATGAAGATCAATGCAGAAAAAACGAAAGTCATGGTGGTTTCAAAGGAACATAAAGAATTAAATATAATGATAAATGGCCAAAAACTGGAACAAGTAAGTAGTTTCAAATATCTCGGCAGTATTTTAGCACAGGATGGAAGTAGTACACAGGACATCAGAAGTAGGATTGCAATGGCAAAAGCAGCATTTAACGAGAAGAAGGAGCTTCTCACAAGCAAGAAAATAAATTTAGAAACAAGGAAGAAATTAGCAAAATGCTACATATGGAGCATAGCTCTTTATGGTGCAGAGATGTGGACGATAAGGAGAAAGGAGGAAAAATATTTAGAAAGTTTTGAGATGTGGGTATGGAGGAGAATGATGAAAGTGAAATGGACAGAGAGGAAGAGAAATGAAGAAGTATTAGAAATGGTGGGAGAAGATAGGATGCTAATAAAAACAATCAAGTAAAGAAAAGCAAATTGGATAGGGCACATATTGAGAAGACAGTGTTTACAAAGGACGATCTTAGAAGGAAAAATTAGTGGAAGAAGAGGAAGAGGGAGAAAAAGAATAGGAATATTAGAGAATATAAAGCAGGGATATAATACCTATAGAGATATAAAAGAGGCTTCTAGGGAGAGAAAGAAATGGAGGGAGCGATTCAGTTAAAACCTGTCTTCGGACAGAAGCATGATGATGATGATGAATGAATTGTTACTGTATCACACGCTTCCACAAATTTTCTCAATGCAGTGTACTGCTTCCTTCTGATTTTTATAAGTAGGAGAAATAACCCTAAAGCCCCTAAAATTCATCATCTACATAGTAGTCATCAGTCCAAAAGTTTAAATATAAATATTTTAATTAGTTGGCATAAATAAGAAAAAAGGCTGAAACAACCATTAACATAAGATATTTAAATCTGCCAGTAACCCACATTGGCTGGAGAAAATTTTTCTGAATTTTGTTATACAACTTGAACTTTATATTGGCATGAATTAGCTGTAAACTGTATATGATAATACATTTAAAAAAGGCATTTAAAACACTAACAAATTCTTTGAAATACTTATTTTATAGCAACAAATTTTTTCTGGGGAATATGTTTATAAATACTAAATAAAATATAACTGAATGACTGAATACAATTTTAAATCTAAGATGGATTTCATAGTCCTTGTTTGTGAAAGTGAAGGCATAATTTCTCTATTTGGGTATATCTCCACAATTAGCCTGTTACCATTTTTCTGCATCATTCACATTTCTTGAGTATCATACGCATGTATGATGACATAGTTTATATTGAGAAATGATTTTGTGATACAATACTATCTCTAGCTAGGGTCTGTAACAATAATTCTCAAGAGGAAAGCTTTCTCAAATATTTGGTTATGGAGTACAGAATAAAATTTCTAGACAGAAGAGAAGTCACTTAGAATGGATGAAAGATATTTCGGTCCCAAATCCAAACATTCTGCAGTCCCTTTAGCAATCACTATTCCATTAAAGCAGGAGTGGGCTAACTTTTGGTCAAAAACCGAAAAATAGATTGTTGCTAACATACAGTACTGTAGCTAGATAGTTTGGCACCTGAAGCAAGGCCAAAATCAACACATCAAACCTTAATAATAATAATAATTATAAAGAGTTGTTGCAGCTCTGTTCCACAAAGTAAAAGTTTAACATTTATTACAATATAAGCAAAAATTACAATTCAACAAAAATTTATCAAAATATTTGTTAAAAATTACTGATCTGCATCTTGCCTATTTTTACATCTTCAATTCAGCAACCAGGGCAGTCACCTCACTTGCCCCTTGCTATGGTACTGTTTATATTAAATTTCATTGAAACACCCCTCAAGTTGTTTTGTAAAAACCATTATTAATTATTACTAGCGTAATTGCCCATCAAATATGACGGGTATGCATGGATTAAGTATTAAATTTAAGGCACTTCCCATTCTTCCTCATTTTCTCTCTTCCTCTCTCCCATTCTCCCTCCCTCTCCTCCTCTAGAAAAAGATTTCCTATTCTCAATCTAGCTCTAATAAAGACCATTATCTATCTCTGTCTCCCTTCTTCTATCTCTATTCCTCAATATCTCTCTTCCTCAATATCTCTCCCTCCCTCTCTCTCCTTCTCTGGAAAAATATACTTCCTAATCTCAATCTCACCCGAATAAGGAACATTATCTATATATCTCTCCTTCCCTCTCTCACTTCTCTCTCAGGTGGAAGAAGGTACTTCTTAGTCTTAATCTCACCCCAAATAAAGACACATCAATCAATTTCTCCTTCATTTTACTTCCTCTCTCCTATTAAAGCAGTTAATGGATGCTTTCTTTACATATATAGTATAATGATTGAGATGACAATAAAATCTCAAGGTTAAACAATGGCATGGTCAGCAAGGCAAAATATTGTTAACCTTCGGACAAAATCATTTGCAAAGAAAATTAGAATATAAAATTTTAAAAAATTTTCATTGAAAGATAAAACAACTACTGTGACAGTGCAATTTAAATTGATATTTTCAATTCAAATTATGGCTATGCAATCAATAGTTCTTTTCTAAGATGATGTATGAACCACTAAACAGAGTTAAACTTTAAAAATTTGAGACACCCACACTTTCCGACTGTGAGATGATGCGTTCTTCTTGTGAGAGATGGATGATCTAGATCGCTGATCGCAGAAAAGAATCAGAGGAAGTAAATAATTCCTACGATCAACAACTAGTTGATAGTTATGCAATTTGCACAAAATCAAATAAATACAAGACTATTAGCCCTTTCACACTGCCTACTTCACAACACTGAGAGACTTAAATTGAGCTCAGGACAGCTTGAACTCTTGAAAGAGAATGGTAGAGTCCTGGTCAAAATAGTGCTAGATAACCATATGGTGTGACGTATAGAATATCTAGCGGGCGACTCTATTATAAATTGCACCAGTATGTTGTAACTTTTTTGTTTTGCAGCTTATCAATGATATGCTGGAAATTGCGGAAAAGAAAATTAAAAAATCAGAAAAAATTTTGGTCCCTTCGGGAATCGAACCCCGGCAAAAATATTTCAAACCCGGCTCGTTTCCCCTAGACCAACGCTCCTAGATAATTAGGAAAGGACTTTTAACGTTCTTATTACGTTGACTCTCGGATCGCGATTTTCAAAGGGCATTTTCTCGTAAACGACGTCGAGTTGGCACCTAGGTAGAAAAAGGAGTCCGTTATTTTACATATACTTTCATTCTGCAAGTCTCAATCCGATGCGAGTGTCACACCTTGGGGGCTTTCCTTGTAAGCTAGCAGTATAATCATTTAGGACCTTTCTTGGTCTTGGATTAGGTGTACATAATATCTCAGTTTCAATTTTTAGTATACTCCACCAATTTGGCAGCACCATTAGTATTTGGATCTTCTCACTATTGTTTTCCTCAACATTAAATTTCTGTTTTAACTTATTATTTCAGAGTCAGCAGATGGTTTACTTATATCCACTTCTTTGTCGCCTTGCTGGGATACATGTTTTCTTAAGTACATTGCTGATTCTTTGAAACTTTTCCTGGGGGTACTTTTTTTCTTGTAGCCTCTTCCGTTTTACTGGAGACTCACCTAGTGATTGCAGACTTTCATTCAAAGCACCGATAGCAACCTCTGATGCAATAGTTTGGTCATCATTATCATGCTCCTCAACATCAGATTCATTACAACTTTGTTTTGATGTTTGTTGTTGTGGTGGTAGTGAATCAGGAGTTGAAGACTTCTCTGATTTTTTTGTTTAATTTCTGAACCATCCATGGTTGTACATTGCATAAATTATTTCTGAATGTTGTGTCCAGTTTGACCAAATGGGTTACAACAATAGATTCTTTTCAAAGTCCATTTTTGAACTGCTTTTCACTCACATTAAACAGTATTATATGCCTATTCTTCCCTTACTAAATACAATTTCTTTCAAAGTTCAATTTTGTTAGAGCTGTCTTTCGTACTCACACTAATCTGCACTAATCAGTATTAGGCCTATTGTTCCTTCTTATTTAAATTCAGCAATCAGTAATATCAACCTTACACTTAAAGGAGTATTTCACAATGTTGTATGCTCTTTGTCTTCATGTGATTATATACTGATATCACTTGCCATGTTGATAAAAGACTTGCATCCAGAATATATATCTGTGGTTGGTTATAATAAACTGGACAATAATTGGCTATAATAAAATTAAGTCAATTGTCACACTCACACAACAAATTTAACCCTTATTGTTCAAAATAAACTTAAGAGCCATTGGTCACAATAAACTTGAGCCATTGGTCACAATAAACTTGAGCCATTGGTCACAATAAGCTGAACAATCATTGGTCCTAATAAAGTTAATATTCATCAGTCAAAATCTGTCTCTTCCGCTGAATGTTCATGCTACATGGAAGTTTATAAATGGCCTGTTTAAACTGATTAAATATTTTTTAAATATGGTTTGTTTGATCTGAATACATAATTACTTGTTTTAAAATGAAAAATAGATGTTGATAAAAGATGCGTCCAGAAATTTGCAGTGCCCCATATAAATAATAATTAATATCTTCTAATGCCATAGGTGTGCCACCCTAATATTCTAGGAGTTAGTGTTATAGTATGGAAGCAATAAAATATATTTTGTCCAAATTTTTTGATGACACATTATTTGAATAAGTGCAAGGTCAGAGGTCATTTTATAATAATATAAATTTTACTTTTGATTGAATTCCTTCCAATATATATCAAAAGATATCTTCTTTCAATACCTTTCAAACAAGAGCAAATTCAATCTTCTAGCTCAATTATGAAGAAGGTTATAATTGATTTTATTTTCCTTTACGCAGCAATTTTTGGTGTTTTTCCATAATTTTGAACATCCATATTTCTAAAACCATTAGTTATATGAATCTGAAACTTTGTATTCTTCATATCCTCACTGGATACTTTGTGTGTACTTAATTTCATAAAAATAAAAAAGGTCAAGTTGAAAATGATGCTTTACTGTGATGAACTGACACGGAATGACTCGATATTAGCCATTTAAATTATTAGTTATATGCTTGGTATAATTAGAATGAAGACACCATTAAAACCAATGAGGAGGATATTTATTAGACAGTCCAGTTATATAAAGGAAACCCTAAAATTTTTATAATTTTATAATACCTTAATGGATGCATCAACACTGCCAGTAGCGACTAATTGGCCATCATTACTAAAAGCACCAGCTCGACAATTGCCCTTATGAGATGTTACATATGCAGTTTCATATAAAGCTGGTTCGGGAGCTGTTGTCTGCATATCTGTCTCAAATTCTAAATCTAGTCCAGGTCCAAGTAACGCTTCTGCTCGAGTTTGTGGTTTCTGTATCTCTAAAAAATAAACGAAATAATAACTTTAATTAACAAAAATGAGCAGCCGAGAAAAAATTCTAAGAACTAAATCGCTATTAGTGCTACAATTTAAAACAATTAATTGAAAGCCTCTGCCAATCAGAGTACATACTGTGGTAGTATACAAACCTGGCTCATGCTGAAGACCAGTCAGTACGATATGCAATAACCGGTCCGAGGGTGGGCAGGGGGGATCGGCTTGGACGGCAGTAGACAAGCTGACTGCCAAGGTTTGATGACCATCATAGAATAATTGACTACAGAAAAATAAATTTAAATACTTTATATCCCAGAAAAGAACATGAAACAATGACTCAAATAAATATATACTTAAAAAGAAATATTTTGTAACGGATACCTAGATCCAATAACTATAGAATTACTGGGAAAACCTGGTGCCATTTACACTGCTAGGCAGCCGGACTACAAATATTGAATTTCCCAAGCATTTTATAGATTTGAAGCTACATAATTTATGAATTGGTTACTAGCCATAAGACTTTTCTTTCGCTTAGTGAAAAGATGCTGTATATATCGCACATTATATCATTCACTTACCTCACCATTAATCGGTACAATAATTCCCTATTTTTCAGAACATTTTTTTGATCTACGCCTTCGTTTTCCTTCATTTTTATTTTCGAATCTGCGTGTATTTCGTTGTTAGAAAAATTGGTGCTTAAACATCTGAATAGAAAACAACATTCATAAACACATAGTCGATCTATCGATTGAAACAATAATTGAGAGGTATCGTTTATAATAATTCTCAAGCAATCTATCGAACGCAATTGCGAAATTGAAGAATGCATGAAGAAGAATCGAACCGCAGGCTATATCGAGATGGAAAGATTCAACGAAATGACGAATTCATTTTTCAACTTGACGGAAATTAAATGAAAACGGTGTTGCATCAAAGTGTAATTTACCATAGATAATTTTTACACCCGTATTATTTAGGTTGAAAATGCGCTGTGGTAGACAAAATTGTGAAGAAAAGCGATGTAACTAGTTGCAAAACAGTAACTGTGCATTATACCTAATTTCAAATTATGGAAAATATTACAATTTAAATGTGCGAAAAACGGTAATTTTTAGTGAACTGAAATTTATTATAATCAACAATTTAGCAGGTATGTTATGATCTAGATGAATATAAAATAATACATATTGATTCCGATCTCTTCAATAAAAACCGAAAAAAGGACAATATGAAGAAACTCAACAGTGTTGGGGATTTGCGTTAACAGATAATACGCAGCAGAGGTTTTATGTGCATCGCTATAGCCTTCTAGTTGTCTAACTTGTTTCGTCATAGATACTTATCTCTTTACCACAATGTAAACAGTCATTAAGATAAGATAGTTTATTGTAGACACTCTTTGAGTATTACATTGTCAGAAAACAAAAAAATACAATAATTACAATACATTCCAGTGACAATTCAGAAATTATTCTGATGAATAAAAGGAATGCTCAATTAGGAACTTTTTTACATGGAATTTGAAGCTTGTAAAAGGAAGAGACCTGATACTGGGACAGTATTAAAATATTTTACTGCCCAGTAATTAGGCCCATTCCTAGCTTTAGTAAGCCTCGAATATTTAATTTCCACATTGTCCTTACATCTCGTATCATAGGAATGGATCGAGTTTACAATACAGTACTTATCCAGATTCTTGTGAATGTACATTAAACATTCAATTATAAAAAGACAAGGAAATGTCAGGATACCCAGCTCTTTAAAAGAATTTTGGCAATCATCCCTAAACCCTAGGCCTCCCAGTATTCTAATGGCTTTTCTTTGTAGACGGAAAATCTTTTTACTGATTGCTGAGTGACCCCATGCTAAGATTGAATACAATAGTTTACAATGGAATGTTGCAAAATATGCAGCTCTCAAAACAGTTTTCGAGACACAGGAATCAAGACATCTTAATAAGTATAGTCTTATTGAGTTCCACTGAGAGAACTTTTCCATGATGCTCCCATGTCAATGTAGGGTCCAGGTATACACCTAAAAATTTGACAACAGGTGGATTGTCAAAATTTTCCAGATCTCTGAGGGAAAAAGTCATAGTGAAAGTCTTATCAACATTAGCAACCAATTTATTGGATAGAAACCAATCTGTCACTTCCTTCTGCATAGCCTGATTTAAACTTATTACTTCAGTTTGATCTTTACTTGAAACATTACTAGTGGTATCATCTGCAAAAATGGTGAATTTAAAATCAGGAAGAGATAATGGCAAGTCATTAATATAAATAATAAAGAGAATAGGGCCAAGTACAGAGCCCTGGGGTACCCCTACATTAACATTTAAAAAGTCAGAAAGTTTTCCTTTTAATGCACCCTGTTTCCTATTATCTAAAAAGGAGGCAAGTAGGGCACAAGCTAATTCAGAGAATTTATAAATTCTTAACTTACGGATTAACAGGCTATGAGGCATACAATCAAAAGCCTTAGTCAAGTCAAAGAAAGTTGCAGATGAGTAGAGTCCATCTGTATAACATTCTAAGATATGATCTACGAAAGTTCTAATTGCATCAGCAGTATTGCTATTTTTCCTGAAACCATATTGGCTGTCATTGAATAGGTTAAATTTTGCAAAAAAATCCAGAACTTGGTCCTTCAAAACATTCTCCAATATCTTGGAGAAAATAGGGAGCAAGGAAATGGGTCTAAAACTGCTAGGCATTTTATTATCACCACCTTTATATAAAGGGATAACAATTGCAGTTTTCAAACAATCAGGGTAAAAACCAAATTTTATACTTAAATTAATCAGGCTAGTAAGTGGATTGATGATATTATTCTTAACAGCTTTAACAATTTTCGTAGTTACACCAAAAATATCTTTACAGTTACTACTTCTAATATTATCAATGATTTTACTAACTTTCTCGGTGGAAACCTCATTAAATTTAAATTCAACACTCGGAGTTTGAATACATCTGTGAAAATCCAGTGGATCTTTCGCTATAGGAGGAAGAAGCTGAGTTATTTGATATGCCGCTTTTGTAAAGTAATTATTGAACTCCGCAGCAGAGATATCAGTCTCAGAAGTACCAGTGGAGTTAACATTTCTTTTAGAATTTATTATGTGCCACATTATCTTTTGCGGGTTATTGGATGACATAATAGCTACAATTGTTAGCAGTTGTTTTTGCCTCTCTAATAGCTCTCTTGTAATCAGTTCTAAGTTTTTTACGAAGATTAAATAATTCTGGGGTGGGTGTATAATTGTAGGCATCATTAATACAAAGCAAATTATTTCGCATAAGGCTCAGTTCTGCTGTATACCATCCAGTATTAACAGACTTTACCCCTCTGTCTCTGACAACTTTTTCAGGTAATGCCTGATTCATTGTATCAACAAATATTTTCATGAAGGACTCCCATTTAAATTTTAAGTCAATAATGGTATTATCAATAAAACTCCAGTCACTAGAGTCGAGAAGAGATTGCATAAGGGAAAAACCTTCCTCGGAAATCAATCGAATAGTTTTCCACTTCTTAGTTTCAGGGGAATCAATTTTTAAATTGGAAAACTCAATAACCTGAGCATAATGATCGGAGATTCCATTTTTTAATATAGAGGTCTCAGTATTAGCCCTGAAATTAATAAATGTATTGTCTATACATCTGTTTAACCTGGTATTATCTGTTATTAAATAATTAAAATTATAAGACATGAAAAAGTTATTAACTATATGAAAGTCTGATTCATTAGTACCAAAACCTATATTAAAGTCACCCACGATAATGACTTTGTTTTTATTTTTTAAAATTAGGAACTGAAGAATTTTTTCAAATGTATCCATGAATATATCCAGGTCAGCTTTGGGGCGGCGATAAACCGCAATAATGACAAGTTCAGTATTTTCTAACCCAACAGCCACTAATTCACAATGTTTTTCTACTGCTAAATTATTCACAAATCCAATAGGGATAAATTTGCATTTGATGAAGTTGTTTTTTACCAGAATAGCTACTCCACCATGACTCCGGTTGTTTCTACAAAAGGCGGAGCTTAAGTGATAACCCTCAATATGAAAATAATCGAGGTCATCTAACTGTAACCAATGCTCACTTAATACAATAATATTTAAGTCACATGGATTTAATTAGGACTTCCAACTGGCTCGATTTGTGTTTTGCAGATTGGATATTCAAATGCAAGACACAAAGAGATGGATGAGTTCTGGAGCTCCCTAGTCAAAACTGCTTTGATTTAGTGATACCCGACTGGAGTCTTGTATTCATTCTGCTTGTATTACCAGCATGATCAATACTTGCTTTTTTAACATTCGAGATGAGCCACATCTACTGACACAATCATTTTATGATTCTTGATATTATATTACTTTTTCTTAAATAGAACACCTCCATATTATCCTAAAGTGGTTGTGCAGAAATTAAAAAAAATGGAAGCAATTGTTTTTGAAGTACCTGACACACTGTACTGCCCGTTGCAGTGCTGAAACTTAGGAAAATCGATGAGAAAATGTACTACGTACACTAATGAAAAAGAAGTGGTTGTTTTGTATCATTTAATTTTATTTAAAGTCGTTCTTCTTCAAAGAAATTATGGTATTTAATGTAAATAAAAGAACAATTTCAACCCAATTTACATTGTGAGATTATATGTATATACATGAAAAGTTCTTGCAGACCAATTTATATCTTTAAAAAATGTTCCATATGGTAAATTAGTAACTATTATCTATAGAATTTTATAATAATTTGAGTGTCAGCAAATAACTTACATTCTGTATGCTACTCAATTTTCTCTGATCTATAATGGTAATTTAAAAACCAATCCATATAGGTTTACCTGACAATGAGACTTCTATTACACTGCAAATTCAGTATATGGTACCAACAAAAATTTATTAGTTAAGAGATTTATAAATTTAAATTCATATCTGTGCTGAAGTTGTTCTTCCAATTTTTCTATGAGATGTTGATCATTAACAACAAAAAGTAAACTTTTCAGGAAAAGTTGTCCTGTACTGCCTTCCATATACATATTGGGAAAAACCCATTTAATCAGGGCCATTACATGATGTGAGTAAAAGAGGTTTTTTTCTGGGGCAGCATTATAGCAGTGTCACTGCCTATCTGCACTTCTGTAACGTGAGCTGGGGAGGGGCATTTGCCCCCCTCCAAATATTGCATTTGATCTTAACAAAAGCATAGAGTATTTGAGTATCAGATGGATCAAAGGTGTCCAAATTAGAATCAGTATCTTAATTCATTAGCTTCTATCATTACACAAAAGTTCTTGCAGATAAATAAATAAACAAGGGCTCCAATAACAATGTGTTGAAGTAGTTGCCCTCCCTTCCCCAAAACAAAATTTCTTGCTATGCCACTGCTAGGGAGGCATTTTGTCTCAGGTGGCAGATTTCTATGCAACAACCCTGCATTTAATATCGTCATTCAAACTGGCCCTCAATTCCCACTGCACCATGAACACCTTTGGGTCATTCCATGCCAAATCAGAAAATTTTTTATCTTTTTCACACATGATCATCTCAGATTTTAATCATATTTGGCACAAATGTAGCTATATTCATGACATGAAAACCTGTCAAGTATTAGTGTCCTAATTCTAAGTAGTTCTGAGGAATGGTATCCAGAATGAAGGTGTGCATGTCATAATTCTCCAGCTGCAAATTTTTGAGCATTTTCAAAGTCCCATAACTGAAGTACTAAGTAAGCCAGAGTAACGAAGTTTCATACACTAAAAGTGTTTAGGCTCCTGCTTTGAAATACAACCTCATAATTGGGTCAAGTCTTTTACTTTTTCTGATAAATGCCCATGAAATGGGCATTTTTTTATTGCTACTCAAAAAAATTAAGCTTTTTTAATGTTCACAGTTTGCAAGAATGAAGCAGTACAGGTCATGTTTACACAGTAAGTCTCTATGTAGTGTATAATACACACAATGAATAGTGAAGAATTCAGACATTTTCTACGACTTACTAAGCTCCAAAGTTAGCCGCAGACTGAAAAGTTGCAAATATGACTTATTTTCAGTCAAGTGTTAAGTAACATGGTCAGTGAAATATTAAGCTGAGTTTTTGTAGAAATGTTCACACTTATATAGGGTGAAATAGTATGGATTTCAATATGGCTGCTCTAACTCATGTGTTGATCACATGACCAGTACTGTTACTGCCACCTGTGGCCTGTTTCATAATAATATTTTATTATCCGTTTGACCATACAAAAAAATTGCAGGTATAGGAGTCGTCAAAAGAGAAAAACTGGATACACAAAAGTGATAAACATTCAAATACAACAATGAATTGGAATACCAAGCAAACAAGAATGCCATTTACCTATACATGAATAGAAAAATCCTCTTATTTAGGATGATACAAAGGAAATACAAAAATTAAACAAAAATCACAAATAAACAGGATCATGACAACATGTGTTCATTCACACCATAAAAACATTTTTCCATTAGAAATTTTTTTACCTCAATTTTAAATCTACTGATATTGTTAATGAGTTTGATGCCCTTTGGCAGTTTATTGTATAGTTTCTATCCCATTGAAACAGGTCCTCTATAAGCCATAAATCTTTTATGAAACCCTAAATGAATATTTAAATTACCTCATGTGGCATGGTCATGGCAATCCATATTTTGAGGAAAAAGACAAAGATTCTTTTTTATAAGCACTGTTACACAGTATATATACACACAAGGGACAGATAATATACCAAGTTTCTTAAACAGAGGCTTGCATGTTGCTCTGTAAGGTTCACATAGCATACTTCTAATAATTTGCTTCTGTGCAAGAAATACTTCCTACAGCAGAGATGGTGAGGAGCCCCAGAATATTATACCAAATGATGCTCTAGCATAAAAATAACTGTAATAAACAGATTTCAGTACGTCAATAGATACACTGTTTCTTAGGAATCTGATACTGTATAAAGATGAATTCAGTTTAGGTATAAGTTTGGAAACATGGGTAGACCATTTCCCAGATTGGTGAACATGTAAGCCCAAAAATTTGGTGCTCGAGGAAGGGAGAATTCTTTCATTATTTAAAATCAAATTTAATGTATATTGGGAAGATTCTCGAGAAAAGAACAACAATTGGGTTTTACTACAGTTGAGAGGTAATTTATTAACTTGACACCAATTCCATATGTTGTTTAAGATATTTTGACTTTCCAATTGAAGTGAGTTAATGTTTGGTGCTGAAATTAGGAAATTCGTATCATCAGCAAAAATAACGCTTTTTATAATTGTTTTTTTTTTGTTAATTAACGGCAAATCATTAATATAAATTAGGAACAGTATGGGGCCTAATATCGATCCTTGTGGAACTCCGGTTGGGATACTTTGAGGATCAGAAAGAAATTTTGCCTTATCAATTATAAGAGCCACTTGTTGCACGCTGTTTACAAGATATGAACTTATCCAGCTGAGTGCAATACCTCTGATTCCCATATGATAACACTTTTGCAGAAGTAAAGGATGATTTACCATGTCAAAGGCACGGCTAAAGTCAAAAAATAATGCAAGAGTGAAGTGTTTATTATCAACTGATTTTGAAATAAAGTCCATAGCGTTGAAAAGCGCTGATTCAGTGGATCGCCCTTTTCTGTAACCCCACTGAGAGTTAGTGATTAAATCATGTTTTTCAAGATATCTTACTATTCGATTGAAATATACAAGTTCAAATAATTTAGAAAATTGGGAGAGAAGGGATATGGGTCGATAATTATTGACACAGTCTTTTTCACCCTTATTTTTGAAGACTGGAATAACCTTGCTCACCTTTAGGGATTCAGGGAAGATACCATGTTTTAAAGATTCATTAATTAAATGCAACAAAGGCTTCAGTATGAATTCTCTACATTCAAATAGTAATTTACCTGGTATCTCATCTAAACTAGATGATACAGCTCTGCCTAGCTTGTGAAGACAAAGAACTAATTCTTTCTCATCACATGGATAAGGTACATGGAGTTAGATGTGCTATTTTTGTTAGGTGGTAAATCTATACCATTTCCCGTCGGAGGGGGATTTGGAAGATTGAGAAATTCCTTATTAATGAAATTGCAGATAATTTTAGGATCATTGATGAGGTCACCACTGCTATCATAAATTTTTGGAATATATTTAGGTGTATCTCTCCCCAACTCATCTTTAATTATTTTCCAGGTTTCTTTGGTCTTATTCAAAGCATTAGATAATGTCATTGTTATAGGACTTTTCAGCAGCTTTAATTGACATATTATAAATTTTCTTGGTAAGTAGAAATTTGGAAAGGTATTCTGATGTATTGTATAACTTATTATAATAAGCCATGTCTTTTACTGTCCTTGAAAGCCTTATGATATCATCAGATAACCAACTTTTCCTCTTATGTACCATTTTGCCGGCCATCACATTAATGGTAGGAATAGCACAATTAAATAAATAGCAGAATTTCAAATAAAAAGAGTTAAAGCTTTCATTAAATGAATTGGCATGATAAATATCATACCAATCTTCACGTTTTAATAGTAAACAAAGATTAGTAACATTAGCTTTGGAGAAGACTTTGGTCTTTAAAGAAGAGACAGGGTGAATTTCTGCAGGGAGATTTAGTTTGAAGGTTGTTTCGATTGCCAAGTGATCAGATAAACCCAGATCAAAAACTCGAGAAAAAGTTTTTAGTGGGTTATAATTGGAAACCAGATAATCTAATTGAGTTTGGGATGATAAAGTAATGCGTGGCGGTTGGGAGATGAAAGATTTCATTCCATAGGCATTGAAAACATTCAGCAATTGAGCTCTCTGAGGTGAATTAGAAAGCATATCACAATTGCGATCTCCTGTAATAATTAGAGATTGATCATTTTTATAAACAGAATTCAAAAGGTGATTAAGTTTTTTAACAAAGATACTAAAATCACTTGATGGAGAGCGATAAAGAACAATTATTATAAAAATATGATTATCAACTTTAACAGAACAGGCAGCACACTCAAAAACTTTTTTAATGCCTGTTGTAAGTTGCACAGTTTTGATTTCATAGGTAAGCCTTTTATTAGCAAATATTGCCACACCACCATTTTTAAAGGACTTACGGGTAAATGATGACACCAGTAAAATTATTTAAGTTGAAAACACTTAATTCAACTTCAGTTAACCAGTGTTCACTAACACATAAAAAGTCAGGTTCACTGTTTTTTAATGCTAATTCCAACTGTAGGGATTTGTTCTTCAAACACTGAATATTAATATGAGAAATAATAATTTTTGTAGCGGCTGAAGATATCAACCCTGAGGAGCATTCGGTCGAACCTTCCGAAAAAAATATTTATTTACCAACACATTATTTGGCCAAAGTGTAGGATTAGACACAGACTCATGCAATTCATAGTCAACTGACACTCTGAAAGAGGCATAATCACCCTTAGTTATTAGTTGCTCAACTTCAACATCGTCACACTTAACAGATAATTTTGTACACAAATAGTTATGTACCTCTTCTTTATATGTGTCTTTATGAAATCTCCACACATGCAGATGGATTTTTCTTGGTGCCCCAGATAACGAGCACTCGGTATTAGCAATGGCACAACCAATGATAGGCTTACTCCTCTGTTTCCTTTTGTAAGATACAGTAGTAAAGCCATCATCAATCCCCCTGGACTCTTGAGTACTCGCCTGATGTGTGCTGTTTACCTTTTTATGAACGATCTTGTCATTGCTGCCACCACTGGTAACTCCCGAGTATGTTTTCGGCATCATCTGCGGAACATCTGTACTTTGCTGAGGATCTCTTCCACTTAAGTAAAGCTGTTGCATTGGTGCAAAATTAAAACGCACCATCGATGGTGCCTGCGATTGCGGTTTGCAGTCCTTTACCGTGGGATCTATTCGTTCATTATTGCACACGCAATTTATCGCACTTTTTGCCATTTGCGCCTTTAGCGAGTTGATTTCCTCACCCTGTGTTTTGATCATATCAATACAATCTAATAATTTAGATTGCAAGTCTTTAACTACCTCAAGAACATCGAGTTGACGGCTTTCAATTCTCATTACGGAGTCACATGGCTGCTTCAAACAATTAAAGCAATGATAAGCCAAATTGCCATTAGCAATTACCGCATTCGCAATAGATTTGCTTAAATTAATGCAACTATGATGAAAAACAGAATTACAACCGAATTTGCACGTCACCGCTATTTGTAAATCGGTAATTTTTTGAGAACATACGAAACACGTAACGTCAACGTCCGCCATCTTGGAATAATTACACTCCAGTAAAGCTGGATTTACTGTAGTAATTTTTCACTGTTTTATAAAACTAATCCACAGTAAACTATTATGGTAGACTGCATTTTTAATGTGGATTTTTCACATTTTTATGTGCAAATTAATAGCATTCAAGTTGAATGCTATGCACTAATACCAAGATTATATTAATTGTTGGAAGTAAGGGATTGAGTTAGGATTTTGAAATTCATACCACATTTACCCTTTATAAGTGTGAACATTTCTACAAAAACTCAGCTTAATATTTCACTGACCACATTACTAAACACTTGACTGAAAATAAGTCAAATTTGCAAGCGAAGTGACGATGGGCACCCTCGAGTCGGCAATAAAGGACTTGTGCGCTATTGATGTGTGTGAGGAGGGCAGTCGAGAAGCGAGCACGCTTTTCGTGGCGGACGAGATGCGTATTCCATGCAACTCACTGGGTTTCATGACGGTGCACGACCCCAATTCCTCCCGTTGGTGGTGACGACTCGCATGGTCATTTCTTCGAGGCCGGGGCGAGAATAGGTTAGTCCTGGGGCGGTGCTGGGAGTACAAGAAGGCCGAGTTTCAGTCCTGGTCCTGAACATTGGGCGGAAGCTTCTACGATTTCAACGGTCGCAGTGGCTGGTTGGCGTTCACCACGATGACATTGTAAGTTGTCCAGTTGGGAACAGCTTGCTGGGCAGAGACGGCGCCGTTAGTGGTGATTTTTCAAGAAATGCCGGAGGCCACTGGAATTTTGGGGAGGATCTAACGGAAGGTCAAAGAACAGCACTGGCTACACTTTTGGAGGGCTTGTTTTAGTTCATCAGGCAGCAGACTTCCGAGGACTGATATAGCCTAGCATCGGATCGACGTGCTGGATGAAAAGCCGCTACACCAACCACCCTGGAGAGTTTCGCCAGGAGAACGGGAAGCCATCTCTAATCAGGTCCGGCAGATTCTACAGGACGAGATCATTGAGCCGTCAATCAGCCTCTGGTCATCCCGTAGTCCTTGTGCGGAAGTCAGGTGCGATGCAGTTTTGCATTGACTACCAACGGTTAAACGCTGTTACAAAACGGGATGTGTACCCGCTGCCTCGGAAGGATGACATTCTTGACAGCCTGGGAGACTCTGCCTACTTTTCCTGTCTTGACTTTGCCAGTGGGCACTGGCAAGTCGGTATCCACCCGGAACACCATCAGAGGACTGCCTTCGTAATGCCCGACGGACTTTGTCAATTTTGAAGGATGCCGTTTGGCCTTTCCAATGCCCCGGCAACGTTCCAGCGCCTGATGGATCGTACTCGGAGGCCTGAAGTGACACCAGTGTCTGGTCTACTTAGACGACATCCTGGTGTTTGGGAGCAGCTTTGAGGAGCATCAGCGATGCCTCGATGCAGTGTTGGAGGCAATTGCCAGTTTTAGGTTAACTCTTCGTTGTGAAAAGTGCCATTTTGCGGTCACCAGCCTGAACATTTTAGGTCACCGCATTGATCACAAAGGTGTTAAACTTGACCCAGCAATGGTGCAGGGGGTAAGAGGCTTTTTAACTCCCAGGAACATTCGCAGACTCAGAGTTTCTGGGCATGGCAAGCTATTACTGAAGGTTCATCCCCGGATTTGCGGCTATCGCAAGGCCTATGCACGTGCTATTGAAGAAGGGGCGGATGTGGGCATGGGGGTCGTCGGAGGAATGGGCCTTCATATAGCTTAAGGAAAAGCTCACTACTGCTCCTGCTCTTTGGCATTTTCCAGAAGACCTGCCTTACGAGATACACACCGGAGCCAGTGGTGATGGGTTAGGAGCTGTCCTGGTGCAATGGAGTGGGGGTGAGGAATTTGCTGTGGCCTACATTAGCCAGAGGCTTACAGACAGAGCCGTTTCTAAGACCCGCGGGGCCCCAGACGAGAGGGTTGCTGCAGGGCCCCCTATTTATATAAGTCAAATTTCTCATTTAATTACAGAGCCGTCTCTAAGACCTGCGGAGCCCTCATAGGTGCGGGGCCCTGGGCGACTGCCCACCTAGACCCCCCCCTTCTGACGGCTCTGCTTACAGACCACGAGGAAAAGTAACACAGCAATGAGCTGGAGTGCCTTGCTGTTGTTTGAGCAGTGGAGAAACTGCATCATTATGTTTTTGGTAGACCCTTCAACATAGTGACAGATAACTCGGCTGTGACGTGGCATTACCAAAAGCAAAATAGTGCGAAACTCAGTCAGTAGGTCATGGCTCTTCAGAAGCATGATGTTCAATTTGTGCATTGCAAGGGAAAGGACAATGTAGTGGCAGATGCTTTGTCGCACAATCCTAGCAGAGGACCAGAAAGGACCGAGGTCCTGGAGGAGCTTTTTGCCAGTGCAATGGTGGCTAATGGGATGAGGGCAGATGATGTCGTTGTACAACAATGTGCTGACCCTAACCTCAGACGGATCATGCGGTGCTTGGACAGACACCCAGGGGGCATTGAAGAGGCAACGCAGGGCAGGGAGTGGTGACAGCACTTTAGGTTGTGCAACGGTATTCTCTATCGCGTTAATAACGGCCGAGGTAAGAAGCTCCTTTTGGTTGTCCCGCAAGCACTTCGGTGCAGTGTTGGATGACTGCCATGCTGGAGCCACAGGAGGCAATTTTGGTCTGAAGAAGACGGAGGCATGCATACATGAAAGGCTTTGGTGGGTGCACCTCTTGAGGCATGTTTGAGGGTTTGTCCTTGCATGTTCCCACTGCCAGCGACACAAGCAGACACTGGGGGAGGCCAGTCAGATTTCCGAACCCAATCTCAGCTGTCTCCTAACCATTTTCAGTTGTAGGACTAGACCACGTGGGCCTTTTCACCCTCACACCGTGAGGAAACCGGCACTTAATTGTGTTGATTATGCTACCTGTTGGGTGGAAGCTAAGGCTGGGGCATCCACCGTCAAATCCTTCATGCTGCACCGCCTGATCCTGAGACATGGAACCCCAGAAAAACTGATCAGTGATAGGGGGACTGGCTTCACCGATGAATGAGACATTAAAGATTCTGGGAGTGCGACATGCGATGGCAGCTGCCTACCACCCGCAGATGAATGGCTTGTGTGAGAGAACCAACAGGACCCTCATGGAATCCTTGTCTGCTTACACCAAGGGTCAGCAGGTGAATTGGTATGTCTTTGTCCAGCATGCGACCTTTGCCATCAACATGGCAGAACAGGAGACAACAGGATACAGCCCATTCCAGTTGGTTCATGCCAGAGGAAAGCACCTTCCCATGGCCGGAGAATTCAGGAGAGACATACCAGCAGTTTCTCGACTGGGTGAGGGGGGCCAGGCAACATGCAGCTGAGAACATCTGCAGCAGGAAAGAATGTCAGTGGGTCCAGTATGAGGAACACCACAAACAGTCTCCCCCTATCAGGTTGGGGACTTGTGCGGTGAAACCTTCGCTCTGTGGGGAAATGTGGCAAATTCAACCCCAAGTACATCGGGCCATATCAGGTAATGGGTGAGATAGGTGCTGTGACATACTGATTTGCAGACCCACCGGGACGCCAGACTCACAGCAGGTGGAGGGCTTTTCCTGTGCATGTCTCACAGATGAAAACCTATCGGGAGGGCTACTGCAGTGGAGACAGTGATGAAGGGGACCTGCCAGACACATCTGAGGGTGAGGACTCCAGTGAGGGGCAGTATCACCTCCTAATGAGGAAGGGATGGAATTGCCTGTGAGGATTGGGACAGAAAGGGGCAGTGGTGCTGAGGAAGATGGGAAATGAAGGTGACCGCACCGCAAGACTCGTGCCTCATGAAGGTGGGACGATTACGTTTAGACTGGCGAACCACTTCGGGCGAGTGGCCTGTCAGGAGAGGACAAGTGTCATGGCCATGAGGTGGCAAGCCTGTTTGGCCACCTGGCGAACAAATACAAAAAGTAGAGAAAAAAGAAGGGGCAGGCGAGGTTGGCAGCAGTATGCATGGTGAAGTGAAAGTGTAAACAAGGGTGAAATGACTCGGATTGCTTGTGGCACGACGATATCCTCTCCAATAACAGTATTCAAAAACTGTGGGGAAAATATCATTGATAAGATAAGGCAGTAATTCAACAAGTTGTAATTTTTCATTTAGAAACTTAAGCAATTAATTATCACAAACAGATATATTTTATATTTACCATTAGCAAATGATTTATGTCATGGTTTTGAACCAAAAGCACATCTTTGTCAACATCATAATTATATTTGTCATAACAATCAACAACATTAAAATACATTTTAAAAAATCTTGATTCATGAGCATGTATTTCAGATTAGGATTCAGCATTTTGCTGCTGAAAACATGGCATTGAAAGCTTATTTTTTTACTAATCTCCAACAGCTTTAATTTCTTGATAATCTACGATAATATACTATGATGCTCCTGGATTTCTAGTACTAGCATGTCCAAAATATCTAAATAGAAATGGGAGCTTCATTAACTGATGCAATATGAAAAAGCTCGTTTTATTTATTGAGGTTTATTTAGTATTGTCAACTTATAATTCATTATAAATTTAGTAATATAATTATATGACAAAGTAATTTATTCAGCAATTAATAAAAAAATTGTGGGTTTCCATCTAAAACCATTTTCTAAGAATCTTAATTTGAAAATTTTGTATGCATCCCCTGCCACTCACAGATTTTTCAGAAACATTACTTCTGCAGTGCCAACGATGACATTAGAGGTCACACAAATAGTGAACACTATTATATTTCTATCTATGACCATTTGTTCAGAATCTTAATTTGAAAATTTTGAAGATTCCTCCTGCAACCCACCCATTTCTCCAAAAGCATTCTTTGCCAGCAAAATATATGGCATTATAGATCACATACACCCTGCAAATTTCAGTCTTCTATCTCTTACCGTTTACTTGCTATCTTAATTTAACCGACTGCACAGATGGATAGGCAGAGCAAAAACAAACGCGATTTTAAAAATAAAATGTGCTTATAAGTTTTAACTGGGGTATGTTATGAGCTAGCATAGAAATGTATGCCTGATTAGAACTCTCGATGCTAACTTCTTACCTCAATAAATCATAAAATGTCCGTAAGTGCTAGTCACTTTTCGAGTTCTGGCACTAAAGTTTCCAAGACCAGTAAATTAGTTTGAAACAGGGACTCAGTCGAAGGGGCAACTGACAAAGGGCCAAATACCATAGAGTAGAAAATAAGGGCCGACAACATCAATTTGCAGAAATAGATAAATCATTAACTTAATTAAACAGACTAACGCATTGGATAAAAGATATATCAGGATATAACTATCAAAAATTATTGAAATTAAAAATTACTCTATTAATATATTATTTTATAATATGGGTTGGGTCATGCTTACTTACAGAAGTTTCAAATAGTTTTGTATAAAACTTTTAAAGTATAAAAAATTAAATTGGAAAAAATATGTTTTTAAGACACAATTATCTAGATCGTTAAAAAGTAACTTTGAGGTGATTAGGTAAAGAACATTATGACTATTCACTAAAGTTACTTCATTAATTTGTTATTATTCACTGGTTTCACCTATTACAGCATCATCACCTGATGATGCCGTAACAGGCAAAACCGGTCGGATATTAAAATTGTTAGTGGAAATTTACAAGTTTCTTTTTCATTTAAATGGAATCTTTTCACAAAGTGGAGCCTTCTCAAGTGGACTTTGTTAAGGATAAAAATGTCCACTAGATTTACCAATTTCATAGCATTCATTTATAAAGAACATACATAAGTCAGTAAAATGTTCTGATTTTGATGTCAATGAAGATAACTGAAAAACTGGGGCCAAGGATTATATTCATGATAAATGTATTATTTATAAAATATTTCAAAATCATTGTTGATAAAAATAATTGAATGATGATATGAGTGTTTTTAATACCACTACCAAAAAAATTAATACTTCCTTGCTAAAATTAAAAGATTGCAGTGGGGTCATATTCACCCAACTACTAATTACCTAATTGTTTGACGTAGTCAACTAAGGATTAGTCCTACTGTCTCACTTCTGATAATGCCTGATCCAGTTTGTTCCATTCTTTCTTATAATCTGTAAGATAATTTGCTTTTCTCTTATTATTCTTACTACTTCATTTTTATCCTATCTGTCAATCTTATCTTCAGTTTTTTTTAATCGATGGTGGTAGGCATCACCTTATGGAAATTATTAATTGTTCATCTTCAGCTTTCTTCTTCCCCTGCATATTTTGAAGATTTCAAAGTATTTTATATAATTTTTCCTGAGTATTCATGTTTATGTTCCTTACAAGGTAATGCTCCAGACAGCATTTTTATCAATTTCTTCCATATGCTTTTGTTTATTTTGCTTGTTAGTGAAACATTTTTCCTTCTGAATGCACCATATGCTTTTTTATATTCTAGTACTTATTTTATCAGTACATTCATAAATTCATGTTATGATACATCCAAGGTATTAATAGTCTGAATTTTATTTTAATGGATTTCAACCAGTCCTTATTTGCAAGTCTTTTTTTCTTGATATTCTCATGACCTTAGATTTGTCTGTATTTATTCCCATTCTATGCTTTATTTCATTCCATTTATTGTTTTCTAGTCTCTTTTCCTTTCTTGCCAGAAGAACTTGATCATCAGAATATTTTATTGAACTTATAATCCATCCTACAATCTTCAGATCTCTAGTGACTTTTAGTGTTTCTTGTATTAGTCATTCTCAATACATCTTAAATAGGGCTACAGATAACAACCTCACCTTAGGCCTGTCTCTATATTTACTCCTGGTACAACATTTTCCTGACTTTTACAATTTCATTAATGTGGCAGTGCACTTACAGTTCTGTAGCCTTTACAATGTATATGCACCAGGGAGCTTGTGACACTTCACTGTCACATTGTTGATTTTGATTTTAAATAATATTTTATTTGATCAGATACATTTTATTTACAAAAGATGTTACAACGAAGCACCCAGTGGTGCCCAGGAAAATCCAGCATTTCAGAATAATCTTCTCTTCTTACTTAGTTAATTTTCTCTCGATTTTCAGAATAACAATTCCTTTATTGCTCATGAAGTTTTTCCTCATTTTGTCTATATGCTTTCATATATTCCCTTCTTTTTTTTGGCATTCATCATCTATTCTTTCTTGAAGAGATTATCAACAGGCTTTTCTTTCTTATTTATTATTAACCTGTATGAGAATTTAGGATAAGTTTAATTTAATTTTTCCTTAATTTAGTTTTTTTATTTTCCAAATGATGTGATAAATAAAATTAATTGACCTTGCTAACTTCATTTAAACTTCTTTCTTTATAAACTTTTCCAAGCGATCTGATAAACAAAATTAACTGACTTTGCTAAGTTCTTTTCAACTTCTTTCTTTGTAAACAGAACAGAAGAAAGTAAACAAACAAAATGACGTAATATCGTCAAGAGGTTTGCGAATACACTTAATATTACTGCATGCTCAAATGAGGTGGCCATCATAACTGACAATTCTCATTGTTGAAAAGATGCACTTTATATTAAAAACAGATTTTCCGGCAAATTCAGAATGTAAATGAATTTTCATGGTAATCAAAATAAACTTCATTCTTTTGCCTATACAACCATTTGGTCCCGAGTTCAAATCTTGATTCTAACTAATTTTAAAATGTGATTTTATAATGCCCGAAACTGATTCTAATGCCTTTCTTATGGAGGATAGGGGTGCGGAAAAACCCCCCTAAAAAAGAAAGTATTTAATATTTCTGTTTAAATTTAGTATTGTTAAAGAACAGAAGTATTCTGCATTTTTACAAATTATGGATAAAAAAATAGTTCAAAAAGTGGTTGAGATATAAGCTTCCCAAAAGTCTATACAAACCTGCCAAAAAAGTTCACCTACAACTATTACAGTAATATAATATAGATTGTAAATAATACAGACCTGGTTTCTGATTCAGAGGGATCATTTTTCCTTCCAAAAAATAATGAGGCCACTATCGTGGGTTAATGTTAATCAATTTTGTCATCATTCATATTCCTTTAGATTCTAAGACTTTAAACAAATCTGCTGGTATTTCATCACAGCCTCTAGCTCTTCAACAACTTTTAAATTACAAATTACGTGTGTACACTATAATCACATAGGACATATAAGTGACTTAGATAGGAAATACTGTATTAACACAAAAGGAAGACTTTTTTCCAAAATTTTGGCAAAAAAAATTAGGGATCGTCATAAAATCAAGTACCAAGTTTTAAATGCCACAAGGAACATCTCCAGACCGATTCTATGTCCACGAAAAGGCATTTATTTATATACACACAATACATTACATTTAATTCATTAATACATATAATACATTTATTCATATTCTTGAAGTTCACATTGTGCAAAAGTGGCTTTCCACTTCATAGATACTGGTAGAGAGGGAGTGTTGACAAACCTTTGTCAGAACTTGTAATCAACTGGGTAGAAAATTTGATACATATGGTGTTGAAAATAGCTGGCATTTTACGCGTGTTTTGTTAAAATATAAACGTATTTGTTACTTTTCCATTGGTGCACCAGTGGCAGACAACAAGTACACCTGCAGTTTGAAAAGTATAACCTCTACGAGAGCATGTGATAGGTACGATCTTCGCTAAGTTTTAACATGAAGTGAGTAGTTATTATTTTTAGCTGTTTTTAATAAGTTACCCCAAATCTTAGGACTGAAATGACATCTCGTGTAGAGAAGAGAGGCACCTCTGTAAAAGGGAATGTATCACAAGGTATAAGACAAAATTTTGATAGAAATTTTAAGCTAAAGGTGCTGCATTACACTGAAGAAACTAACAATTGTGAGAACGGGAGGAAATATAATGAGATGGATGCAAATGTACAAAGGTGGAAGCAAGCTAAACAGAAACTTGAAGGTGCTAACTACTCAACACGGAAATCATCTAGTTGACCCAAACAAGGTCAATTTCATGAATTAGAAGAAACTGTCAAATTTGTGCACACTCAAAGAAGTGACAGAAAACCAGTGTCACAGGGAAATCATTAAACTGAAAACTCATGAATTAGCACGATCACAAAACATCCCACAGCACGAGTTTAATGCTAGTAATGGTAGGTGCATACCAATGATGCATTGTAATGGTTTGCCTGTGATGAAAAACTTCTCTTTGCCGTTTACCTTCTGACTATAAAGTTATTACTTTTCAGAAGCATGTAATTGCATTGCAAAAAATTCACGATTACCATCTGAGCCAAATGGGTAATGCAGACGAGACACCTATTTATTTTGACATGCCATCCAATTACACAGTTAATGAAAAAGGCACAGAAAACATAATTATGAAAACTATGGGGAACAAAAAAATGTGCATCACAGTAATGCTGGCAGTGTTAGCAGATGGCACAAAGTTACCACTGTATGTTATTTTCAAAATTGGCATTACATAGTTTTTTCCTGAATAGACCTTGTTTTTGATTGGGTCATCTTAAATTCAAAGCTGCCTTCCTTTTGAGTTAATATGGTAAATGGGAAGATACAAGAAATAATTTCTGAAAATTTTATTGATGATATTTTACTATGTAAGTCTTGAAAACAAGGTGCGACAAAAAAGTAATATTTATGTATTTCATTTATGACTTACATTTCGATTGTTTTTTTTTCAATTTGTCCTTTAAAATAACAGTTTTTGCAATCTATGTGATAAAGTTGGTGGTAATATGGGTGGCCCACGAAATGATCCCCTATTTGTTTTTTCAATAAAATAGTAACTTTATTATGGACGGAGATTGAATCGCATGAGTGAATGCACTAGTTCATGGAGATAACACTAGTAGGCATATGAGTCATGTGTAACTAGCATGAAAGTGGAGAGCGCCCTCCCACCAGTATACACAAGATGGCGAAGAAGGAAAGACTTACTGTTGTGGAAACAAAAAGTGTAATTGCAACACAAAGATGTTTTCGAGCTCATTTTCAGACCTGGTGGGCTCCTTCACCAAAAACCATTGGCAGGCTCCATAGAGAGTTTCAACAGAATGGTTAGGTTTTGGAACTAAAACGTGGACGTGCTGCAAGTGTGTGTACCCCTCAGAACATTGATGCTGTCAGAGTTGCAATGCAAAATCCAGGAAAATCAACAAGGAAAGCCTTGACAGAATTAGGGATAACCAAAAGTTCTGTACAGTGAATGTTGTGGTTAGAATTGGTTCTGTACCCATACAAAATGACAGTGCTGCACAAAATTGCTGTAGTTTGCTGCATAGGCTAACGATGAAGAAGCTATACTGCACAACATGTGGTTTTCAGATGAGGCACATTTCCATCTGGACAGAGCATGAACAAGCAGAATGTGCGTTTCTGGAATTCAGAAAATTCACATGTGCTAACCGAGAGAATGCATCATACACACATGATTACAGTGTGGGCTGCCATCTCAAGCCATGGGCTAATTGGACAGCAAACAATACCTGAACATGTTGCATAACAATTTTGTGCCTCAGCTTGTTGACACTGGTTTGCTGTTAGTCGCACAATGGTTTATGCAAGATGGAGGCACACCACACACAGCAAACATTGCCTTGGACTTCCTGCATGACATCTTCGGTCCACGTGTCATTTCTCATCGGTATCCTGATCGTCATGCATGTGGATTGATCTGACCTCCCAATAGTCCAGACATCAATCCATGCAACCTCTTTCTTTGGGGATTCTTTAAGGATAAACTATTTCCAAGAAAGCCAGACTCACTTATGCAGCTCAGGGCTATGGTTGTTCAACTGTGCAGTGAAATTATAGAAGACATGTGCCAATGAGTGATTAAGAACATAGCTGTTTGTCTTTCGGAAGTTGTATGCCAAAATGGCGGTCATATTGAACATGTAATCCATAACTGATAAATCTCCATGAAATGTTGCCTGTTTACTTCACTGATTTGTACCATTATGTGGGTATTAAAGTTTCTGTTCAAGCTTCTAATAGGGGATCGTTTTGTGGTCTACCCTGTATAATATTATCTAGCTATAACTTATTCCCCATGAGAGACACAATTTTTTAAGATAATTTCAGTGTTTATTTAAAATTAAGCTACTCAGTTTTTTGTCAGAATTGTCATATGCATGTTTTGACTGCTAATTTAGATCTTATTAAATTTTAAATGTTTTTTGTTGGCTATGAAACATCATCATCTCCAAATGTTTTGTCATTAAATAGAAAAAATATATGCAATTCTAAATTAACTACTCACCTTTTAATATTGCTGCCTTATGTGAATTATTCCTCCTCATGCTTTTAAGTACTTGAAATTATATCACTGATTTTGATTGAAATTTTTGCAAAAGTAATTCCTGTTCATAATTCAGAAATCTTACATTGCATACGTTTCATTTAAAAATTTTAATGCTATAAAAATTATAATGAAATGCCCAAATAATTTTATTGCAACTAAAGATTGGAATGATGCACAAAAAATCAAGCCCTTAACTTTAAAATGTAAATTAAGCAAAATTTATGCATATAAAAGCCGAATCACAACTTACATGCTAAAAACATGAATAATTTAACCGAATAAAATGACTGTGATTCAGAATTTAATTAAATGTGGCAACAAAGTATTTCATATGAAATGGATGATACAGTTGTATATATATATATATATATATATATATATATATATATATATATATATATATATATATATATATATATATATAATGAAGTTAAAGGCTTTTGCTTGGGCAACATAGATAATGAACACAATAATAAAACTAATTTTTAGTTAATAAAGAAATTTACACAATCTTAAACAACAATGAATTTGACATGGGACTAGATTCTTTCATATCTGACAAGCAAGCATTTTTAAACAATTTGCATTCAAATATGATGATCATAAATATAAACAATGTTATAATTATTTGCACAAATAATGAATGACAATGTCCAACTGCCATATCCATATCACTCTCTCTTCTCGTGTGCACCATCTGAAAATAAACAAACTATTATGTGCAACCCACAGTAACTTAGATGGAAGATTTTGATGCAGTATGCTCATTATTTATTTTACATATTTTATATTATATATTTTAATTTAAATAAAGTACAACCTTGGATGTCTGAATTTATGACAACTGGGTACAATCCAAATAGCCTGAAAGGGCCCTTAAATAGTTTATTATACAATCAAATGTTTTATACAATGAAATACAAGATGCAGTGTATATTACTGTATTTAGTTAAATAGGGAGGTTATGGTGTAGTTAAATGCATAGATTACATAACACTAATATGCTCTGATTTCGGAATATTAAAGACCATTTTAATTTTGGGAATTCAGTAAGTTGCTATTGTCCAGTCAAAAAATAATTTCTCTCCTGCCAAATTTGATATATTTCTGCAATGAGCCATATCTATCAACATTTGTCAATTTGTAGTTCCTAATACTATATTAGTTTTTACCATAGCATTTACATCAATGTTATCCTAAACTGCAGGTACTAATTTTCAACACAGAAGAATTATTAAAGTTACACATAATCAGCATCACTATCTCTTTGTCTGTAAGACCAGGATTAGGATTTGATCAAAGTCTCTCTTAAATATCTGTATCTTCAACTTATTCACGTCCAAGTTCCATGAAGGCATCAATTAAAGCTGCCATGTTCAATTCAACAAGTTCTTCAGTTTCTACTCTTATCATAAAAAACAGACAAAACTTTCTTCTATGACTGTGATTTTCTATTTTCCTCCATGCCTTCAATTCAGGCTTTCATAGTACTAATACCTTGCCAAACAATCAAACAATTGTTGATATTTCTTTGTTTCTCAAGTAGAATGTTCCCATCTGTTCAGAATTTTTCCTTGTTTTGCATTAACCATACTGCCATGCATTGTATTTTATCCATTAATAGATTCTGTCTTCTTAAATGATGTTTTTTGTTTAAAAAGAATATTAACCCATAGATTGCCAATCTAATCTAATAATAAGCTTCTTCTGTCACCTGTGTCATGCTCTAAGAGTGCTGTGCAGTATTGCCAATCTAGCGAATTTGTAGCTAGATTTAGCTACTTTACATTCACACTAGCTCCTTCCTACCTACCTTCCATGCAATTCTTATGGGCAATAACCAGAGTAGTGCTGGGAAAAAGACTTTAAAAATAAAGTCTTTTTAATTACCCGATGAAATTGGTTCAGACAAAGGTTCCATCTTCTTGTTAGTGTATAAAAGACAATAATAGCTTAAAAAATAGTGTAGTTATATGCTGTGCACACAAAAACAATACTCTTATTATATGGAGACACCTTTTGGTTAGTTTCCTTACGCAGCCATGAATATCATTGGTAATTACATATTCTAGTTACTTTCTAGCTACCAAGATGAAATCTAGCTCCCAAGTGCTAAAAAAGTGGCAACAATGATGCTGTGAACAGTTTTAC
Source organism: Tanypteryx hageni (assembly GCA_028673005.1). NCBI lineage: Eukaryota > Metazoa > Arthropoda > Insecta > Odonata > Petaluridae > Tanypteryx > Tanypteryx hageni. The sequence goes on from CM054115.1 coordinate 19,907,763, forward strand.
TATTGCAGTTGCATGAGATTAGAAATGAGAGCAGATTGCCTATACTTAACAATAATAATATAATGGTAATGAGAAAAAATTGAAAAATGGAAATTTATAGGAAAGCAAACTTTTTGGTTTAAAAACTCTTTTTTTAAGTTGATTCATAAACAATTTATTCAATGTTTGGCATCAATTTTTTGTTGATTGGCAATATATTTATAACCAAAACTGATCTGAGTAAATTGATCAATTTGTTTCATTCAAAGCCACTAAAAATCAGAATATTTAAAGTAAGTAATGTAAAGTAAATACTTACATTTAACAAAATAAAATGTATAGATTTATTTTAATGAAGCAATGCTTTATCTTAATATATAAATCTGATATTGTTTGTTTGTTTCTTTGGTGGTTTGTTTGTTTGTCTGCAATACAAATTCACACCTTTGAAGATATCGTCACGAAACTTCCAATTGCATATAATTTTACCCAGCAGGTAACATTGGCTATGTGGCGGCAAAAAAAATATTGGGGGAGGGAAGGGCTATATTGCAAGCATACTGTGCAGGACACTACACATAGGAATAAGCGCTATCATATGAAGCCGAGTGAACTGCGCACTGTACATGATGCTACAATAGGCATCAGTTCCTACCGATAGCAGCCGCATGATTTTCTATGTAAATCGCCATAGGTCAGTCCGACTTTGATGAACTTTAATTATATTACTCAGCATTTGTGGCTTTGTGAAGTATCAGACAAAGGTGAAAGAAAAAGTATTTTAGTTGTCAGTCCGACCTATGAAACTTGAATTATAATACGTTTCTAACTTTTGTGAAGTATTCAACAGATGTGAAAAAAATTATTTCAAACAAACAGAAGTGAAAAATAAAGTATTTTACAAGTACATATTTACTTTATTACTATAAATCATTATTCTTTGGTTTATTAGAATTCTTGAGCAATTCCGGGTGCTTTCAGCTAATAGGCAATAAAATGTAAAAAATTTAAAATTTACATAATTGTTCCAGAAAGTTAAAATAGTTTTTGAGTTATAACAGTCGTCTTGCATAAAGTTTAACAAAAAAATATTCATTCTGTAGTGATTTCTATATATATCACACTGGGAGAGAACTATATTTTTGAGGGAGGATTGAGATAGTGAGAGCAAAGGATAGATAGATAGATGTCTTTATCCAGAAGAAATTTAGACCATATGGTCAACTCTTACATTTAACCCTTACCTATATTTAGGGAGGGAGGAAGGATAGGAGGGAAAGAATGAGGTGAATGGGAGAGGGAGGATGGGAGGGTGAGAATGGGAGGGGGAAGGAAAAGAATGGGAAGGTAAGAGGGAGGAGAATGGAAGGAAGAGGAGGAGGAGAATGGAAGGAAGAGGAGAATGGGAGGATGGAAAATGAGTGAGGAAGAGAAGGACTGAGAAAAGAAGAGACAGAGAATGAGAGAGATGAGAATGAGAGGGAGGGGGGAAGAGAGAAGGAATATGACGTGGCTTAGTTATAATATAATACTTTATCAATGTATACCTGTCATATTTGATGGGCAACTACACTAATCTTAATATATAAATCTGAAATTCTGTTTGTTTGTTTATCTGCTATACAAATCCACACCTTTGAAGATATTGTCACCAAACTTTGCATAGGTACCCTAATTTTCAGTGTTTACAAGATGATTCTTTATATCTCAAATTGTTTGAATCTTATCTTTCAGAACGCAAACACAAACAATAATAAGTAATAAGAATCAATCTTTTTGTTCAGAGTGGAGTGATATGGAAATAGGAGTGCCACAGGGATCTGTCCTTGGTCCACTACTTTTTATTGCATATATGAATGATCTGCCTTATAGTGTGAAAGCAGACATTACCTTATATGCGGATGATACATCAGCAATTTTAAAAGAAAAATCAATAGCAGAGCTAGGTAAAAATTTGCTTCAAACAATAGAAAACATGGAGGAATGGTTTTCTGCAAATGGCCTTAAGTTAAACATAACTAAAACTAATGAAATTAATTTTAGAACTGCAAAATATAAAAAAGCTGCTTTGGAACTGATTAATGAAAATTCTAATGTAAATATCAAGCACTCAACCAAGTTATTGGGAGTATATATTGATGAGAATATGAAATGGAAAGACAATAATTTAGCAGTAAGATTAAATAAAGCATGATTAAATATGTCAATACTTGCACCAATAACTAGCATGCCAATCAGATTAGCAGTGTACTATGGCTATTTATTTTCAATATTTAAATATGGCATAATTTTGTGGAGAAATGCTTCTGGCTGGGAAACTATTTTTAAAATAAAAAAAGTGCTAAGTATAATGACTAACTCAGGCTTCAGAGATTCCTATAAGCCAATATTTAAACAATATAATATTTTAACTCTTCCACCACTCTATCTTTATGAGCTAATAAGCTATGTCAATAATAATCAAGAATACTTTTAAAATCTTGTCTGAGCACCAATATGATACAAGAGGCAAAGATAACTTTAATCTACCAAAGCACAAATTAAAACTTATGGAAAATAGTCAATATTATACTGGTATCAAAGTTTATAATAAATTGTCCCTAAAATTTAGTGAAAAATGTAATAATGTAAAATATTTCCAGGAGAAAGTGAAAGAGTTTTTGTTAAAAAAGTGTTATTATTCAGTAATGGAATATATGGAAGACAATGATGTGGTTTTCATTGATTGACAAAATGTTAAATATAATTTGAATTATTATTCAATGTAACATTTGTATTGTAACGTATATGTGATGTGTAACAGTTAATGTATGTTAGTTATTCACGAGACACCAATTTACTGACAGACTTGTATTGCAGCTATGTAAATGTAATGTGTCAATAAATTCTATTTTATAAGACACACCCCTAAATCATGTCATTTTTCAGGTTTTAAAAATATTTTTCTATAAAGCAGACATTTGTGGACCGTTTCAATCAGTGCTGGCAAACGAAAAAAAACAATTCGTTGTTTTTCGTTACAGATAAAAAAGCGATTTTGTTTTTAGTTACGTTTTTCATTACACTAAAATCTACATTTCATTTTCCGTTACGTTTAACGTTATAACGAAATAATTCAGTAAGAAATAATGAAGTGTAGTTATTCTTTTTTTTTTAGAGGTTATGTATCCAATTTAAATACGTGCTTCTCCTTTAAAATACTAATTTATAGGCACTTCTAAATATATACTGCAGATCAGGAACGTTTTTAAGATTTCAAAGTATTCGGCACATTTTTTGTTTTTCATGATCATGTATGAAAATTCGGATTTTCATATTCAACTTAATAAACTTAACACACATTTAAGACTAAAATATTAGTGCTGTAACGGTTATTCCCTATATTAGAATTTTTTATAGGTAACACAAAAAGTACAATGAGAACCCAGGGACCCGTAATTAAAGACAATAAAAGGAACCTATCGGTAGGTTGCACCGATTGTAACTTGGAGTACATGCTCCTGCTACAGATCTAAAATTTGGTAGAATGATTGAACATCAGATAAAACTAAAGAGAATTATCCACATTCCAATATTTGTCCTCTTTAGGGCTCATTTTTGATGTCATTCTTTCTTTTCATATTCCCCATAAGAAATATATGGAAACCATGCATGGGTTTACAATATTACATTTCAAGATTAGTTAGATTTGAGATACTAACCCAGGAATAGCTTTATTTTTTTGTGAAAGAATCAAGTAAATTATTTGTAAGACGAAATTTGAAACCACCCCAAATTACCATGAATGTAATTTTTCAGATAAAATAGAAAAATTTGGAGTCTTTAACATTGCAGGTATTCAATTGCTGTCACGACGAAAAGAATACAATTAAATTTTAATTAATAGCAAAAATATTGTGAAATCTTTAATGCTTTCAATGGTATCTGACTACGTTCACATGAATTTTTTAGTTTGATAAAAATGAAGAACCAATTTAAAAAATTCTTTCAGTTGATCCAAGGGTTTATCATTTTGATAAACCTTATGCTAGATAGTTATGAATAAATATTTTTAGGATTGGAAAATTCATACCTAATATTTAATAAAATGAGGATAAAGGATAATGTCGCGTACCACCGCAACCTCACCGTAAATCGCGAATCCCAACGGAATCTCTCATTACTTTCACCAACACGCTCATGATCTCTTGATCACTCACTGCGTTTAAGCTCCCACTATAACCAAAAGACGTTCAATATTATGCCGCGAACACTATATCTCAACGTCACGTGTAATATACTTTATATATTAGTTTTTAATACTACGTTTATTTTGCATTTGAATAGAAATACATGTTAAAATTTAAACATTTTCTTCTACTCCTACTTGCACTTGCTTACATGGAATTTGAATAATACGTTCGACAAGCAAAATTCTATGATAAAAATTGAAATCTTTATTTCTTTTTGCAGAAAATAGTACAAATCCTGCACCAATAGTATAAGTCCCTTCTTTTAGCACTTAAAGAAAAAGGCACTACATGATGGATTTTGCATTTCTTACGTAAACTGAATGAGAGGAAAATTTCTGGAATCGAACTTGCGCCTTCAAATATCAGAAAAAATTTTCCTCGACAGGACATCCCCAGTAGTCAAAGATATCCACCAAATACCATAAAAATCGGTTCAAAATTTAATTGGGGGACAGAAAGACAATGACGAAACAATAAGCCTATTTTCCAATCTGGAAAGTACGATAAAATGCATGATTCAATGCTTTTTCAGAGCATTGTTTTGATGCTAGTTTTGAAAACTATAATGATCAACGGCATTTTTTAATATAATGACTAAGAAAGACGCCACACTAAATTACTTGACTTTAATTAATACTAAACAAAATATAAACTTGAAATATGTATGAAAATGGGACTTCTTCAACACTAAATGAACTTCGTTTCTTTACGGCTGTCAAAAAGTCTTCTTGTGACCAGCGGCGAACTTCTGCCTAGGCAAACTAGGCAGCTGCCTAGGGCCCCAACCTCGGCGGGGGCCCCGACCAGGGGCCAAAATGGTACACATTGAGGACACAGGACACGGAAAATAATGTCAATTTTTCCGAACGAAGCTAAAGCGCTAAAGAGAGTAAAGAATTATTTAAGATCTACCACAGAAGAGAACAGGCTTAATTCACTCTCTGTGCTGTACATAGAGTCAGAAATAACGCAGTCTGTGGACTATAATGAGGTCATCTGTTCCTTTGCAGAGAAGAAAGTTTGTCGCGTGGCAATGTAATCTTGTAATTATATGTAAATGTAAAAATTATAATGTGTAAAAAAGTATAGTTGGTACTTGTCTATTTCATTTCTCAGTCCGCTTGTCTATTTTCTAAAGTCAAAATAAAAGTAAAGTTTGTTTTTTGCTAAATTACCAAAAAGGGGCGACTCTGTTAACTGCCTAGGGGCCCTGGGTCTCTATGTCCGGGCCTGCTTGTGACCGTTTTCAGTAATTTGAAATAAACAGAAATTGTGAATTAGTCTTTATTTCCAGGGAACAATAACTTTCCACTGTTATTATAAACATTTCATAATAGTAATAGATATGAAGCAGTATCGACCTCTAATGAACGATGACAACATGTTCGAATTGTAGATCCACTTTGACCTTTCTCAAATACCTTGTTAAGTTAGACTGACAAACAGTGGATAGAATTCAAGATTGGAGGGGATGATGGAATTGGAACTTGCAGAGCATCGACCTTTAAAAGAGGAAAAATCCATTCTGGTGAAATATCTAAAAGAATGTTTTCAAAGTATGAGGCACTGGGGGGGGAGGATGGGAAATGGCCGAGGTCCTTACCTACAAGCGGCACATTTACTGAAGCTTCCTTCCTCATTCTCCACGCTCCTTATTTTGTGCTTCCTGGAGAAAGGTTAACACCAAGGAACCATTTCTTTCACAAATGGAAGGAAAACCCAAAGGACAATCGGTAGTGGTCGGAATAGCATTTCTTTCGTGACAAGGTGGCAAAACTGGCCCAGCGGGAGACACGCAAGACCAGGAAAAGGGATTCTAGGCCACTTTCCCTTGCTCAAGACACGCTGTCTGGGACGAATGCCACTAGAATATATCCCTTTACAGTCTGTTAACAAAATAACGAAATTTATTATTTCGTTTTCATTACGTTTTCTGTTACAGCTATTTGAAAAATTTTATTCATGTTTTTTGTTACGCTAATCCAAATTAATTCTGTTATTTTGTTACGTTATGCATAACGCTTTCCAGCACTGGTTTCAACACATGCTCGAAAAATGATGGCAATAAATGGAATTTCGTTCCTTTAGGCATTCGTTGTTTCACGTCTCGAATCCTACGATGATTTTAAGTAATTTTAATATGCAAATGATTAATGTGATACACTCATTCCCTTATTGATCAAATGGAGAAAATAAATGCTCCTGTAATCGAACCCATGACTTCAATGTAAACGGTAAGCAGCTTAAAATGTAAAAGTAGTACTGTCATGTAATTTCTTTAAGTCTGATTGAAAAAGAATGGAAAGTGTTTGATTTATATGCATTTTTGTTATTCTAGCAGTTGATCGACAGTGTGATCAGATTTCTTGGCTTATTATTTATATAGATTGCATAAAATCCTTAAAACAACACAGGATTACATAATTATAATTTATAAGTATCTATTGCTAAAAATTAGAAGTTAAATAGTTAACTGAACTAGTTCAAGTATAAAAATATGCAAATGAACACTCCCAAAAAACACAGCTCGAAACAAACAAAGGGAATTATCTATTTCTCAATGAAAGGATGCCTAAGAAATGCCAACTTCTGCAGATTTATTCGATAAGCTGAGATTGATTCAGGTAATTTTGCAGGTTTATTTTGACATTGCCTATCCCATACGGGCATCCATTTCTCTCTTCATCTGACTCAACTGATGTATGTGAAGGCATCTTTTGTTGTCTTTTCTTGATTACACAATATTTTAACTTTCTCATATACGTAGTATATTGAGAAAGTATTGTAATCATGAAAAAATTTGACTTCGAGATTTTGATGGAAATACATGTTTTAGGTGTCTCTGAGTCTATAAAAGTGGTTTTCACCATGCCGTCTGTCTGTTCCCTGTCCTAGAGCCCAAACGCATATATTAAATTAATGATCTCATATTTATGCAATATATCATCTTTTGCAGACCCTTTTTTCATAAAAATGATATTGCACAAAAATAAAGGGTAGTTTATTCATGGCGATTTTTAGAAAAATTTGATTTACTCAAAAATGGATACAGAGAATTTGATTAAAATCAATCCAGTTGTAGAGCCTGATGTTACAAATAATTCTGTGTAAGCCATATTTCTCAAAATATCACCATATGGCATCCAGTGACGTTACAATTTATGTTAAGCTACCTTACCTAAGCCCTATGATGTCACGCCTCCGCCACGATCCACTCAAAACCATACTACAGCCTTACAGTTAAGCTAAATCAAGTAATATCTCATATTTGTGGATAATATGATTTATAAAAGACATTCTGAAGAGATGAACAATATTGCGCAACAATTAACCGTACTTTATTCTTGTATTTGAAAAAAATTCGATTTACTCAAAATTGGCTGAGGATTTTGATTAAAATCCATCCAATAGTACAGCCTGATGTCACAAATAGTACTAACTAAGCCATATATCCCAAAAATTACTAAATATTGATCAGTGGCATTAAAATATATGCTAAAAAATGGTTAACTTTCAATTATAGGCGTTTTTTTTACAAGCATACACAGTGGACCAAATGTATATATGTATATGAAAAAGTTTGTGCAATGTATATTGCGTTATTTATTTATATATAGAAATAGTTCACAATTCACTCTGAAGGTGTCGTAATCATTACAATACCTTACAACAGGTGTCATGCTAGTGTCTTCTTGTGCTGACTTTGTAAATCATTATTATTTCATGATATCATAATTATATATTCTCATTTTTAAAAAATTTTTGAGAAAAATTTCCTTATCCTTGTCAGATATTTTTGATATAATCATGAAGTAATTTCTATCTATTGTTCAAGAATTGTTTTTTGTTAGTATAAATTTTATTTCTTCATATACATATTCATGTAATCGGAAAAGAAACGAGGCCTTTGCAATGTAGCAGCTTCAAAATATTTCATACTTTGAAGGACTTGTAGCAATTTTAAGTCTAAAAGCAATGAACAAATGTAATAAATAATTTAAAATCTTAATTTGAATAAAATGATATGTTTACTTAACCTTTACATAAATAGAAAATTATAATAACATTGAAATAATATATTTAAATTTAAGTAGAAAGATTACTGAATATAGAAAAAAATTTTCTGTACCAAAGAGCCTTAGGAGAATTATATAAATACCAAATTTAATTAAAATATCCCTCTGGCATTTGAACCTCCATTGTATAAGATGCAGTGTAATTTGAGGGCATTTTCACGACAGAAAAGTGCATCTAATACACTGAAAAATACAGTATATAATTTTACCCAGCAGGTGACATAGGCTATATGGCGATAAAAACATTTGGGAGGGGGGAGGGGAGGTGCTTTATTATAAGCACATTGTAGATTATGCTACAATAGAAGTCAGCGCCATCAGATGGTAGCCACATTAACTACATTTGTGTCATCGGATGGATGCTGCGTGAACTACACTTGGCTGTGGCTTTAAATGGTCCCGGGAAATGACGGCTACTCCAAACGGAAGCTGTGCGAAATAACTTGGTATTGGTGTTAAATATTCCCAGGCTATGCCGAGCACTCCAGCTAGACCTATATATAATTTCCCAAGGGTTTTACTCACATTGAAATCATAGGAAAATTGATGGGACCCATATAAAATGTTGTAAAAAGAGGAAAAACGTACATTCCAATATCGTAAATATGGGGTTTTACTGTATTTATGTTTGTCTTCCGTTTTTCCGCCTTACCTCCTGATAGTTCTACTTCTCATCGCTTTCTTGTCTGTGGCGCTAGCATCGCTTTATATACCTTTCGCATCTCCAGATATGCGAACAGTACCAAAATTACTCTTGTGATGAAAACATGTTTTTCAAGCAGATTTATACTTTCTCTATATGTAGTACAGGGGAAAGTATTGTTTTCATGAAAAAAATCGACTTCGAGATTTCACCATTTTCTCGATGATGCCTGTGTATGACAGCTTTTTTGTGGTTGCTCTAACTCAAAAACTATTAATCAGGTCAACATGGAATTTTATACTTAACATTTTTATGCAAGTCACAAGAACTGATTAGTTTTTGGTAAAAATCAGTCAACTGGAAGTGGGTTTTGACTCTAGTCACTTATCCATTATTTTGAAATATTTGATAAATGTAAAAATGTATTGGAATAAAAGTTGTAGGAAATTTAATTTTCTACAACCGTTGTTTGAAACATTTTCCCATATAATGCATTATTTAAGAAATATCTTATATTTTTAGCTGCCACCACCACGCCACCTACTGATGACTATTGTTAACAACTGATGCTTAGTTACATCTTAGTAATGCTCCTTTTTATTTTCTTAATTGTTGGAGCTTTGTGACTATATCCAATATCAGAAGGCTATGGTTTGAGTTTATTTTTGTTCTTTGTAAAGTAAAATTTTCTCGCAGTTTCTTAAAATATTTATTATTATGTAACCTATTTGGAATTTTTAGAAATATTACAGGTATGGAGAAAGTCATGTGGTGGCCACATCATATTTTTACTTAAACTATCTGCTTTCTGCCATGAAGGTACAACTTTCAACTTTTTTCATTTTCTTATGGAAAGAATATCTAGTGTTCTCTGATAAGTCCTTAAGTTTCTCAATTTGGCTAAATGAAGGCTCTCAGTTTCGAATTGTAAAAATATTGGCTAAATAGTAACACGTTGCACATTATTTTCAAAATTGTTAAATAAATTATTCATTTTATTTTTAACTCACTCATAAACAGCACATACCAGTCTTTCACAATGCACTTATGAATGATAACAAAGATGCTCGCGTAATACCATAACTAAGGTGTGGCAAGTGGGCCATCTGCTTCAGGTGCAACTACCGTATTTACCCAAAAATTAGACGAGGGTTTTTTTTTCCAAATTTAGCCTCAGAAAAATGTGGGGTTGTCTTATATTCATGAACAGAAGAAAAAATTTTTTAAAAATAGCTAGATTATTTTTAATTATTTTTTACTGTATGGACAGTCTATATGTTTTTACTTGTCTCAATGTTTTTACTGGAGAGCGAGGAGACACTGTAGAAAGCCATTCAATAAATAAATAAAACTTGGTTAATTTCCTAGAATACGTGTATTTTCCACGACCAGTTTCAGGTATAAATAACGATGTGATGTTGATGGAAACATAAGGAAACCACCGGTGGTGCAGCTGGGACAGTGGATCAAAACTTTCTGGGAAAAAATCTCACCAGAATCCATTATGAATGGTTTCAAGAAGTGTTGTGCAACAAGCAATCTGGATGGTTCTGAGGTTGATGTAATATGGAATGATGGTGATAAAGCTGCAGAATCTTCCAGTCAGAGTGAATGTAATGAAAGTGATTAGGAATGGACTGGTGGACAGGCATTTACCATCTTGAAATGTGTAGTATTTGTTTTTGAGGTTAAATTTTTATCATCAAATCTCTAATATATAATTATGGGCTAGATGGAAAAGAGACTTCCTAATCTCAATCTCTCTCAAATAAAGACCCATATCTATCTAATATAAAGTAATGCAAATTTTCTGATAAAGTTATTGCATCACTGGACACCATAAAAGAAATGTTTTCTTAATTTCCAAGCATTAATGTGCATCATCTGTATAATTGCCTCAAAAAATTGTAAGTAAACATTTTTTTATTAATTTTGAAGTATTATCAAATTGTTGTTTTGAAAAAATGTGAGTTATCATGAAAACTGTTAAAAACTCATTTATTTACAAAACTTAAGCGCTGAGAATAGGGGATTGTCTTATATTCGTGTCATCTTATATTCGGGTAAATACGGTAAGTGGTGCAAAAAATGCAAATAGTAACCAAATAAACTAGAGACAATAATTTTTTGAACTATATTTAGTAGTTTGCCCTGGGTGCTAAAATAGCTAGTTATGGTGCTGTGCTTACATATGATCATGCCCTTGACAGCACCTGTACCAAGAATGCAAGCTTAGGGAGTCAGTCACACCAATCAGCCCTCTAATTCTTCTGCAATCATATCTTCACTCAATCTAGTCTATTTACGAATAAATTATAATTCATTCTTTGCTTCATGTATCTTTTATTCATTAAAATAAGACTGAGACTATATTCTTATTCTAAAATCCAGGATAATCTGAAATCTGATGCAACCTTGGTCCAGAGATTTTGAAGCATTCAATCTGTGCCTATAACTTATATTAAGATCTTTCAATTCCCCATTTGCTCAAAAATGACTATCTGCAACAATCATTTCTCAAAAACAATTAAAGTCTTTTAATTTATAAAGTATCTTGAGATTGATAGCTCTCTTATATGTTCTTAAAAATACAGCAATAAAACGGAATGAGCAATGGAAAGATTATTTATGTAATGATAAAAGAATTACCTTCCTCTTCTTCTTCTTCCTCTTCATTTGCATCCATTATGTCAGCACAGCACACAGAATAGCAAATAAGGCTGAGGAAGCCAAGTGGAAGGCCAAACAGAACAGCTGTCAGTACAGGATTCCCTTGCCACATCTCAGCCAAAGAAGTTCGAGCTTCAAAATATGTTCTGTATAATCGAGTGGGAAGTGTATTCCCTCCATATGCCTTTAAATTCAAAGATTTTAATACTTTAAATCACCAAGGTAACATTCAGAATTCTATTTTAATCTTCATAAAAAATCATAAATAAATTTAAATGGTTTTTATATAATTAAATTTAAAACTTTGAGGAGAAAAAATCCTGTACTTAACCGGGAATCGAACCCGGGTCTCCCTGTTTGCCGGATAGGTGCTTTAACCAACTAAGCTATCAATCAGCATGATTCTCCATTCTCGGTTTTTATATAACTAGAAATGTTATTCCAGTATTATTTATAGGGTTGGCCAACCAGTCAATTGACTGGTCCAAATTTGGTCAATATAGCAATTTTTTGACAGCACATTTTTGAACCTGGTTAAAAATCATTTTTTTTAAATACATGAAGGCTTCTTGTTGCCATTCTGAACCTGTTAAGGCAAACTTTGAAGAAGCTGTCAACAATTAAGAAAAACTGTTATGTAAAACACAACTAAAAATTGTTTATGGATAAGTCTGAGATTAAGGTTAAGGAAATGTAAGAAAATTTGACTGACAGGAAGCAGTATTAAAAACAAAAATGTGCATTGCAAGGAGTTATTAATTCATTTACTTATTAATACAACAATAACCTAACCTATGTTCACTTAACACAAATCTGTTTTACATGGCACTATTTAAATTTTACTGTAATAATAGCTTCCTAAAATTACATGTGTATGTCAATACTTAAGTCTGGCCATTCCAAAGCTATACATTTTATAGTTACAGCGGTTAAAGATCTATTTTTTAACAAGGATGATCAGCAATATATTTTCAAGTTCAGACTTTCAAGTATTACTTATTGATTACAATTATTTGAAATGATGAACTCGTTTCCGATTGGTTATGGATCAAATAATAAATATGAAGCACAATAAGATCAAAAACATTTGTTTGTGCTTTTTATTACATAAGAAAATTTTAACCCTTTCTGTCAGGAATTAATTAACTAATTTGTACATACCAGTTTTCTGGATTAAATCAAATGGATGTTTATTGTTGATCAGGAAAATTCTTAATTGATGTTGACATAAATTAAAAAGATATTATTATGACATGATATATGTACTGTACTCTACTTACCTCAACTGTACTTGGTAAAATAAAAAAAATAAAAAAGGAACTTGGCAAAACTATGGAGTGCAAGGCTGAATTTATGGCAGGGAAATATGTATGTATTTTAGATATTTCAATTCTTAGATTGCTTAGAAAAGGTAATTTGAATCAACAAGGTTCAGAGTTGGTTGCCAAGTGTTTTTATTAAAATTGATTAACCTTTAAAGGACTAGTGTACATTTAAATGCACGCAGGGTGTAAGGGCTGTTGGCTGTGCTGAGTCTCAATGCCTTTTCTTTTTGCATAGAGGTCGCTCCTGCTTCGGAATCTGCAGCTGGATGCTCTAGCCACCCATCAGTGTGACCTAACATGACCCTGGAGTGAAAATATTGGAGTGTGAATGTATATAATGATGAACTAAGCATTAGAAATTCCAAAGAGAAATTGCAGCTCTCTCTTGAAATGCCTTTCTAGGGAGGACACAGCTACACAGCAGTTGCATCATTCTCTCTCTCATCTCTTCGTCTTCATTCCCTTATACACTGAGCATAAAAATCATTATTGTGTCACTTCTTTAAAAGTTTTTACATGTGAGGCTCTTTCACTGGCATCTCCTTACTTGATTTTTCGAGTTGATTCAGTTTATATGCGAGTTCAAATTCGGAATTGATTTTTTTTGCTTGCAAGATTTAAAAACTTTATACAAATGCATTTTCTCATAGAATTAGTATTTTTTATTTATGAATAATCATTACCTACTTAATGAGTTCGTTCAATAAAAATATCCTCATTTTGGTTGTGCTGCTCGACACTGTTCAGCTCCTTGAGGGTCCGAGATAAAGAGAACACATGAAAATTTTTGTGGACAAGAGGCTGGCGAAGGATGTAAAATAATATTGAAAGATTGCGAGCATCATATTTGAATAAATCCTTGTTTTGAGCCCAGAAATTTTGCAATGCTGAACTCAGAAAAAACAAAGCCTACATGATTGCCAACACATTGAACTAGCTTTCCACTCAAGGGGCCAATTAAGAGGAATTGTCGGGTCGGTTTATTGCAGGATATTCCCAAAAATCCTTTCCATAGAAATTCTTGTACTCCTCGATCATATGGTCGGGGAAAGTAATGCTACATATGTTTTCATTCATTGACATTCTTGCGCTAGCCATCGTTTGGGACTAGGCAGGCAATTCCAAGTCCACAGAAACGTACTGCTTGTCACAGCTGATAGTCATCCTTAAACCACTGAATTGCACAGCAGTGACAGCGAGTTTTCTTTCCGCGAGATTTCATTCTCTCATAAGGTCAGTATTTTGTTATTTACTTTGCTTGTAAGTGTTTGCGAAGATATTTTATTATGTTGCGGCTTCTTTATCTAATCCACAACCGGCAGTTCGTCAAGCTGGATGGTTGCACTCGTAAGACACTTGAAGGAGGAGGATTCGAGTGCTCTTCCCGCCCACACTGCCCTGCGAGAAAGACCTAATTCCCCCATTGTTAGTTTGGGGCGTTTAGAGCCCAAAGAAAATAAGCGCTAAGGGAAAAACATTGCATTGCCGCATTTGTTCGTTGTGAGGAAAAGACTCGCACAAATGTGACATGGGACTCTGCATAATATCCTGCTTTGAGGAATACCATACAAAAGTGCCCTTTAAAAATTTTGCATGTAAAAATTACTATATTATTAAAATATATATTTTTTCTTGTTATATTTTAAAACCTACATTTATGACATTAAATTCCGGCTATAGTGCAACTTTTTGGCTACAATATGCTTCTTATTTGAATGAATTCTGACAATTAGTTCATAAGTTATGAACATTTCTTTGCAGGTATATATTTTTGATTATACTCCAAATTAAATCTGGCTGTGAGAGCCCAAAGTGGAGATTTAAATCCATAAGATTAAGGTTAATAATAATTTTTTGTCAAGATATGATGAGTGGAGGAAATAATTCATTGGTAGAAACAATAGATTTAATAATACTTAACAACATGGCAGTTACTGTAAGCAATTCACAGAAAATTAACATTTTTCCATGATTTTTGATCGGCAAATAAAAAGAATCCTCATAAAACTGTAGCAATGGTGGTTGAAACTTTTAAATCATTTTGCTATGGTTTAAAAAGAGCAGTGTTGCCTGAAGACATTACAAGCCACAATGTGTTATCAGTAAAATGAAATCTTAATGATGATTAAATTTTTAGAGTATTGTTGGGTTTAAAGTATTTTCAATACTACTCATAAACACTAACCGGTGCAGACTGATTAAGGATTTCATCTAGGAATGCAGCCAATGACTCTGGTGAAAGGGAAGATGCCTCTACAGTGGGCAGATGATGGTGGTTTGTGGTGGAGTTTATCACCAATAAGTTGGGAAGAGGCAAAACGGTCATTGCAATGGAATTTGCAAGATCTGGGCTTCCAACCCAACCAAACTGGAATGTTCTTAGAAAAAAGAAAACAGATAAAATAATTAGCCATTTATTGAGCAAAATAACAAAAATGAAGAGGAAAATCATATTTTTAAAAACTAAACAACTAAATACATTTTTTGACAGATTATGAAAACTTCCAAAAATGGAAAATTAAAGTTAAAAGACAGTAACTATACCTACAAACTGAAAATGTGATTTAAATAATGTAATTTATGCTTAAATTATCCAAAAACTAGTTTACCAACTTGCACATGGTCATAATAGAATATCAAATATTTTTAAAAGAAAAAATCGCACATGAATTGTCCAAAAGGCATTAGAAAACCTTTCTGTTTGTATAGTACTTACTCATGATATCTTTCTCGGTTTTTTCTAATTACGGATTCAACCATGTCCCGAAATCTGAAAAATAAATTGAATGTGTATTATAAAACTGTATTTAAAATAATATGCAGGAATATGCAAGAATTATTAACTTTTTTATTTGAACAGTTATCAATCAACAGCACTGGAAAAATACAATCACTTAGCTATCACATAATCCAGTAGTTTAGTACAGAGTCAGCCAAAAGTCATGATAGGATTTTAAACTTAAATAAATAAAATCAAAATTACTTAATTATTTTATTGCCAATTATAGCATACATTTAGGAGATATTGTACTGCCTGTTCATTGTAAGATATAACATTTTTTAAATGCCTTCCACAATCATCCAACATTGATTTGTTCAAACAACTGTACTTTCCATGGCAGAAGACAATGTGTATTGATAAATGGATTCACCAACATGTATAACTGTAGGATTAGGGTCACAGAAAATCCGCAAGTTATTCAGGAGTGCCTGCTGCATCCTGAGCATGTTACAGTGTGGTGTAGAATAACCGAAAATAAAATTATTGAGTTATTCTTTTTTGAGGATGATGCCAGCAGGGCTGTTACAGTAGCAGGTGAAAGAAAGCATGACTTGATTGTGACCTTTTAATACCAGCAATAAGGCAATTGAATCAAAACTTTTGCTGTCAACAAGATGGTACAACATGCCATATGGCCAGAGAAACAATGAATCTTCTGAGAGAACTCCAATTCTTTCAAGCCCTGCCCCTCTTTCTTTACGGGAATTGAGACTTGACACAAATTTGTTTTGAACGGAAATTTTGTGTCTTCTTAAGTGAAACTTGAACGATGCCAAGGAGCTGCAATGTTGCTCTTGATAAGCTGCCAGTACATTTCCCCTAGAATTTTCATATCATCTCAGTGGCTCTGCATGCATCTCAGGGTATCTTCATTTACTCAAGGGCTACTGTTAGTTTCTTCATTTCATTTTCTCATTTTTTAAATTCCACTCAGAAGTGAATGGGTTCAATCCAAGAGTGTTCACTTTTTCCATTAGAATACTGCAGGGAAGTTCATATATTGTTAACATTGGTTGCTACAAAGACTGTTTGCATAGACAACAATTTAGATAGCATGTTTTCCTTGCCCTAACTCTTACATGATCTGTGAAGCTTCGATTGGATATAAATTCAGTGAAAGTAAAATATTTGCCAAATAAAAGTCGATTACAATTTATATTTTCAGGGATAGAAATTCAAGTAATCGACAATCAAGCCATTACATGCTTGACAACATCCATTCACATTAAGATATTTTCACTAAGAACAATTTTAAAACCATATTTACTTCTCTCTACATTTTATATGATATGTAAGGTACCAATAAAAATTTATTCAGTGATAGAAATTCAAGAATTTTTAAAACACGTCTTGCAAATGAAGGAAAAATTCCACCTGGACTCGAAACCTGATAATTCAGAGAAACAGTAATGCCCCATTGCTCATCAGCTTGAAAAGATTATAAAAAAATGCCAAATTTAGGTGCATTCAGTGGTTGCCATGAGCACCAGATGTTTGCTGACTTGGAGGAGGAGGGTATGACCAATGCTTATGTAAGATTTTTTATTTAAGAAATTTTTTACTTTTTACATGTGACATATGTTGTGACAGCTTGTCCACAGCAACCTTCCACCTGCTCATTACTCACATTTTGCCTGACAATAGAATTATTTTCGCAGTATTTAAGTGATTTTTCAGTAAACATAACTTTACCTTGTTTGCTCTTATAAATTTTTCCTCATTGTGCTTTAAAGAGTATTAAAATGCATTGCAACACTATAAGAAGGAATCAGAAAGTATTGCCATGCATAAGTCTGTATTTTCTATTTTTAATTAAAAAATCTGATGTGGCCACCACATGACTTTCTCCAAATCTGTAATATTTCTAAAAATTCCAAATAGGTTACATAATAATAAATATTTTAAGAAACTGTGAGAAAATTTTACTTTACAAAGAACAAAAATAAACTCAAACCATAGCCTTCTGATATTGGATATAGCCACAAAGCTCCTACAATTAAGAAAAGAAAAATTAGCATTACTATGACGTAACTAAGCGTCAATTGTTAACAATAGTCATCGGTAGGTGGCATGGTGGTGGCAGCTAAGAATATAAGATATCTTATAACAATGTATTATATGGAAAAATGTTTCAAACTAAGGTTGTAGAACATTAAATATCCTACAACTTTTATTCCAATACATTTTTACATTTATCAAATATTAAAGCAAATATTTCAAAATATTGGATAGGTGACAAGAGTAAACACCCACTTCTGGTTAACCGATTTTTACCAAAAACTAATCAGTTCTTGTGACTTTTATAAAAACGTTAAATATAAAATTTCGCATTGGCCTGATTAATATTTTTGAGTTAGAGCACCCACTAAAAGCTATCACACACACACTAACACACACACACACATACATCATCGAGAAAATGGTCAAAACGTGTTCAGGGGACCTCAAAACGTGTATTTCCGTTGAAATCCTGCAGTCGATTTTTTTCATGAATACAATACTTTCCCCTATACTACGTATATGGAGAAAGTAAAAATGTATTGGAATAAAAGTTGTAGGTAATTTAATTTTCTACAGCCTTTGTTTGAAACATTTTTCCATGTAATGCATTGTTTAAGAGATATCTTATATTTTTAGCTGCCACCACCATGCCACCTACTGACGACTATTGTTAACAATTGACGTCTAGTTATGTCTTAGTAATGCTCCTTTTTCTTTTCTTAATTGTTTGAGCTTTGTGGCTATATCCAATATCAGAAGGCTATGGTTTGAGTTAATTTCTGTTCTTTGCAAAGTTTAAAATTTTCTCGTAGTTTCTTAAAATATTTATTATTATGTAACCTATTTGGAATTTTTAGAAATATTACAGCTATGGAGAAAGTCATGTGGTGGCCACATTAGATTTTTACAGCAAAGAAACAATGATAACGTGGATGGTTCATAGCACTGCTTCATTAAGATCTGTATCATGAACAATATCAGGTGCTCATTCATTGTTCTCATAGCGCTTAAGTACATCTAGTTTTTGCTTCAGTGATATAACTTTTTTTGGTTTTTTACTCCCATCACTGATAAAATGTGAACCATAAACCCCAGCATATTTTTTTATGTAAATGACTGCCATTTTGAATCAGCTGTTCAACTGTTTACCATTTATTTAGCAGGCGTTATTTAGAAGATTTGTAAAACAATTTTTAACAACAAATAACAACGAATTAAAAATTTTAATACATGAAATAATTTTAAAAAGATAACAACATACAATCTATAGAAAATGTTAACAAGTAGGGATGTAAATGGGTTTTCCGTGATACAAAAGTGGTTTTCGTTAAATTCGCCATGGTATAATCATATACTAATGTATTTGCTTTGAAATCATAAAATTATTTTTCCTTATATGGTGGTAGCCCTGCTTTTTAGATTCGTTCTCAACATGTTCATTTCATTTTGCCATTCGATACTCGCCCTACAAACAAAATTTCTTTTTGAAATTGGTTCAGCCAATACCTTCGAAATTTTTAGTTACAGAAAATTCTAACCTTGGTATTGTGGTTGCCCTGTTTAGTCGATCCAGTTGAAATATGCTATTTTGGCTATTTATTTATATGAAGATTATATATACCATATTGGGCTAAAATCCATGCTGTCAGTTCTCTAAAAATACGTGTAAAAGAAATACCTTATAATTGTATATATTTATATATACTGTATATTATTTTACTTTTTATATGGTACCCCTGCTCTTTAGCTCCACTTTAAACATAATGATTACATTAAGGTATGATGTACAAATCTTATATAGCAAATTTAGTTGAAATCTGTTCAGCCAACTCCTTCCGAATCCAAGATTACTGAAAGAGTTTAATTTGTAATTGTGGCACCCGTTTGGTTTAACCGGTCCAAATATGCTATTATGGTTTTGTATATATGTGTACGTTATAAATATTAAATTTGCTCAAAATTGATGTGGACAGTTCAACGCAATTACTTGAAAAAAGAATTTTTTATTACTTGTATTGTGGCAGCACAGCTTTCTATTAAACTATTAATAAAAGTCTTAATCTGTTGGTTGGAGTGCTATATGAGATTTCCCATAAGAGGGATCTTAAATACTTGCAGACTTATTTTGTTTTGCAAAATTAAATTAGAAGTAATTGACGCACAATCTTCAGATAAGAACCATTTTAAAGGAAATTAAATGAAGATTCTTATCTTCGATTTTTGTTTTTGAATCGAATTCGCTCACATTAAGCTAAAATATACGAAAATTTGTCCAAATTTTGCATTTTTATTGAAACATTCCCTTGGCAATCAACAGCATTGTTGTTCATACAGAAATTCAACATATCTGTTGAATCCATAATAGCTGATTTTTTTCGAAATAAAACGTTAAAGATGTTGTTAACTTAGTTAAAAAATTGTATACTCTTATTGTCTTATACTATTAAATATAAAAAAATACATTAAAGTGAAAAACTGTTCATCTATCTTATCTAATGTTCGTATAAGTGTCAGATTTAGCTCACTTCCTTCAAATATAGTTGAATATATTAAGTTCCAATTTTCCCTTTAAACTTCAACAGGCATTTACACTAGTATCTATACTAAAAATCTTGATTTTTTTATGTTGCACACCTCCTTCATACAAACTTTCATTGAAATCGGTTCGTCCAATTCCTTCCAAATTCATAATTATTGAAACATTTTATTTTGCAATTGTGGCACCCCTGCAGAGACGATCCGGTCAAAATGTCATTTTCTTCATTTATTTTTGTGAAGATTCTATATACCAAATTTGGTTGAAATCAGTTCAGCCAATTGCATTCGGCAAGAGCAGGCCAAACATGTCCAAGCTTGTTTCTGCTTTCTAGTCTTTTGTGACCTGAAGGGTCATAGCTTCTCCTTGTTAGTTACGTTTTAGTAGCATGAATTTATGTCTATGCCTTTGTAAGGTCTTTGAATTTTTCTCACAGTTCCTTAATAAATTTTTTATCAATTAACCTATTTGGAATTTTTAGAAATATTACAGGTATGGAGAAAGTCATGCAGTGGCTACATCAGATTTTTTTCAAATATTTCCTTTATTGCTTGATCAATGAAAAAATGACTGGAAGTTGTAGCAAATTTAATTTTCCACAACATTTTCCCATACAGTGCATTCATTGTTCAAGAGATATTTAAAAAATTATATTTTTAACTGCTACCACCACACCACCTGGAGGCAACTTTTGTAAACACTTGACTCTTAGTTGCAATTTTGTAATGTTCCTTTTTATGCTTTATTGTTGGAGCTTCGTGGCTATATCCAATATCAGAAGGCTACGATATGAGTTTATGTCTGTTCTTTGTAAGGTCTTTGAATTTTTCCTGCAGTTCCTTAAAATATTTATTATTATTTAAATTAGCTATTTGAATTTTTTAGAAATATTACATGCATGGGGAAAGTCATGTGGTGGCCACATCAGATTTTTTATAAAAGTCGCACAAAGAAATTTTTTTAGGTAATATAAAAATTGTAATATCATAAATGCAAAAACATATTTTCTAGTTTTTATGGTTTAATTTCAAAATAATAGCTCATTTCAATATTCTACAGTAAATATTACCTTATTCTGGAGAGCTATACAAACTAAGCAATGATTAATAATTGTAATTCAAATAATAAAAAAGAGATAGTCAAATATTTTATTAGAAATGCAATACAATAAATCATCAAAGTTATAAGTTAAGGGTCAAATTTTGCACCTATGAGAAAATTTTCATGCATGACATAGTCTACTGAACTAAGAAGTATGATTTGTTTAATATCCTACAAAAATATGATTTTGCATCTTACTGTAACATATCTGATGGGATATCCTGAAGCTTGTTTTCTTGCAATACGGCCAAAACGAGATATTTGCCAGTCTGAAGCACTTGGTTAATGTTGCCTCGGGTAACTTTCAAAAATGTCTCAAATCGCTCTTTATTGACCCATTCATGAAGTGTGTTGTTCAAAGAATCTTCACTTTCTTCTTTATTTGTATCTCCAGTTTCAGTAACAGTAGACTTATCTTCCAAACCCCTTACAACTCTGTTTGATCTGAAATTTTCCCCTATTGTAGGAAAAATAAGTAGTGTATTTAAAAGTTTTGTTAAATAGATTTGAATATGATGATTGTATTACAATAAGAAATATCTATCCATTGCAAAAAATATTACAGTTCCAAGATATGCTCAGGATAGGATGCTCAGAACATGCTTCTGGGCAGACACATACAGCCATGCATCACTGGCGCATGCCAGTGAAGTATGGCAACATGTGACTTTTGACCATAACAATGAAAATGCACTGGAGAGAATACCTCATGGGTTATGCTTAAGTCTTTCTTTTATAAACACATGTTCATTACAACTAGGTAAGATGCAAAGCACTGAGCAAGCCGGAGGGAGGTTGGCAGCCAATGACTGCAGGGAGTTAAGATCCCCGTGGTACTTTATAAAAGAAAAAATATAATAATACAAAATTCAACTGATAATGATTTCTTTTTCAATTAAAGCTGAGATATTAGCAAAAATTAAACATGAGAAATAATGTGTAATGAATAAATCATAAATTAATTAAGTTTTCAACAATAAATCATTTAATATTGCAATCCACTTCTTACTTTTACAATTTATTTAAAACTTTAAAACTCGAAAACAATCTTTAGTTATATCACCCTGCAAATTAATCACCCACATCAATATTATTAACTAGTTGGCGGACAGTTGCAGTATGGGTAAATGAACATTCATATAATTGATAAATTTATTCCAGGGAATGTTCTTACTACACACACACACACACACACACACACACATATATTATATACACAGGCACAATATAGTTTAGATATAATTACTCATATAAGCTCTTTTTCTGCTTAAAAAAGTCATGACGGAAATGACCATCTTGGCCCTGAAGAATGAGAATAAGCTCGCAATTGGACATGATGGCTGTATCTGTCAATACATTTTCTTTTATTTTTATAATGAAATAAGAGATATTACTTTCCATATTCATAGATTTATTATACATTTAAACATATTAATTAATGGAACAAATTTTGAAACGAGAAATATTAATATTAATATTAATTAATATTTATAAATTAATATATATTTTTACAAAAATTTTTTTTTTAATTTTTTGTATGAAAATCTTCAAAACATTTTCCAGGGCAAAGTGGTGGTTTGTCCGGGCACGTCTTGCATCGGTAAGAGGTCTCCTTCCTCTTACTATTTATCGAGCACTGCCTACACCTTAAGTAATGAAATTTTCTTTTATGTCCTGCTGGATTTGAAATAAGTTCTTGGAAATGCAATCCTACATTTATCTCTTGAGGAACTTTGTTTTCTGAACTCCGAGTGTCACGTCGTCCACCATGCATCAAACCCTGTCTTACAAGCTCGCTCCCATCTTGAATTTCAGAGACCCCTACATATGCCTTTATAATTTCATCTCTATAATCTAAGTATGCTATGTCTTTGTGATTTTTTTAAAAAGATAAAATGCATTCCAAAGTGATACATCCAAAAGGTGGAACATCACTTTTTTGTTCCACCTTATAGTCTTGTGGGGAGATGAGTAATAGCTAATAATTTGATCACATCTATCTACCCCACCCATGTTCTCGTTGTAATTTTTTATTTCGATTGGTTTCAATTGTTTTTTCCCATACCTGTTTTGTACCTCAGTTATTTCTGGGTGAAACCCTGTTGTAATACATAACACATCTCTTGCGTCCTTCCACTTGGAAACATAAACATGGCCATTGCGTTTCCACTTATATTCTCCCTTTTTTAACTTGACCGTAACAATATCCTTTGGATTTTCTCATCTGTTTGAGCATAGCATTCCTGTATTGTGTGTATTGAGGTTTAGCAGTGATTTACTCAAATTATAGCTATTGTAGAAATTATCCATGTAAAGGTGATGGCCGTTGTTTACGTATGGTTTCATCAACCTCGTCACCAATGATTCTAGCTTATGTTAGATGTTCCCTCAATGAGTTCTGTTTTGCCTTTGTAAATGTCTATGTTTAAGACATATCCATCTGAGGAACAAAGTTCATAAAAAATTTTATCCTATACTTAGCCTTTTTCCCTTTCATGGATTGCCGAAAAATTAGGCACCCCCGGAAAAGAAGAAGTGACTCATCTAAACATAAAGCTTCATCAGGGAAGAATGCATTCAGAAAATTCTGTAACTAGGAACTTAATAAAGGAGTTATTTTTTTCATTTTTTCTGAAGCATTTATGGCCTTCCCGGATGAACAACAAAATACTCGAAGAATTTGTTCAAAATGCCTACCTGAAATTTTATATGAAAAGCATGGGTGGTAATAGAGGCGATCATATGAAAACGATTTCTGTATTGAAGGAAAATCCTAATTACCTTGCAAAATACAAATAGCAATAAATATTTTCATTTCATCCAAGGTAATAGGTGGAATTTTCACACTCATATAAAATTGAGGATGAGGGCAAGAACTATTTTCTAATCCTAGAGCATAACTATTTGATGAGTTTACCAATTGATTCATTATTTCAGGTGTCCATATTTTTTTTTCTGTAATATTAAAGGGTGAGACAAAAATTATTTTTACACCAGATGAAGTTTTATCGAATGAAAAATTTGGAATGGAAAGTTTATTTTCACTCCAACCATTGCCTTCAATGTCACTGTGCTCTTCATTATCTGCATGAGTGGGGTCTTCCTCACCATTATTATCGCTATCTTGCGTATTTCGGTCATTATCTTCCTGTTCATTGTTAGAAGACTCTTCACTGCTGTTGATGTCATCTTCTTCATAATATGGATCGTATTGGGAATAATTTTGAAACAGGAAAAAAGTCTGCTATGACCGGGAATCGAACCCGGGTCTTCCACTTGCCAGGCGGATATTCTACCTCGGAACTATTGTAGCAGAACACTTTTTCTCGTGTCTGAACACGGATGTTTCCTGGATCGTATTGTTCGTGGTCACTGGATGCTCTGTCCAACCATTTATTCATTTTTTTTTGGGTCCATAGATATTTACATTTCTCTAATTTGGAATAATAATTATCATCAACTCTTCAAATATAAAATGAAAGATCATTTTATAAAAATTTTATAACCACTTACCTAATTTGACAAAAAATGACGATTTCTGGTTGTTATAATATGCTGAAAGTTTTGCGAATTGTTTGCACTGATTGAGAATAACAGTTTTAATGCTTAGATAAAGGAAAATATTTGTTTTGTAGAATGACCTGATCTATATGATACTTCCTTTAGCATGGACATAAGTGTGCTGGACTAAGATCAGAAGCAGAATAATGAGATTCCAAGATCAGAAGCAGGAGGGTATTCTGCAGTCAATGAGCTTACATGTGTCATACAATGCTTAGGTAAATCACAATGTTTCAATTTTTATGAAAGACCTGATCTATATAATGCTAATATAATTTCTCGACATTGCCAACTTGGCATCTAGCCAAAACCATATTGGTGTGTTACACAACCTGTGGGCTATGGACCTCCTACCGTTAACTGGGAATTTTAATCCAAGAATTATCGGATTTCTATACAATTATTTATAATAAATTGAACTTGAATGGAAGAGTAGAAGGCCTTCATTGATAAAAACAATTTTTATTAAAAATAAAAAAATGAAATAATAATGAATAAATAATTGAATAATAATCTTTTAAAAAATAACTAATATAAATATGCATAATTACAATTTTGAGTGTTTAATTTAGAAGGAAAAAAATTATTCTAATTAATATTAAGGCAATCATACCCAACTCAAGATATATTCATCACAGGGCTGCAGATATGTAAACATTTCGATGTAGCGTAATTTACAGGAACAGTTCACATATTATTATTTCACCTCCTGGGACACAAACCCACTGTCTACATGAACCGCTAATGTGTTATTCGACAGAAGCAGCCATCATGCTTCATCTGCTCTCTTGAAAATAGATAGCTGCAGACGTCCTGTCCATTGCGAATGCATTAGCTGCAGCCGTCTTGTTTGCAAAAGGGTTGTTGTAACATAAGTAATGTCTTTTTTTCAACACTTTTGTAAAAGAAAGAATGAACTTTATTTGTTTAAACATTAATCAACAATATAGTCACTCACTTTTTTGATAACATAGTCCCATCTTTATGGCAATTTGTCAATGCCTTACTTGTAAAAGCTAGTCGGCTTTGAGTCAAAGGATGCGCTGAGGTCAGAAGTGACCTCATCAATGTTCTTGTATTGTTTTTCATTTAGATGATGTTGTAGGGATCAAAACAAATAAAAGTTGGAAGCCGCAAGATCAGGTGAGTATGGCAGGTGTTGTAGGACTTTCCATTTGAACTCACTGATTTTCTGCTGTGTCATCTTTGTAACAAAGAGTCATGCATGGTTGTGCAGAAGAATGAGACCCTTACAATTTACCAGAGCATGCCATTTTTGGAGCAAAGCTTGACGTAAACTCTCTAATTGTTGACAGTAAAGCTTGGAGGTGATATTTTGATTTGGATCCAAAAGCTCTAAATGAATTACATCTCTTATATCCCACCAAATGGACAGCATGATCTTATTAGGAAGCAAACCGCCTTTTGGGATGGATTTTGGGGTCTGGCCCAGCCCCAGCCTCTTCCATCGGATGTTTGCATACAGTAACCATTTCTTGCCTCTAGTAACAATTCACTCCAGAAATAGCTCACAGGATTGTGGAGTGTGTAGGAAGGTGCATACTGAGAAACGTTGCAGGAGGTTGTCTTTTGACAGTTGATATGGAACCCATACACTTACTGACTTTGCTGAGCTTCCAAAGATGTCCGTAAACAGTCATTTTTGAGCAGTTGAGCTTCTCCACTATTTCTGGAGTAGTTTGATATGGATCTGATCCACAAGAACTTGGAGGGCATCGATGCTGATGTTGAATGGTCATCCTGTTTGATCACAAAGGTTGAAATTGACTGATCGGAATTTGACTAACCATCGCTTGCACTTACAAACATTAAGAACGTCACCATATATTTTCAGTCACAAAGGTTACATTATTGCCTTGCTTAAACTCATTGAGCATGCAATGGCGGATAAGAAGATTGTTGCTGCTCATGGTTGATTATTTGAGAATGAGGGTTTAGAATGAATAATTTAATTACAGTACTTAATTAAATAATTCAAAACTATCTCAGTTATAATTTCCTCACATGTCACTATTATGGACCTTACAATTGTGATACTTTATTCTTTTAGGTTGACCTGTTTACAATGTGAAACAAGTAGGGATGTACCTGGATTTCCTGTAGTACAGAAGTGCTTTTTGTCAAATTCGCCATGTTCATTTCATTTTGCCCTTCTAAACTTGCCCTGCAGATGAAATTTCTTTGAAATCGGTTCAAACAATATCTTCCAAATTCATAGTTACAAAAAAATACTAGCCTTGATATTGCGGTAGCCCTGTTGAGTCGACTTGGTTGAAATATGCTATTTTGGTTATTTCTTTATATGAAGATTATATGTACCATATTTGGTTAAAATTCATGCAGTCAGTTCTCTAGAAATACATGTAAAAGAAATATTATTTTACCTTTTATTGTGGTAGCCCCGATCTGTAGCTTTGCTTTAAACATCTTGAGTTCATTATGGTATGTTGTACAAATCTTATATACAAAATTTAGTTGAAATCCATTCCACCTATTCCTTCCAAATCCATAATTACTGAGCTTAATTTGTAATTGTGGCACGCCTGTTTGGTTGATTCAGTCCATATATGTTATTATGGTTTTGTATATATATGTACTTTATAAATATTAAATTTGGTCAAAATTGATGCCAATGGTTTAACACAAATGTGTAAAAAGAAATGTTATTATTCCTTGTATTGTGGTAGTTCTGCTTTCTATATCTATACAAAATATGTTGATTTTGTTTTTTTATGTTGCACACCTCCTTCATACAAAATTTCGTTGAAATCGGTTAGGCCAATTCCTTCCAAATTCATAATTACCGAAAAGTTTAATTTTTCAATTGTGGCACTGCTGCTGAGCCGATCTGGTCAAAATATGCGCAAAATTGGATTGAAATTGGTTCAGCCAATTTTTTCCTGATATATGCGTATGGACGGACGGACGGACATCACAAAGATAATAGTGCTTTTCAGCAATGACAAAAAGCACTATAAATGTAGGTGCATTTTTACTGACAAGAGATCATTGGAATAGAAAAATTATTTAAATACTAGCCAATATCTTATCAAAGTTGACAGGTAAACAAAAAGAAAATAGGTTTGATCATAGTTGGATGATATTTTCGATTGCACTCTCTTTTCATCCAACTGCTGTTGAGTTAATTTAGTTCTTCGTTTTCAAGTTTCTTCCTTGGCCAATCGTCTTCAACATTCATCAGGTGTCTCCTCAATATCATCATCCATTTTAACATCACTTTACTCTTTAACTGATAACTAATATTATTTACTACAGTCAACTTTCTATGACTCAAATTATAGGGGCTTGCATATGACAACAAAACTTCTCTTGTTGCTGACAACATAGGCTGACAATGCAAATTATTAATTAAGCAATTTGATTGCAAAAGCGGTCTATTTTACATTAATTCATATGTTTCATTTGCTAAAAGAAAATAAGTTGTTTTTAAACATACAATGCTTCTTATGGATCATATGTAATAAAGTCATTTTCAGTCTTGCCACCTGCATTGCCACAGTCAAGCATGAGAAGATGATTTACCTCATTATTATTATTTAAATTTTTTCTCTCTTTGAAGAAGTGTGTTTAACATTAAGTAAATTTAACTCTTGAAAGATAGCATGGACTTTTTGCATGCAATAGAGCAGGGTTTCTCAAACTGGGTTCTGCATCAGTTATTTTTGGTTCTGTGGCCGATTTTAGAGAAATAAACCATTCATAGTTTTGAATGACAAGTTTCGAGATTATGATAAAAAAAAATCAAAATTCCATTCCCGCTGCATCTTTCAAAAAACGTCCCCAGTCAACTTCGATAAAATAAATGTAAAACAGAGACATAAATATGCACAGGAAACAAATGAATTTTAAAAAATTTAGATTGTAAAAGTGTAATTTATGACAGCTTCACTTTACTATTCAAAACATGATTTCGATGTATAATGTGTTGGTTGTAGTCAGAGTTGCCTTGCTGGTTTTCATTAAGAAAGCCAAACTTAATGAAGAATTATGGCAAACTATGTATATAAGTAAACATAGTCATATGTTTTTCTCAATTTCGTATCTAAAATAATGCAATATCGTTATTGTCCAAACGTGTCTAAAATTATAGGAATCTGCAAATAAAATGTTTCTGCTCGTACCAAACCATACCGAAAACGTATCCAATTATAAATAACTATATATTCCATTGTAACGTATATAACTACAGGTCAAATTCCGGCATAACGAATTTTGCAATAACGAAATTTTCAGTATAACGAACAATTTTCTTGTGTTTTAAAAATTCACATAATAAATATATAAACAGATCTCGTAATAACGAAATCCTAATTTCAGTATAACAAACATTTAGTGGCGATTAAAATAAGATCAATTTCATTCATGCCAAAAAAAACAACTGTTACATTTATCTTTGCTGTGATAGATAGGTTGGTCCATCGCCGTAATGAGGAAGAGAACTTACGTAAACACCTGTCGCAAGACAGTCGGGTCAGCAGAACACAAGAGACTCAACCAAGGGCCAAGGGTTAGGACATGTGTTTCGACAGCTAGGCTGTCACTTTTAACTGTGTGAAGATTGATTGGGGTAGTAAGAGTATTTATACCCAGATTGTCGGT
Organism: Tanypteryx hageni; assembly: GCA_028673005.1. NCBI lineage: Eukaryota > Metazoa > Arthropoda > Insecta > Odonata > Petaluridae > Tanypteryx > Tanypteryx hageni. Next base: position 19,937,310 of record CM054115.1, read on the forward strand.
TTGGGGAGGAGGAGGGAAAAGTAAACGGGGATTTTTGACTGTTAAGTGATAAAGAGAGGAGTAGGAGATAGGACCTGGTTCATTGTTCGCAATGATGTTTTTGTTAATTTTTGCCAGCCACCATCCCATTACAACGGGCAATTTAAAACTTCTCAGATCTGTAAATAAACACTTGTGTGTGTGTGTGTGTGCATATACATCCACAAAAACAAAAACATCATTATGAACAATGAACTAGATCCTATCTCTTACTCCGAACACAGTTAATTATGAAGATTACATAGATGTAAATGACAATTTATTGACAGCAAGTGAATTGACGGACCAGTAAATTATTGAAAATGTACAGGAATTTTCATGTAATGCCGACATGACATTTGAGAGTGAAGATGACGATGAAACTGCTGTTCAGTTACCCAATGAGAAAATTTCACTCTCAGAAACTTTAGACAGCCTGAAAAAAGTTCGTGCATATTTGTCCTCTACTACTGATGTCCCAGAAAATATTTTTCAGCAGTTAAATGGTATCGAAAACTTCATTTTTAATGGTGCTACCAAAAATATGACACAATTGAAAATAATGGACTTTTTGATCAAAAAATAAAGTTTTGTAATGATAATTTGCATTTGTATGACTATTTTTAAATAAAATGGGTTTGTAATTTCTTTTCTTTTCTTTATTCAGTATAACAAATTTTCCGTATAACGAATCAATTTGTATAGTCCCACAAGTTTCATTATACCAGAATTTGACCTGTATATATTTCAAAGCCAATCAGAAGCAGAAAATATCTGTAGAATGTAGATGTTTGTATTATATTATAATTTTTTACAATAACTTTTGCTTGAATAATAACTACTTAATTTTGAAGTAGGAACATTAATTCTGCATATACTGCCGAACTGGTAAAATTTGACAACTCAAGCAAATATTAACTAATATAAGTTAAGTGCTAATAGGCAGAACCCAAGCAACGTGAACGAAAGAGGTGTTACTCAGCTTGAGCCTACAGCAAGTTCATCTTTAAAAGCATCATCAAAACAAGATGAACAAAGTAAAAATAAGAAAAGAAAATATGATGAAACTTTTATTGCTTATGGTTTCACCTGGACAGGTGATAAGAATGAACCAAGTGGACTGTGTCTTGAATGTGGAAACGTTTTAAGTAACAGCAGCTTAAATCCAGCTAAACTAAAGCGACATTTAGAGACAACACATTCGAATTTAAAAAATCCTAGTGAAGAAAGAAATGTTTGGAATTGAATCAAAGGAAAGCTACATTTTACTCATTTGTGTCAGAAAACAAAAATGCTTTACTTGCTTCATATCACATTAGTTATCAACTAGCAAAAGCAGGTGAAGCACATACAACTGCAGAAAACTTAATAAAGCCCTGTGCAAAAGATTTGGCGGAGTGCATGGTAGATACAAAATGTCAAAAATATAGATAACGTACCCCTTTCTAATGACACAGTTTCAAGACGTATTCATGGAATGTCAAATTTTTGTGAAACTGAGCTAATAAGATGAGTTAAAATGAGCTCTCTCTTCAAATGGATGAGTCAACAGACATTGCTGGTTTAGCAGTTTTGCTTGTGTTTGTATGCTATATTTATGAAGGTAGCGTTGAAGAAGACTTATTAATCTGCAAGCTTTTGGAAAGTCATACTACAGGGGAAGCAATAGTTAATTTAATTGATTCATTTATGGAAAAAAACCCTCCCTAAGGACTGCATAACCTTACAGAGGTGGGAGGGTTTGTGTACTCTTACGAACCAAAGAGCTATGCCGGCGGGAGATAATTCTCCTGGTAGGACCATCCAAGCCGGAAAGGTCTGAGGGGAAGAGTCAGACTAAGAAGCAGTCTTGGGGGTTTTACATCCCCCTGTGCAAGGGCAGCAGCTTGCACAGTAGCTCTGTAGGTGGTGATCATGTGGATCTGAACAGCTACAGATGGGTAATCACTCTGTGAAACTGCGATGAGGAAAGCAAGAGGAAACTACCTCATTATATTTCCCATGATAGGCTGAAAAGCTGAAAATACCTCTATGGATCTTTCTGGGGTAAAATATTCCGGAGGTAAAATAGTCCCCCAATTGGATCTCCGGGTGGGGACTACCCTAGGGGATGCACAGAGGAAATGTAACATTAATAAGAAAGTAAGTAGTGAGAAATTAAAAATAGGCACATGGAATGTTAGGACTATGAATTCAGGGGGTAAACTAGAGAACTTAAAAAAGCAAATGAGAAGGAATAATGTAGGTATAGTAGGTCTTAGTGAAGTTCAGTGGGAAGGAGAAGGCGAGATAAATTCAGACGAATTTAAGATTATTTACTCGGGAGGGGAGAAAAAGGAAAGGGGAGAGAGAAAAGAGATAGCTGAAAGAATTAGCAAGGTAGTGACAGTTAATGATAGATTAATAGCCGTAAAACTTCAGATGGAGCCAGTGGAAATGCTTATAATTCAAGTGTATATGACAACAACTAATGCTGGCGACGACGAAGTAGATGAAATGTATGAACAGATTATGGAGATATTGGAGGAGGGAAAAGGAAGACTGAAGAGCGTTAAAAGAAACATAAGAGTTAACAAGAAATGGAACTTTTAAAAACAAGGAGGCTATCATGACTGAGTTGGAGGAAAGGTTGGGGGAGAGAGCTGAAGAAAATAGGAAGAATGTAGATGAGGAGTGGAGATACATCCATAGCAACATTAAAGATGTAATGGAAAAGAAGGTAGGAAAGATAACGGGTGAAAGAAACAAAAAACCCTGGATCACAGCAGCCATGCTGCAAAAAATGGAAGAGCGGAGAAAGTGGAAGAACATAAACACTGAAGAAGGCCAAAGAAAGTACAAGGAGTTAAATAATGCTTTAAGAAGGGAAAGAGATAAAGCCAGAGAACAGTGGATAAATGAGAAATGCGAGGAGATTGTCGAATGTGAAAGAATTTGTAGAACAGACCTCATGTATAGCAAAGCAAGGGAACTATTCGAGAAAAAAGCAAGAAAGATAGGACGTAAAGGAATCATGAACAAAAGTGGTAAAATAGTATCGGAGCCAGACAATGTAAAGAATGTCTGGAAAGAATACATTGAGGTTCTGTATGACAAAGAAGGAAAGCCAAGAAATATTGAATTAAATGAAAAAGAGGATGTGGAAGAAGATCAGCTAGGACCAAGTATTCTCGAGTCTGAAGTTAAAAGAGCAATTGATGACATGAAAAGAAGGAAGGCTGTTGGGAGTGATGATATACCAGTGGACGTTCTTAAGGTTTTGGGGTCGAAAGCAGTTAAGCAACTCACAAAATTTTTTAACCAAGTATATGATACTGGCATATGGCCTGAAGATTTTTTAGATGTTGTGATGGTACCACTGGAGAAAAAGAACAATGCAAAATGTTGTAAGGATTACAGAACTATTAGTTTAATTTCTCATACAGCTAAAGTTCTAACCAGAATAATAACCAAAAGAATTGAATGTAAAATAGAAAAGGAGCTGCAAGATAATCAGTTTGGTTTTAGAAGAGGAAGGGGGACTAGAGATGCTATAGGATGTATGAGGATCATGATAGAAAGAGCGCTAGAAGTCAATAAAGGTATGTATATTTGTTTTGTAGATTGGGAGAAAGCTTTTGACCGAGTGAAATGGGATAAAATGCTGGGTATTTTAAACAAAATAGGAATAGATTGGAAAGGTAAAAGACTGCTTAAAAACCTTTACTTTGATCAAAAGATTAGAGTCAGGGTTGAAGGAGAAGAAACAGAAAGTACTTCAATAGGGAGGGGAGTGAGGCAGGGTTGTCCTATTTCACCAGCGATATTTAATATTTATGCAGAAACAATAACAGAAGAAGCGTTGGTGGAAGAGAAAGGATTTAAGATAGGAGGTGAAAGCATTACCACCATTAAATACGCAGATGATCAGGGCTTAATAGCAGAAGGCGAGAAAGAGCTTCAGAGAATGACAGACAGACTAGTGGAGGTTGGCCAACAATATGGAATGAAGATCAATGCAGAAAAAACGAAAGTCATGGTGGTTTCAAAGGAACATAAAGAATTAAATATAATGGTAAATGGCCAAAAATTGGAACAAGTAAGTAGTTTCAAATATCTCGGCAGTTTTTTAGCACAGGATGGAAGTAGTACACTGGACATCAGAAGTAGGATTGCAATGGCAAAAGCAGCATTTAACGAGAAGGAGGAGCTTCTCACAAGCAAGAAAATAAATTTAGAAACAAGGAAGAAATTAGCAAAATGCTACATATGGAGCATAGCTCTTTATGGTGCAGAGACGTGGACGGTAAGGAGAAAGGAGGAAAATATTTAGAAAGTTTTGAGATGTGGGTATGGAGAAGAATGATGAAAGTGAAATGGACAGAGAGGAAGAGAAACGAAGAAGTATTAGAAAAGGTGGGAGAAGAAAGGACGCTAATAAAAACAATCAGGAAAAGAAAAGCAAATTGGATAGGGCACATATTGAGAAGACAGTGTTTACAAAGGACGATCTTAGAAGGAAAAATTAGTGGAAGAAGAGGAAGAGGGAGAAAAAGAATAGGAATATTAGAGAATATAAAGCAGGGATATAATACTTATAGAGGTATAAAAGAGGCTTCTAGGGAGAGAGAGAAATGGAGGCAGCGATTCAGTTAAAACCTGTCTTTGGACAGAAGCATGATGATGATGATGATATGGAAAAAAATGAAATTTCATGGAAACTTTGTTCAAGTATTTGCACTGATGGAGCTGCAGCTTATGGTAGGGAAAATTTCTGGTTCTGGTGCAAGAATAAAAAAGAAAAATCAGAATGTTGAAAGTATTCATTGTTGTCTTCATTGTCAAGCACTAGCAGCGAAATGTATGCCTCAAGATCTAAAATTAGTAGTAAACGATGTTGTAAAACTGGTCAATTTTATTAAATCAAGACCACTAAATGCAAGAATCTTCAGCTTATTATGTGAAAATATGGGAAGTCTGCATGCAACTTTATTACTACATACTGAAGTGTGCTGGTTATCTCGCGGAAAAGTGTTGGCACGATTTTTCGAATTGCGTTAAGAAATTGGGTTCTTTCTATCTGAACATCCTTTTGAACTTTCAGTCAAAATAAAAGATCAGTGTTGGATGGTAAAAATGGCATATCTTTCTGATATATTCACTTACTTGAATGAGGTTAATCTTGCAATGCAGGGTGCCAATGTAACATGTTTCAAAGTCCAAGGTAAAATGAATGCACTTCAGTGTAAACTAAAACTCTAGGGTGACTATGTAGCTAAGGGTGATATCGAGTGTTTTGAAAACCTTATTAGTTTTTTACTACCAAATAAAAAATCCCTAAGTCAAGATACAAAAGATTCAATTTTGCAACATTTGTCTTATATGCGTAAAACAATAGAGTATTTTCCAGCTGAAATTGAAAGCCAACTTTGGGTTGAAAATCCATTTGTTGACTCCTTAAACTTAAGCAATCTTTTATGGGAAGATAAGGAACAGCAAATAGACATTGCAACGGATTTTACAAATTTACAAAATTTTGGATTGAATTATTAATGGAGTACACTGCAAAAGCTTTATAAGTGCTAATGCGATTTCCAGCTACATATTTATGTGAAAGAACTTTTTCACTGTATTCAGTAACAAAAAACAAATTTAGAAATAGACTGAATATAGAAGCTGACTTATGGTTACAAGTAACATCCATAATTTCAAATATTCTCTGTGACCAGAAGCAGGCTCACCCATGTCACTAACTTTTAATGTTTTAGTTATGGAAGTTGAATTTTTTAAACACTAAGGTAAGAAAATTAAAACTAAATTTTGTTAACACAATGTTATTTTAATGCTTACTTGCAACATGGCTATAATAAATTTTTTTCAAGTATCTTTTAGGTTCTGAAAATCTTTCGCCCAATCTAGGGGTTCCATGAGTACAAAAAGTTTGAGAAACCCTGCAATAGAGCATGCAGTCATTTTGGCCTTAAACTAAATATACTAAAGTAGAAATGTATCAATTTATTTTTTAGATATTCACATCTATAAACATATTATAATACTAGTTTTTGTTCACTTCATTATCACCCAGAGTACACAATGGGGTACACAATAATTTAAAAACAGTGGCGTAACAATGGGGTGGCCAAATGCTATGGAGGCCCTTGAATTTTTTCAAATATAGAAAAATGAACATTTTTTAGGAATTTTTCTTTTTTTATCCTAATTTCTGAATAACTTTCCAGTTAATCATTACTTTTGGAGAGAGTAATTTAAATAAGCCTAATCTTTTCAGCATATACCTGACAATAGATTCATAACAACAACTTAGAAGGTTTTACAATGGGTTTCAATTTAAAGTGAACATATGTACCGTGTTTACCTGAATCCGAGATGACCCCAAACCTAAGACGACCCCTCCCCCTATTAGCAGACTGTGAAAACAGAAAAAAGATTTTAAGACCTTATTTCTCACTGAATGTATTTGGTGTATATTTTGAACACATGCATTCAGTGTAGGTATACTATGTAGTTCGTTACAAATTTTTCTTTGAGAAAAAAACTGAATTTTAAAAATACATTTAAAAAAATGACTACTGTATTAATTGAAATCCGGATAGTAAGTTTACAATGAAAAGTTTCAGTAGCTACAGTTATTTTATCCTATGTTTCATTTGTTTAAAAAAACATCGATTAAACATGAACCATACTTCCTACGGCTCTATGTCAACTCGTCGCACAAAAAATTTGGTGCGTGTCAATACATCGCACAACAAACTCATCATGTGTCAATTCATCAATCAAAAAATTCATCGTGAGACAAATTGGAAGGCAAGTCACCATGACTGGTGTTTGGTAGGGTGAGACACTTTTCCACAACAAAATTTTTCTTTATATTTTGATAATACCAGAATGAATCGCAATTCTTTATGCGAATTATCTAAGGTGAGATACATTGGATGGTATATGGCAGGGAATGATTCCCAACCAAACAAGTGTATCCCCCTGCCGAACACCAGTCATGGTGTTTCGCCTTCCAATTTGTCTTGCAACAAATTATTCTCGCAAGGAATTATTCTTGTGAAGAAATTATCTTGCAACGAGTTTGTTGAGCGATGAGGTTGTAGTGTGATGTATTGATGCTTGATGAGTTTTTCGTGTGATGAATTGGGCACAATGTATTGACGGTATATAACATCATACTTGAATTTAAGAAAATCCTCGATTTTCGCATGGTGAAATTTGGAAAAACTGTCTTGGATTCAGGTAAATATGGTATTTGTTGGTGAAGGGGAAGGTGGCCCATCAATAAGATTTTGCTGCAGACCCTTCCACTCCTAGTTATGCCACTTTAAAAAGTGCCTAAAGAAGTAGATCAGAAAAGTTGAAGGTCCCTGGCATAGAAACTATAAATTACAACATATAAGGAAACCATGAGCATGAAATAAACTCACCATCAAAGAAGTAATATGTGTGCTCCTTGTAGACAAACACAACTGGAGCTTTTTTCAATCTAACATGCTAAAAAGCAAACAGAAAAAGTAATATTTTAAAGTCATATAGAAACAAACAGTAATATTTTAATATAGAAAATTTTTTCAACTTACGGTAAAGAAGTGCCACCTAAACAAAAACGTTAACCTTTCTTAGAAGTAAAAATTATAATTGGCAAATTGTATACTCTCCAATTACATGAACATCCAAATCTTTTTTTATTGAATTAATGATCAATTTCAAGCATGTGATTTCAATACAGCATAAAGTGGCTTGCCATTTACAGAAACTAACCAGTTATCGGTTAGTAAAATCTTGAAGTAACCGGTAAAAACCAGGTAACCGGAATTTTTTATTTGGTTCTTTTTAAAACTATGATTTTTTAATTTTTATACCTAAATCTATAACAAATTAAAAAAAAAAGAAAATTTTAATATATAAAAAATGTTTTCCTCCCACCTAGATCCCATTCCTAGGAAACCGTTCATATAAATTGTCCAATGGTTTTTCTAAATTTAGCCTGAAACCTGCTTTCTACTCTCCAGTTACCTTTTATAAATTATTCCTACATGCAAAAGGCCCTATAAAGATGTCTTTAAGGAGTGACATATATAAACTTTCTTGTGATGATTATGGAGCGGTCTATGTTGGCCAAACTGGGAGAAGCTTTGAAAAGAGGATTCGTGAGCATTAGTGGTGCTTTCTCTTATAGAATTTGAATTCCCAATTTACAAAGCATCTTTTAGACCATAAACATCACAATCCATTTAATCCTAAATTCCTCCATGTTGAACTGAAAGGCTGCAAACTGGATGCCTGGGAACATTTAGAAATAATGAACTGAAAGGATTCTTTCCTTTTAAATGAACTCACTTTTCACAATCATTCTCCTCTGTTAAGTTTATCATAAGATTTTGCATATACTTTGTAACTTTGTCATTCTTTCGCCCTTCCTTTCCAACCCCTTCTTTTTTCCTAACCATCACATAAACCACCATCTAATCATTTTCCATTCAACCCCTCCTCTTCCTCCCCCAATTTCCTCTGCCCTATTTATTGAACTGTTGCATATATATATATATATATATATATATATATATATATATATATATATATATATATATATATATATATATATGGATGTCAACAACACCTTGTTGACATCCATATATCTATTTTACCTTTCCATTTCCGTAAGTTGTTATATATATATATATATATATATATATATATATATATATATACTTTGTCACCTGATGATGCTACGATTGTAGCAAAACTGGTCATGCTATATCAAAATTGTGGAAGATTGATTGATTGATTGATTTTTATTTCTATCCAACGTAGTGGTAGATAATGAATTGGTGCTGTAGTGCCAGTAGTATTAGTGCCAGCCCTGCATAAGATATATGATAATTTGGCAGAACATGACACAATGAGAACAATTAAACATGGAATTCCTTCATCAGAGCCTGTATGAATGAATGTCTTTCATCATTAAACCTACTAACTGCATAGAGCTTCATGCCTTGCACAAGTATGAACTTGGAAGGCCTAACATAATGCTTTGATGCTCAATCATCTATTTTGAACTGTATATATCTAAATATAATAAAACCTTCCTTAAAAGCGCCATTCACCATTCCTCCTTGCCAGATGATGCCATATCATGTGTGAAGCCGGTCGCAAAAATAAAAAGTTGTAGAAAAGTACTGTGTATTTAATATGAATACTATAATAAAACCCTCATTCTCTTTGTCATTATGTCTGTAACACTCAATATCTCAGCCATTTATTCAGCCAGTTCAACCAAATTTGGTAGGATTGCTATACTGTAATCTTATATATAATTACTCAATGTCTGTCTGTCTGTCCCCCTTTTATCTCTTGAACAGTTTGTCATAGAGAAATGCTGTCTCTGAGAGAAGGAAGATTCCTAAAGCGTGACCTTGAGGGAACCAATAAGAATGAAGGGGATGGGGCCTCCACAGACAAAAACTCATTCTCTCTCAAGTCGTTCCCATTGAAAAATTGAGTCTGTGTGTGCTGTGTTGCCAAGTGCTTACGCTGCTGAAGTTGTGCAGTTCTCTTTGCCTCATGAACCCACCACAAGGTGCATTCCAGTTAGTAGATACAACAACACCAAGTTTAAATTCTTTGGCCAGTAGACATTACGCCGCCACCTAGCAGCAAAGACATATGAGTGCTCCCAAGTATGAATGAAATGTCAGTCGCAATGTCATTTGAAACGCAGTATAGTTGATGTTCAGTTTTCATTGGAAAAGGATCAATTTGTAGTTATTGTGTTTATGTGTGTGAAGTAAATTTACAATATTAATCATATTTTGTTAATTATATTTGGTTTCATTCTTTTTCAGACATTGTAGTTCATAGTTGGTGAACAATTAATTTCTTTTTGAAATTCTGCAATCTTTTTGGAATTCTGCGATCTTTCTGAAATTATGTGATCTCTTTGCACTTCTATTCACCAAAGGTAAATCTAGGAGTAAATCTCTCATTATTCTTCCTACAACAGCCATAGTATTACAAGAGGCATAGTGCGTGTTTGCCTAGTCCGCTTTAAAATGTCAGGTATGTTTGATGCTACATTGGTGTCAATTTTTAAAATTAGTTTTATGCACAAAACCATTATATATATGTAAATACAAAAACACTATATGAACAACATTTAGAACCACAAAATAAAGAACTGAAAAAATTACTCATCTGCCACGGCGGCATATCGCACTAATGGTAAATGCAGTGCAAGTGTTAAACCAAAAGAAAAACAATCGAAATTTTCCTCAAAATAGAATTATCAGAGTATGAGACTAAACTGTGATGATGCCTTGTATCCATCAGAATATGACATTTTTCTCGCAGGTGCCAGGCATTACTGTAGCAATTACTGGCAAAATCTGAGGTTTGTAACTCTGTCATCAATTATCATCATCATCATCATGCTTCTGTCCAAAGACAGGTTTTAACTGAATCGCTGCCTCCATTTCTCTCTCTCCCTAGAAGCCTCTTTTATACCTCTATAAGTATTATATCCCTGCTTTATATTCTCTAATATTCCTATTCTTTTTCTCCCTCTTCCTCTTCTTCCACTAATTTTTCCTTCTAAGATCGTCCTTTGTAAACACTGTCTTCTCAATATGTGCCCTATCCAATTTGCTTTTCTTTTCCTGATTGTTTTTATTAGCGTCCTTTCTTCTCCCACCTTTTCTAATACTTCTTCGTTTCTCTTCCTCTCTGTCCATTTCACTTTCATCATTCTTCTCCATACCCACATCTCAAAACTTTCTAAATATTTTCCTCCTTTCTCCTTACCGTCCACGTCTCTGCACCATAAAGAGCTATGCTCCATATGTAGCATTTTGCTAATTTCTTCCTTGTTTCTAAATTTATTTTCTTGCTTGTGAGAAGCTCCTCCTTCTCGTTAAATGCTGCTTTTGCCATTGCAATCCTACTTCTGATGTCCAGTGTACTACTTCCATCCTGTGCTAAAAAACTGCCGAGATATTTGAAACTACTTACTTGTTCCAATTTTTGGCCATTTACCATTATATTTAATTCTTTATGTTCCTTTGAAACCACCATGACTTTCGTTTTTTCTGCATTGATCTTCATTCCATATTGTTGGCCAACCTCCACTAGTCTGTCTGTCATTCTCTGAAGCTCTTTCTCGCCTTCTGCTATTAAGCCCTGATCATCTGCGTATTTAATGGTGGTAATGCTTTCACCTCCTATCTTAAATCCTTTCTCTTCCACCAACGCTTCTTCTGTTATTGTTTCTGCATAAATATTAAATATCGCTGGTGAAATAGGACAACCCTGCCTCACTCCCCTCCCTATTGAAGTACTTTCTGTTTCTTCTCCTTCAACCCTGACTCTAATCTTTTGATCAAAGTAAAGGTTTTTAAGCAGTCTTTTACCTTTCCAATCTATTCCTATTTTGTTTAAAATACCCAGCATTTTATCCCATTTCACTCGGTCAAAAGCTTTCTCCCAATCTACAAAACAAATATACATACCTTTATTGACTTCTAGCGCTCTTTCTATCATGATCCTCATACATCCTATAGCATCTCTAGTCCCCCTTCCTCTTCTAAAACCAAACTGATTATCTTGCAGCTCCTTTTCTATTTTACATTCAATTCTTTTGGTTATTATTCTGGTTAGAACTTTAGCTGTATGAGAAATTAAACTAATAGTTCTGTAATCCTTACAACATTTTGCATTGTTCTTTTTCTCCAGTGGTACCATCACAACATCTAAAAAATCTTCAGGCCATATGCCAGTATCATATACTTGGTTAAAAAATTTTGTGAGTTGCTTAACTGCTTTCGACCCCAAAACCTTAAGAACGTCCACTGGTATATCATCACTCCCAACAGCCTTCCTTCTTTTCATGTCATCAATTGCTCTTTTAACTTCAGACTCGAGAATACTTGGTCCTAGCTGATCTTCTTCCACATCCTCTTTTTCATTTAATTCAATATTTCTTGGCTTTCCTTCTTTGTCATACAGAACCTCAATGTATTCTTTCCAGACATTCTTTACATTGTCTGGCTCCGATACTATTTTACCACTTTTGTTCATGATTCCTTTACGTCCTATCTTTCTTGCTTTTTTCTCGAATAGTTCCCTTGCTTTGCTATACATGAGGTCTGTTCTACAAATTCTTTCACATTCGACAATCTCCTCGCATTTCTCATTTATCCACTGTTCTCTGGCTTTATCTCTTTCCCTTCTTAAAGCATTATTTAACTCCTTGTACTTTCTTTGGCCTTCTTCAGTGTTTATGTTCTTCCACTTTCTCCGCTCTTCCATTTTTTGCAGCATGGCTGCTGTGATCCAGGGTTTTTTGTTTCTTTCACCCGTTATCTTTCCTACCTTCTTTTCCATTACTTCTTTAATGTTGCTATGGATGTATCTCCACTCCTCATCTACATTCTTCCTATTTTCTTCAGCTCTCTCCCCTAACCTTTCCTCCAGCTCAGTCATGATAGCCTCCTTGTTTTTAAGGAGTTCTTCTAAGTTCCATTTCTTGTTAACTCTTATGTTTCTTTTAACGCTCTTCAGTCTACATTGTATATTTGCCACCAAAAGGTTGTGGTCAGAATCGATATCTGCCCCTGGTAGTGTTTTCACATTTTTAATGCTATTTCTAAATCTTTCATTGACTAGTATGTAGTGTGATTACCCATCTGTAGCTGTTCAGATCCACATGATCACCACCTACAGAGCTACTGTGCAAGCTGCTGCCCTTGCACAGGGGGATGTAAAACCCCCAAGACTGCTTGTTAGTCTGACTCTTCCCTTCAGACCTTTCCGGCTTGGATGGTCCTACCAGGAGAATTATCTCCCGCCGGCATAGCTCTTTGGTTCGTAAGAGTACACAAACCCTCCCACCTCTGTAAGGTTATGCAGTCCTTAGGGAGGGTCATCAATTATAATAATGATATTTCTTTCCCTTTTTTATTTGTTGCAGTGATTACGTAAAGTTTTATAAGTCACATCCTGCACATTGAATCAGCCTGCCATTTAGCAAATTCCTAGAGAATTTTAACAGTTATCTAACATTTTTGCATTTTTCTGATGTTTACCCTTCCATGTTCATTCTGGAAATGAAAAACACGGAAAAAAGGGTGTGGTTTATATGCGAGTAAATAAAGTATATTTTAAAAATTATTAAACTAATAGATGCTTGTCAACCAATAATTAGCTTACTTTGTGTTGTTTTTTAAACACTGATGAATCTTATGTCCTTATACTAACAAATCTCTCTTTATGTGTAAAAACATTTTAAAACTGGAAAATGACCTTATATTCAGGGGTGCGTCTTATACATGGATGTGTCTTATACCAGGTTGCATCTTATATTATACAAAATACAGCAATTTCTTTTTGAGATTAGAATTTATATTATAATAGTGTTGCTTATCCACTCAGTACACCAAACTCCAAAACATGATTGTATATATGAATGAATGAATATTGTAAAGTTAATTTTAAAGTGTGAAAATGATTCTATCAATGATTATGAAATTGGCCAATTAGAAAATATCAGCAATTCCAGATGGTAGTTTTGTTTGTTTGTATTTCTGGCTAATCAACCTCTTGGATTATTATAGTCATTACTGCTTCCACACCAGAGAAACACAGACGGGAGGAGAGAAACCTGGTGCCAGCATTAGCCTACTCTTTACGAAGAGCACCAAGGAGGCCAACTCTTAATCTCCCTTCTGAAGGATGGACCGCTGACTTGTGAGGTTTCCAAAAAACCGCACAAGTAGGAAACGGAACGATCCCAGGATGAAAATCCAACCTCTGCTGGATTTGAACCTGGGACCACTGCGTGAAAGGCCAACGCTCTAACCACCTCACCATCACTACCCATAGTGGCTTTGACACTGAAAAATGATAAATTAATGTGAGAAAGGATGAAAATGAATACATTTTCCGAGGAGTAGGTTCCTCCATTCCTCTTCCAAAAACGTGCAAAACACAGAATTCCTAAGACCAAGAAGTACATGTTTTCACCACTTTATCATCAATTTCAGCACCTCCTATCCTCCATCAGTTTTGTTCTCTGTTCTCCTTTACAAAGATAGCTTCTGAATGAGTGCCGGGACGAAATAAGAAGTCTATCCCATTCTATTACAAAAACATATACAATGTAACGACTTTTGATGTTATGCAGTGGCGCTGTGGGAGACATCAGACTGCTTTGCTGCTACTTTGACACAATGTAGTGATATCAGACTAAGGGGAACTTAACGTGGAACTTAATGGACATGTATTGAATACAAAAAAATCATTCTACTACACCTGAAAATCTGGAGTTGACTTATACACGAGATATAAAAAAAAATTATGAAAAAATTGGCGATTGGACCTATACAAGAAATCCCCCTACTTTTTGTTTCGAAGTTCAGTTTGAACTATGGCACCCTAGAAAAGGACATTATTACCAACTTTTATATTAACTTCGCTTTATATATATATATATATATATATATATATATATATATATACATATATATATATATATATATATATATATATATATACACATATGCATGTGTACAATATCTTGGTTAGGGGAATCGTGAATGTGGAAGGAAAATCAACCCAACCCCTAACCAACCCAACCTGGCGGGAAGCGTGATATTTTGATATTTTGTAAGTTTCAAATATCCATTATATATATATATATATATATATATATATATATATATATATATATATAAAACTTAAGGAAAAGAAAAGGTAGTGATGAGGGTGGCAACAAGGTGTTGAAGGAAGCCCAGTGGACACTTACCAAGTTGAGGACCAAGTTGTCAAAGAGACACGTAAAAAAACACGCACACAACAAAAAACGAAAGCTTATCAGGCCTATGCCCTTCTTCAGCGTTAGAGTAACTGAAAGTCCATATATAAATATATATATATATATATACATATATATATATATATATATATAAGTTCTATATAAGGAAGAGGAGGTCCTTAATAGATGGAGAGAATACATGGAGGAGTTGTACAAATCAAATGAAAAACCAAAGGATCTCCGTATTGAAGAGCAGGATGAAATAAATAATGAAGAAACAGGGGTTTCGATATTGAAAATAGAGGTGCTACAAGCAATAAAGGATATGAAGAATGGGAAGGCAATGGGGGTAGATGAGATACCGATAGAATTATTTAAGTGTCTTAATGAGGAAGGACTGGAAGAAATAGTGAAGTTGTGTAATGCAATCTATGACAAGGGGATGTGGCCAGAGGATTTCGTCAAAACAATTATGATTCCAATTCCGAAAAAGCAAGGAACAAGAAAATGCAGTGAACACAGAACAATCAGTTTAATTACACATGCAGCAAAGGTTCTACTTAGGGTTATGAACAGGAGACTAATTAGCAAAATGGAAGAAAATGTTGCAGAGGAACAGTTTGGATTTAGAAAGAGTAGAGGTACAAGAGATGCAATAGGATTGATAAGAATGAGTGGAGAGAGATATATAGAAAGGGGTAAAGGAATTAGTCTGTGCTTCATAGATATGGAGAAGGCATTCGACCGAGTGAACTGGGAAAAACTGATGGAAATACTAAAAGCAAAAAAAGTAGACTGGAAAGATAGAAGGTTAATTAAAGAGCTGTATATGAAACAGAAAGCAGCTATGAGGATAAAAGATGCACAGACCGAATGGTATGATCTAGGAAGAGGAGTAAGGCAAGGTTGCTGCTTATCGCCAACCCTGTTCAATATATATGCTGAAGAAATGATTGACAATGGAATAGGGAATGATAAAGGAATTAGTATTGGGGGTAGAATAATAAATTGTATAAGGTTTGCTGATGACATGGTAATTTTGGCAGATGAAACGAGGCATATTCAGGAAATGGTTACAAAGCTAGAAGACAGGATGATGGAATATGGAATGAAAATGAACATAAAGAAAACAAAGGTGATGAGAATAGGGGATAGAGAGATTATGAATGTGTCAATAAAGGATGGAAGAGTGGAGCAAGTAAAACAGTATAGATATTTGGGAAGCATGCTAACTGAAGACTGGAGAAGTGAAAAAGAAATAAGAACAAGAATAGCAATGGCAAAAGAAACATTTAATAGGAAAAAACGGGTACTATGTGGTAAAATGGATTTAAATCTGAAGAAACGTCTTGTGAAGTGCTATGTTTGGAGTGTATTGCTTTATGGGTGTGAAACATGGACGCTAAAGAAAAGAGAGAAAGAAAGACTAGAGGCATTTGAAATGTGGGTGTGGAGGCGGATGGAGAAGGTTAAGTGGACGGATAGGATAAGGAATGAAGCAATACTAACAAGGGTGAATGAGAAGAGAAGATTACTTGAAACAATTCAGAGGAGGAAAAGTAACTGGTTAGGGCATATCTTGAGAGGAGAAGGTTTACTATTGATGGTGTTGGAAGGATCAGTAGAAGGGGAAAGGAAAAGGGGACGTAGAAGAATAAAAATGTTTGACGATCTGAAAGAAAGGGGAGGGTATCAGGAAATGAAAGAAATGGCAAGGAACAGAAATGAGTGGAGACAACGCTGGTGCCAGGGACCTGCCTAGAGGCAGAACACCTCATGATGATGATATATATATATATATATATATATATATATATATATATATATATATATATATATACTAGTAGAAGGTGCTTTCATCTCACCTTGAAAAAACATTCATTTTTCAGAGATGTTTCATCATTACAAATATTCTATTAATTCTAAAGATTTCAACTCCGGAGCGATTTTTGTTTTTCCCACATGTAAAAATAATAGTTTTAAACAATCCACAAATGTTGCAATTTTAAAAATTTTACACTTTCTTCATTATGATGTACTAATGCTACACATTTTTGCCAAATTTTAAAGTTGTAGCACTTCTAGAAGTAAAATAATATTTTTCTAATTGTTAAAATTTAAATAATTTTTAACTGCCGCCGCAATTCATATATGGTAAAATTGAAATGTTTATTTGTGAAAATTCACTACTCTGTAAATATTTTGAAAATTTCAGTTTCCTAGCTCATCCCGTAGTACCTAAACAGTATTCTATTTGTTTAAACTTTAAGAATTTTTAACTGCCAAACAAATTAAAATATCAAAATTTGTATAATAAAAAATCAAACCTAAGGAAAAAATTTCGAATTTCCAGCACATCTAGAAGTGCCTAAACATTAGTATCCTCCTGTTATATGTTATTTATATCATTATATATCGACGACTCTTACAGAGGAGGAGGATATAACATACTAGTAGTTGGTGCTTGCATACTGCAAGCATTTCATCTCACCTTGAAAA
This sequence comes from Tanypteryx hageni, assembly GCA_028673005.1. Lineage (NCBI taxonomy): Eukaryota > Metazoa > Arthropoda > Insecta > Odonata > Petaluridae > Tanypteryx > Tanypteryx hageni. The sequence continues at coordinate 19,954,633 of CM054115.1, forward strand.
AACATTCATTTTCAGACAGACATTTCATCATTACAAATATTTTTTTAATTCTATGGATTTCACCTCCGCAGCGATTTTCGTTTTCCCCACATGTAAAAATAATAGTTTAAAACAATCCGCAAATGTTGCCATTTTAAAAATTTTACACTTTCTTCAATATTAGGTACTAATGCTACACATTTTAGCCAAATTTTAAAGTTGTAGCACTTCTATAAATAAAATCATATTTTTCTACTTGTTTAAAATTTAAACATTATTAACGGTTGTCGCAATATATATATGGAGAGATTGAAATGTTTATTTATGAAAATGAACTGTTCTGTAAATAATTTGAAAATTGCAGCTTCCTAGCTCATCCGGTAGTACCTTAAAAATTATTAAACTTTAACGTTCAAATGGGGTTAAAACAACCCCTAAAATTTACAATTTTAAAATTTTCGATTTTTATAGTTAATTATGAGAAAAGTTCTATAATCTTGCAAAATTTCAGCTTCCTAAACTTATTAGATTGGTCTACACACTAGATTAGGTTTTCCCATGCTAACTTATGGGAGATATTCCGGGGTCTCTGGAGTTGAACCCAAGACACTGTAAGCAAAATTGACAATAATTCCTAATAGATATTGAGGTCATCTAGCAACACTGAAAATTTCATCTTTCTAGCTTACCGGCAAGTGCCCATAATTAATTTACAAAAATGGCGCAATGCTTTTCTTATGGGAAAAAACACAACTTTTGGAATTTCTGGAGTCGAACTCATGTCACTTAGGTAAGAAGTCTCATTTTATCTGACGGTTTCTCCATCATATCTACCAAAACTAAAACTTTCAGCTCTGTAGCTCTTGTAGTTTGGGCTGGACATAAGTATCCTCCTATCATTATATATCGACGACTCTTACAGAGGAGGATATATATAACATACTAGTAGAAGGTGCTTGCATTCTGCGAGCATACCATCTCACCTTGAAAAAAACATTTATTTTTCAGACATATATTTCATCATTACAAATATTTCTTTAATTCTAATGGTTTCTCCTCGGGATCGATTTTTGTTTTTTCCTTATGGAACAATAATGGAGTAAAACAATCACTAATTTTTAAAATTTTAGGAATGTTATATGTTTTCCACATTGGGTTAGTAATGCTACACATTTTTGCCAAATTTTAAATTTATAGCACATTTAGAAGTGATATAACATCTAATTGTTTAAATTTAAATAATTTTTAATGGGCACAATAAGTATTTCATGAATACACTGAAATGTTTATTCCTTTATATAAAATAAACTCTAAATAACTTAAAAATATCAGCTCTCGCCCTGTATTATCTGAATATTTACCTATTTGTTTAAACTTGAAGAATTTTTAACTGCCAAACAAATTAAAATATCAAAATTTGTATAATTTCTATTTCGTTTTTTTACAAATCCTACCTATAAAAAAAAATTTCAGCACCGTAGCACATAAGGAAATACATTAACCTCGAAAATTTGTTTAAACAATTGCGAAATATTAGCGGCCGTATTGTTGCACTTTTTCAAGATTTTCGTTTTTTATGGTCAGTTTTGCACAAAATCCTACCTAAGAAAAAATTTCGAATCTCCAGCTCTTCTGGAAGTGCCTAAACATTAGTATCCTCCTTCTCCTGCTCTGTAAGGAACGTCTATATATTAGTAGAAGTTGCTTGTGTACTGCAAGCATTTCATCTCACCTTGAAAAAACATTAATTTTTTAGAGAGATATTTCATCAGGAGGAATATTTCTTTAATTCTAAAGATTTCTCCTCGGGATCGGTTTTGTCATTTTTTATGGAACAATAATGGAGTAAAACAATAGCTAATTTTTACAATTTTAGGAATATTATACTTTTCCCACATTGAGTTAATAATGCCACACATTTCTGCCAAATTTTAAATTTATAGGACAATTAGAAGTAAAATTATATTTTTTTAAATGTTTAAATTTAAATAATTTTTAACGGCCGCAATAACAAATTCATGGATACATTGAAATGTTTATTCGTTTATATAGACAAAATCCTAAATAATTTAAAAATTTCAGCTCCCTAACTCGCAGCGTAGTGTCAAAACATTTACCTATTTGTTTAAATTTTAAGAATTTTTAACTGCCAAACAATTAAAAATATCAAAATTTCTATAATCCCTATTTCGTTATTTTACAGATCCTACCTCTAGAAATAATTTCAGCTCAATAGCACATTCGGAAATATATAAACCTTGAAAATTTGTTTAAACAATTGCAAATTTTTAACTATTGTTTTTACATGTGAGAAAACCGAAAATCGCTGCGGAGTTGAAATCTTTATAATTAAAAGAACATTTGTTAAGATGAAATGTCTGTCTGAAAAATGAATGTTTTTTCAAGGTGATATGAAATGCTTGCAGTATGCAAGCACCAACTACTAGTATGTTATATCCTCCTCCTCCTCCGTAAGGAACGTCTATATAGAATGACTAGTAGTTGGTGCTTGCATACTGCAAGCATTTCATCTACCATTAAAAGAACATTCATTTTTCAGACAGAAATTTCAACATTACAAATAGTCTTTTAATTCTAAAGATTTCATTCCTGCAGCGATTTTCGTTTTTCCCACATGTAAGAATAAAAGTTTAAAACAATCTCCAAATGTCACAATTTTAAAAATTTTACACTTTCTTCATTATGCTACACATTTTAGCCAAATTTTAAAGTTGTAGCACTTCTAGAAATAAAAAAATAATTTTCTAATTGTTTAAATTTAATTGATTTTTAACGGCCGCCGCAATACATATATGGTAAAATTGAAATGTTTATTTGTGCAAATTTACTATACTGTAAATAATTTGAAAATTTTAGCTTGCTAGTTCATTCCATAGTACCTAAACAGCTATTTGTTTAAACTTTAAGAATTTTTAACTGCCCAAACAAATTAAAATACCAAAATTTTTATAATCCGTATTTCGTTTTTTTTTAAGAATTCTAATTATAAAAAAAATTTCAACTCCGTGGCACATTCGGAAATATATAAACCTTAAAAATTTGTTTAAACTATTGCGAATTTTTAGAGGCCGTATTGTTGCACTTTTTAAAGATTTTCGCTTTTTCTAGTAGGTTTTGCACAAAATCCTACCTATGAAAAAAATTTCGAATCTCCAGCTTATCTGGAAGTGCCTAAACATTAGTATCCTCCTGTTATATATCATTATATTTCGACGACTCTTACAGAGGAGGAGGATATAACATACTAGTAGTTGGTGCTTGCATACTGCAAGGATTTCATCTCAACATAAAAAAACACTCATTATTCATTTTTCATCATTACACATATATTTTTAATTCTAAATATTTCACCTCCGCAGCGATTTTCGTTTTTCCCACATGTAAAAATAATAGATTAAAACAATCCGCAAATGTTGCAATTTTATAAATTTTTCACTTTCTTCACTATGGGGTACTGATGCTACACATTTTAGCCAAATTTTAAAGTTGTAGCACTCCTAGAAGTAAAATAATATTTTTGTAATTGTTTAAATTTAAATAATTTTTAACGGCCGCTGCATATCGTATGTGGTAAAATTGAAATGTTTATTTATGCAAATTTACTACTCTGTAAATAATTTGAAAATTTCAGATTCCTAGCTCATCCCGTAGTACCTAAACAGTTATCTATTTGTTTAAACTTTAAGAATTTTTAACTGCCAAACAAATTAAAATATCAAAATTTGTATAATCCCTATTTCGTTTTTTTAAGAAATCTACTTATAAAAAAAATTACAACTCCGTGGCACATTCGGAAATATATAAACCTTGAAAATTTGTTTAAACAATTGCAAATTTTTAGCGGCCGCATTGTTGCACTTTTTAAAGATTTTCGTTTTTTCTAGTCGGTTTTGCACAAAATCCTACCTATGAAAAAAATTTCGATATATTGACGATTCTTACAGAGGAGGATATAACAGGAGGATACTAATGTCCAGCCCAAACTACAAGAGCTAGAGAGCTCAAAGTTTCAGTTTTTGTAGATATGATGGAGAAACCTACAGATAAAATGAGACTTCTTACCTAAGTGACATGAGTTCCACTCCAGAAATTCCGAAAGTTGCGTTTTTTCCCATAAGAAAAGCATTGCGCCATTTTTGTAAATTAATTATGGGCACTTACCGGTAAACTAGAAAAATGAAATTATCAGTGTTGCTAGATGGCCGAAATATCTATTAGGAATTATTGTTACTTTTGCTTACAGTGTATTGGGTTCCACTCCAGAGACCCCGGAATATCTCCCATAAGTTAGCATGGGAAAACCTAATCTAGTGTGTAGACCAATCTAATAAGTTTAGGAAGCTAAAATTTTGCAAGATTATAGAACTTTTCTCATAACCAACTATAAAAATGGAAAATTTTAAAATTGTTAATTTTTAGGGGTTGTTTTAACCCCATTTGAACATTAAAGTTTAATAATTTTTTAGGTTCTACGGGATGAGCTAGGAAGCTGCAATTTTCAAATTATTTACAGAACAGTGCATTTGCACAAATAAACATTTCAATCTCTCCATATATATATTGCGGCAACCGTTAAAAATGTTTAAATTTTAAACAATTAGAAAAATATTATTTTACTTCTAGAAGTGCTACAACTTTAAAATTTGGCTCGAATGTGTAGCATTAGTACCCCATAATGGAGAAAATGTAAAATGTTTAAAATTGCAACATTTGGGGATTGTTTTAAACTATTATTTTTTACATGTAGGAAAAACGAAAATCGCTGCAGAGGTGAAATCTTTAGAATTAATAGAATAATTTTAATGGGGAAATATCTGTCTGAAAAATTAATGTTTTTTCAAGGTGAGATGAAATGCTTGCAGCATGCAAGCACCTTCTACTAGTAATGATATATAATGAAGATATATAATAGGAGGATACTAATGTTTAGGCACTTCCAGATGTGCTGGAGATTCGAAATTTTTTTCTTAGGTAGGATTTTGTGCAAACCCGACTAGAAAAAACGAAAATATTGAAAAAGTGCAACAATGCGGCCGCTAAAAATTCGCAATTATTTAAACAAATTTTCAAGGTTTATGTATTTCCGAATGTGCCAAAGAGTTGAAATTTTTTTTATAAGTAGAATTTCTTAAAAAACGAAATAGGGAATATACAAATTTTGATATTTTAATTTGTTTGGCAGTTAAAAATTCTTCAAGTTTAAACAAATAGATAACTGTGTAGGTACTACGGTATGAGCTAGGAAGCTGAAATTTTCAAATTATTTACAGAGTAATAAATTTGCACAAATAAACATTTCAATTTTACCATATATGAATTGTGGCAGCCGTTAAAAATTATTAAAATTTTAACAATTAGAAAAATATTTTTTTACTTCTAGAAGTGCTACAACTTAAAAATTTGGCTAAAATGTGTAGCATTATTACCTTTATAATGGAGAAAGTGTAAAATTTTTAAAATTGCAATATTTGGGGATTGTTTTAAAATATTATTTTTACATGTGGGATGTGGGATTTAGAATTAAAAATATGTGTGTAATGATGAAAGATGAATAATGAATGTTTTTTTATGTTGAGATGAAATGCTTGCAGTATGCAAGCACCAACTACTAGTATGCTATATCCTCCTCCTCTGTAAGAGTCTTCTATATATATAACATATAACAGGAGGATACTAATGTTTAGGCACTTCCAGATAAGCTGGAGATTCGAAATTTTTTTCATAGGTAGAATATTGTGCAAAACCGACTAGAAAAAGCGAAAATCTTTAAAATGTGCAACAATGCGGCCGCTAAAAATTCGCAATTGTTTAAACAAATTTTCAAGGTTTATGTATTTCCGAATGTGCCACGGAGTTGAAATTTTTTTTATAAGTAGAATTTCTTAAAAAATGAAATAGGGATTATACAAATTTACATATTTTAATTTGTTTGGCAGTTAAAAATTTCTAAAGTTTAAACAAATAGATAGCTGTTTAGGTACTACGGGATGAGCTAGGAAGATGAAATTTTCAAATTATTTACAGAGTAGTGAGATTGCACAAAAAAACATTTCAAATTTACCATATATTAATTGCGGCGGCCGTTAAAAATTATTTAAATTTAAACAATTAGAAAAATATTATTTATTTCTTGAAGTGCTACAACTTTAAATTTGGCTAAAATATTTAGCATTAGAACCTTATAATGAAGAAAATGTAAAATTTTTAAAATTGCGACATTTGGAGATTGTTTTAAATTATTATTCTTACATGTGGGAAAAACGAAAATCGCTGCAGAAATGAAATCTTTAGAATTAAAAGACTATTTGTAATGCTGAAATTTCTGTCTGAAAAATGAATGTTCATTTAATGTGAGATGAAATGCTTGCAGTATGCAAGCACCAACTACTATCATTATATATCGACGACTCTTACAGAGGAGGATCTAACATACGTCGATATATAATGATAACATATAATAGGAGGATACTAATGTTTAGGCACTTCCAGATAAGCTGGAGATTCGAAATTTTTTCCTTAGGTAGGATTTTGTGCAAAACCGACTAGAAAAAACGAAAATCTTGAAAAACTGCAACAATGCGGCCGCTAAAAATTCGCAATTATTTAAACAAATTTTCAAGGTTTATATATTTCCGAATTTGCCACGGAGTTGAAATTTTTTTATAAGTAGAATTCTTAAAAAAACCAAATAGGGATTATACAAATTTTGATATTTTAATTTGTTTGGCAGTTAAAATATCTGAAATTTTAAAAAAATGGATAACTGTTTTGGTACTACGGGATGAGCTAGGAAGCTGAAATTTTCATATTATTTACAAAGTAGTGAATTTACACAAATAAACATTTCAATTTTACCATATATGTATTTCGTCGGCAGTTAAAAATTATTTAATTTTAAACAATTAGAAAAATATTATTTTACTTCTAGAAGTGCTACAACTTTAAAATTTGGCTAAAATGTGTAGCATCAGTACCCCATAGTGAAGAAAGTGAAAAATTTATAAAATTGCAACATTTGCGGATTGTTTTAAACTATTATTTTTACATGTGGGAAAAACGAAAATCGCTGCGGAGGTGAAATATTTAGAATTAAAAATATATGTGTAATGATGAAATATGAATAATGAGTGTTTTTTTATGTTGAGATGAAATCCTTGCAGTATGCAAGCACCAACTACTAGTATGTTATATCCTCCTCCTCTGTAAGGAACGTCTATATAGAATGATATATAGAATGATAACATATAGGAGGATACTAATGTTTTGGCACTTCCAGATTAGCTGGAGATTCGAAATTTTTTTCATAGGTAGAACTTTGTGCAAAACCGACTAGAAAAAGCGAAAATCTTTAAAAAGTGCAACAATGCGGCAGCTAAAAATTCGCAATTGTTTAAACAAATTTTCAAGGTTTATGTATTTCCGAATGTGCTACGAAGCTGAAATTTTTTTAGAGGTAGGATTTGTAAAAAAACGAAATAGGGATTATACAAATTTTGATATTTTGTTTTGTTTAGCAGCTAAAAAATTTTAAAGTTTAAACAAATAGATAACTGTTTATGTACTACGGGATAAGCTAGGAAGCTGAAATTTTCAAATAATTTACAGAGTAGTAAATTTTCACAAATAAACATTTCAATTTTACCATACATACATTGCGGCGGCCGTTAAAAATTATTTAAATTTAAACAATTAGAAAAATATTATTTTACTACTAGAATTGCTACAACTTTAAAATTTGGGTAAAATATGTAGCATTAGTATCCCATAATGGAGAGAGTGTAAAATGTTTAAAATTTCAACATTTGGGGATTTTTAAACTAGTATTTTTTCATGTGGGAAAAACGAAAATCACTGCGGAGGTGAAATATTTAGAATTAAAAATGTATGTGTAATAATGAAAGATGAATAATGAATGTTTTTTTATGTTGAGATGAAATTCTTGCAGTATGCAAGCACCAACTACTAGTATGTTATATCCTCCTCCTCCTCTGTAAGGAACATCTATATAGAATGATGATAACAGGAGGATACTAATGTTCAGCCCAAACTACCCTGACGGATATCGGGGGAGTAGCGTATTTTTTTTGGACGCTGTGTAATCTGAAAAAGTTCAAAGCAGCTCACCCGAGATAATTATCACATAAGACGAGTGATTTAGTCACCTCAGCCACCAGATCTAACCATTGGCACTGCAATAAATGTTAATTTCAATTTACGCGGGAAGATACATATATAGTATTAGGGGCATTTTTTCAAAACTGCTTTCTTTTTAGTTGTTTATTTTTATAATTTCATTATTTTGACAACAGTTATCACATTATTTGTACTATATAACCTTAGCTTTCCTTTTATGCATTTATATTGTTGAAGCAAATCTGAACAAATTACAAGCATCCATCATATATACCATCATAGCAACAAGATTAAACAAACTATTGTCATTGATCGTGGAGTAATAAAAGTCTCTTTATTTTAATGTGGATTTGTATTGATATGAGTTTTTTAAAGAGATATTTCTGCTAATTATTTTAAGTTTTTATTTATCGTAATTATTACTGATAGTGTTTTTATTTATCTTAAAAACGTTTTATCTTTATTCATTTAAGATTATTTTGAAAACTGTTTTCCTTATGAAAAGGCCATTGAAAACCTCATTGGTGATTAACAGTTTCACTCCTACTAGTATCTAAAGCTGAATTACTCTGAACTAGCAGTATATTTTCATTGATTTTAAGCAATACGAATGGATAAGTCAGTATTTTCATATATTACTACTTATATACCAAACATTCATACATTTGCCACTGAGTTCCCCATGCAATCAGAAAGGTTATCATGATTATATTATAGAGTTTATTCATATTAAAGTATTAACTATATTAAAGTTGGTTATAAAAATTCATTTTTATATCTTCACTTGTTATTATATTACATTATATTTACAATGCTCATTATTAGCAGTTTTCAAAGTAAACAAACGTGATAACTCTCAACTTAATTATTTTGTAGCTCAGTTTGTACTTCACCACTATTTTTGATGATGGAACTTTAGTTTAAAATTTAAAGAAACGCCATCATTTTGGAATGTAAGGTTTTCAATTGCTTTTATCTTTGTACATATTCTGAACGTAATTTAAGGAAATGGTATTTTGTTTTGTTCGAGTTTCATTTTTTATTATGAACTAGTGGAAACCGCAAAAAATTTTGCAATGCCATTCAGAAATCGGCATGTTTAAAAGTAATAATAGTCAATTTTTCCTTATAAAATTAGACGACTGATATTTTGAATGTCATGTTTGTTTTTATAATTTATATGTGCAATTTTAATTGTCTTTACCATATGAAAAAGGTCACACTCCAGTATTGAAATAAAGAAAGAAGACTTTTTCTTTTGGTCAATCGTTAAAAATGCCCACAGTCCACACACAGTTTACAGAATAATAATAATCTTTAATTATTAAAATTGCAATCTACTAAGTTTGACATTACCACAACTATAATTTCAATGCTTCATAAACTGTGTGAAGTGAATAACAATATTCTTCCATCTATTTGAAGGCTTAATAGATGCTGATTGAATTGGAGGCAACAATGCGGGTTGCCTTGGCAACACCCGGAAAGAGTACAAAAAAGCCATAAAATTTCGAATAGAAATGCATTGAAATTCGTGTAGATGTCATAAAAATTTTACACATATCTAGGATAAATAACATTACATGTATTGAGATCACAATGACTACAAGAATGAAAAGATATACCTACAATATTATCTATAACCTTCAGGTGATCCAATATGCAAAAACGCGTGGAAACCGAGCAGCAGCAGGTCATTTCAACCACCACTGACAGAAAAAAAGATGTGTGAATGGAGAAAACAAGAGGTAAAAAAGTGAATGTGACAGGTCTTCGTAGGCCTGGTCCTAAATGGCCACATCTAGAGGAGCAAGAGATGGATAGTAGAACAGAGGAAGTTGGGTATTGCTGTATTGATCAAAATCGTTATGTACGAGGCAAAAGGAGTTGCAGAAGAAAAAGTACTAGTTGAGCGCACATATCGTTATTACCTATGCATTCCATTTAATATTTATGCCATTAAATTAACGCGCTGCCATTTTTTTGGGTTGGCCTGTGGCACCAATGCCCATTTTTTCTATAAAAGTTGCATTTTGTTCAAGTTAACACCAAATCATATAAATATGACGTTATAATTACTCAATTTATGCAATATTATGTTGAGCATAAAATCTATGCATGCGGCATACAATTAGATAATCATATGCTGTGTGCATCAAATATTGTCACACCGATTTGCAGGTTATTTCATGTTATTCGTATATTTTCACACGAATTAACCTCATATTACATTTTTTTCAATATTGTTACACCTTACTTCGCTTCTGGTACCTCTCAAAACATAACAGTATATGCAGTAGGTGATCGGATGAAATGCGTCATACGCCGTGTAAATATCAACTATTGTAACACTGATTTACGTATTATTTTAGGTTATTCGAATATCATCACACAAATTGGTGTCATATTGCATGCATATTACATGCTATATTATCCTGCACTTATGTTTAAGTAAGTACTACTGGTAAAGGATATCTATATGTGTGATGTGTGCAGAACACTCCGACAGCATAATTAATAGGACTGCTGAGTTCACGCTAGTCACATTTAGGTATACAAGTCTTGAAGCAATTATATATGATTTTGATCATCCCTTTTTATTTTTACGAATTAAGAATATTTAACTGTTATTATGCTGTAATATTTTCTGTAAATCATGGCCAGAAATGATACACTACATGGCTCTTCCTAAATGCCTTGTTGAACCAGAATACTTTTTTCTGAAAAAGCTTCTAAAAACCGAGGTGCGTCTTATAGCCTGAAAATATGGTATTAAAGGCATAAAATGGAAATTACCCCACATTTACATTTAAATTGTTTTTATATAAATTTAACTTTTAAGTAGTTAAAGATATAAGCTGTATATTCGAATAATTATAATATTTATTATGAAGGAATAACACGTCTTTGCAAAAATTGGATGGTAGGGAGATGGATAGCGCCAGGGGGTGGAGAGGTCCAAATTTTGTCCAAGGAGCAACAATGCGATTGCCCTTGACATTGGAAGATTTTTAACCAAAAAAATGAGATTTTTGTGTTCAAACGAATATATGGTCCAATTTGATGCATAGTTCTAAATCGATGGTAGGAAAATGAATTTTCAATCTTTAAGGTATTGTTTGGTTCAAGCACCATATTTGTATGACAATTCTAACTAATTTTAAAATGCGAATGACAACAAGTTGCATTGCTTCTCGTAAAAGTAACTCCCATATAAAATACATACAGAGATACAACACAGAGATTCTATAATTAATAAATTATATCAAAAGAAGGTATTGTAATGATTTACTGCCTTGACCTAAGCATTGTAGGCCAGTCACAGCATCAGGTTTTGCACTTCCATTATAGTTTTTACTAAATAGAATTTGACACAGAACTTTTAATAATGAAATTTGTGTCAATTATAAGTTATGCAATAGAATAAATCTCAGTTTATCACAAACCATGAAAAGTTAGAATTCAGAATGTTCTTGGACAAAAAATTAATACAAATACTTTCATGTATGGAAAAATAAAGATAAATACCTTTCTGGCAACTTCTTCCGAAACTGTGTAAAAAAAACCATAGGGTTGGAATTTCTCGGCCACAGAATAATAAGATTCCTGAAAAGGTTAAAAAATTTCAGGCTTTATCGATGTAATTTAATAAAAATGTTAATCAAAACCAATTAAATAATTATAAAATGGAGTATGTTATTGTAAATTCAAAGAATTATAAATGTTGCATTAAAAAACAAAAGATATATAGTCTTGTTCTTTAATTCAGTAATTGTCCTGATCAACTGTACCAAAAATAATTCTCAGAACCATATCACAAATATAAACCATCTAATTCTACATACCCATAAAGATCCGTGTGGATTGCCAACATATACAAAAAACAATGGATTGGAACCTTTAAGGTTATCAATGCTTTCTGGACGTGTAATCTGTTGAACAGGTGGTCCAGACATTCTGATTGCAAAGTTTACTATCTCTTCTTTGGTACGATCTGCTTTAAACACATATTTAAGGTCACCTTTGAGGCTGTTACAGAAAAATATTTGAAACAATATATTAATTAACAAAACTTAAATAAAGTCTAATTAAGTGTCGATGTTGACATAAAATGTTGTTTTCAATGAGAAAATTATTGCCAGGCAAGAAAAAATTACTTAAAATAAAAAATTTACAAAATGTATTCTTCTTGGACAATGAATGTATAATAAATAATGGAATTACAACTCAAATACCACGAATCAACCAAGATTCATGATACAACGAAAATACATCAAATCTGGCAGAATATGAAAATTACCAAATAAGACTTCACTGGATACCATCGCTTAATTATCGATTTCTCATAAAATATCAATTATCTGTATCTATAAAAATTACAGGCTTAATGGACAAAGTTAAAAAATTTATTTGATTAATGTTTTACTTACAACATAATAGTAGGGAATCCAGAAACACCAAATTCAGAGGCCATACCAGTGAATCGAGTACAATCTACTCGTCCCACCCTAATGTTGGTGTTATGCAAAGATTGGGCGACATGCGCCCAAATCGGCTCCAATCGCTTACAGTGGGCACACCACGGCGCATAAAACTACATTTTTAGGGCAGAAAAATAGAAAAAATTAAAATTTTAATCAAGGCTTGTTAAAAAAATATTCAGCAACAAACAGGAAGTACCATAACTAGCCACTGCCCATCCTTTCTGATTTCTAGGAACCTGAAACGTAGTTCAATTCTTTCATTACTTCAGAGAAAAGTGTAAAAAGTCACAATGTATTCAATTGATGATAACGTTACCTGTCACTCAATTCCAAGACTCTAGATCCAAAACTTGCATTTGAGAACACTAGAACGAAGTTAAGGATTAAAACATAGTTTTGGTCCCAAACGTTTTACGTTAAAAATTTCATTACTTTGGCATTAGACTATATATGGCTTATACCAATATATCAAAATATGCTATAAAATAGCTTACCACAAAAGATTACCAATACAAATAACAGCCTTAAGGTAGATGCCATCCCTAATGCTTTCCAAACATTACCTATAACTAATTTTATTAAATAGACTCAAGGGACTTTTAGAACATATTATGCTCAAAAAAAGTTCATGGAGAGTAGAAAAACTTCATGACAGCCTCTATAATTGGATTGATTAGCACTTAAGACTTTGCAAATGGGACAGTAAACCATATTGCTAAAACTCGTCTAGTCAACGAATTATGTTAGCGCAACTCCTCATGCGAAAAACAATAATTATTTATAAAAATTACGTAAAGATTACACATATAAATTGACCAAAGACTAGTACCCAGTACCCCTAAATTGACTATCAAAACAAACGTCTTAAATGAACGAATTTCCTTATTCATTTGATTTCAAGCAAGCGTAAGCATTCAAGCATATGGTCAGCGTCGTCGCGTCGTCAGCGTTAATAGTGCTGAATAGTGCAATAGTTGGCAATAGAGCTGAATATGGCGAGTGGAGCAACTTTGTCGAAAGGTTCCTTTCAGCCGGTAATTATTAAGTTGACATACTGAAATGCCTGATATAATTATTATGAAATTTTTAATTATTTTTTAACCTGATAGGATTCTGATGTGCACATAACATATGAGGATCAACAGAAAATAAATAGATTTGCGAGGCACAATGCGAAACTGGAATACCTGAAGGAGGAATTAAAAGCAAAGCAGGTAATAATGGAATTGTTTTACGTATTTATGAAGTAATATCTTTGATATATTATAAGTATCATAAATATTTATTTTATTGATTAGAACAAGCTAAAAAATTTGGAGGATGCATACGAAGAACTTGAATTAATGGATGATGATGAGAAGATAGCATATCTTGTGGGAGAAGTATTCGTTTACCAAGACATGGAAAATACTAAGGTTTACAATACATGAATATTCTTGCGACATTCTGTAATGAAAATCTGGATCGTTTTGAAGTATTGGTCAATATATTTTATTATAATCATTTTATATTCCAGAAAACATTAGAAGAAGCGAAGAAGAACTTCAAAACCACAATAGCAGACTTGGAAGCGGGCTGTAAAAGTCTTAAAGTTTTAATGTCAGATCTAAAAGCCCAACTGTATGGGAAATTTGGTAATCATATTAATCTCGAAGCAGACGAAGATTGAATTTAAGAAAAGGTTAATGCTGTTGAATGATTGAAGGTCATATCCAGTTTTCAAAATCTATTTTTCATAATTAATAATGGAAAAATTATGCCGCAATGTTTTCCAAGATTTACCGTAACAGAAAAGCGTGTATAAAATTAATCAAAGTTACTAACATTTTACAGAAATGAAGCTTTTTAAAATATTAAATTTCTTTGTGAATGTGTGACTTAATGGACAGCGTTTCACCACTGGTGCTTTTATGTTATTGTATGTTGGCAAAGAAATGCAAGTGATCAATACCTTGTTAAATGTGCTTCAGTTTGGGAAATTAGTCTCCAAGCCCTTTGGCAACATACAATTATATAGCTAATTTATCTGCATAAAATTAAATGATAACTTAATAAAACTCCCAATTTTTGTTCGTATTGGAGGAAAATGCGGATTCTACTCCTTTTCAAAATATTTTTTCTGGAAATTTTTGTATTGGCATTTTTATATTCTTCGACTAGTTAGGCTAATTTATTGTAAGTTTCATTTTATTAAACTTGTATCCACAGTTATATCTCTATTTCAAGTTTTGTTTCCATTACTGTCCTATTTACCATCTGCTAATCACTGCCTGAAAAAATCATTTAGATAATATTTATTTATGCATTATACATGGGTAATAAGTGCCCAATAACAGGGTGAAATATGTCACAATGAGATACAAGTACAAAATTATATTGACGAAATGTAATAACTAATTTGGAAATTCATGTTTTACAAAATCCTATAATTCTTGAAATCCTAAATTTGCAACAAGTTTATACACAACCCGTTTTAGCATAATCTGAAGGCATTTTTCTTAATAAATTTTGCTATTGCAAATTTATTCCATTTAAAAATTGGTCCATTTTAAGAGTTCACAAAAATATCAAAGAGAAGCAGAGGGGCTGATTGCAATATTTGCAGAGTACAGTAGGTTATCAACTTATGAACATCTGCACTTACGAATGCCCACCTATATGAATATTGATGTCCAGACCATCTTCAAACCAAACTGAGTCCCGTCCTTTGGCACTGACCAAGGCTTCTAAATATCCACGGTTCGCTGCATCATACATTTTCTCGTTCTTTTTCATGGTTTGCATCCTACAGGATGGGTTTGTTCTCAGTCTTTATTTGCAGCTTCATGTGTTAGCATTTTGTTCGCTTCTCTGAGCATTTAATGGTGTATTTTGTGCATTAGGCTTGTGCTACAATGTGTACTTTTATTACATTTACTTTCGTAATTAATTGTGCGATTCTTTTTGTTACTTAGTGCTACTTTGTTGTTCATCATGCATTTCTCTGTGTAGTTACATTGTGCTTTTGTTCTAATAATGGCCAATAAGAGAGAGAAAGGCAATGACATTTGAGGTGAAATTGGATATTATTAAAAGGCATGAAGAAGGTGAGATGCCAACCCGTATTGGAAATGCACATGGCATGAATCGGTCTACGGTTGCGACTATAATAAAGATGGAAGATATGGCTCAACATAAAGTCGCATCCAAACCTAGAAAACAGGCATGAGCATGTGCGAACAAGGATTCGTTTGTGTGCATTGTTCTCTTGTGTGTTCGCGGATGCTTGTCTGCATTCATTCATGTTTGCTGGTGTTAGTTCATGTTCCAAGTGGTGAGCAGATGAAAACAATTGCTAACAGCATGAGCTCAGGCGATCAATTAACTCATGAGCATAAGCGAATATGCCCTTTGAGGTACCAACAACCAGTGGAACAACATTTGCTTGTGTTCGTCACCACTTGTTCGAGCTTGCAGATACGTCCACATATAGCAAACGAACATTTGCCTCTGGTTGTTTGCTAGGTCTGGACAGGTCTTAGATTCCTAATAACCTTGGCCTTATCCAAGAGAAAGATCATAGTTTATACTAGCACGTTTGAATCGAATGGGGAGAAACTGAAGGTTCATTCCATGCAAGCCATGAGTGGTTTCTCCATTTTAACTAGAGGGCAAATGTACATAATGTAAAAATTAAAGAGGATTCTGCTAGTGCCAATGAAAAAGAAGCAGCTGAATTTGTTAAAACATTATTAAGGAAGGCATATATACTGAGCATCAAGTGTTTAATGTTGACATAACCAGACTTCTGGAAAAAGTTGCCTGACAGAACATATCTAAAGAAAAAAATATGCCTGTATTCGAAGCAGCAATGAACCGTTTAATCATACTGAACCCCTCCTTGTGTTCGAACCAGAGAAAGATAGAGCTCTAATATTTTACCGTTTATGTACCAATTTCAAGTAAATTTTAGGTTAAATAGGCTTTCAGGGAGGGGTTATGAACCTAACACATATATTACATTAATCCATATGGAGATATTTGTTTAGAGTACCGAATGAACGACTTATGAACGAACCTGCTCATAAATTGAGGACTTACTGTATTACTCTAAATTGATGGAGTAGTGAGTATTACTGTGTTTAATACAACTTAATTTGAAATACTGCTATATAAACCCATTACACAAATAACCTCTCTACATGCCAGAAACAAAGTCTTATGGATCTAAAATATGTTTGACTAAACAAGTTCATGTTGACATATTACTTGCATTCTTGGTTCCTGAATTTTGATCGAAGTTTATCTTAAGAGAATTTTGTGTTAACCAACTTACATACATTAATCCATATACTCAGGGCTGAGGAAAATATGTTTTTGTAAACTGAGTGTTCGTGTTAGCAGAGTTCATGCTTACAAGGGTTTACTGTATAGTTAAATCTCTCATATGGACACCCGGATTAAGAGTTCACAGGACCCTTGGCTAGGGTTCAGTGTGAGGTCCCAGTGCACCAAAAAATGTGGGCTCAGGAGGGGGTGAATTAGGTGCTTTCTTATTTATGTAATGCTAAAACAGCTTTGTATGACATTAATTTTTAATATAAAAAACAAAAAATAGCGTTCTTCTTGGTAAAAGAAACTCTGCTATTCTATGAAAGGTTTCTTTAACCCAGTAAAGAGTTAACACTGTTGTTTGTACTTGAAAATCAGTCTAGTTTGTCAAATGGTTGTTTTCACTGTTAACGACCAAAATTTTGACTGGACAGTGAGTACATTTAGAATAAATTAAATGATTTTATGCAGAATAAATCTATCTGTAAATATTAATATCCGTAGTTATCAGAACCTACAAATATACCAAATTAGCTGAGACCTGCGGAACTATTCTGCAGATTTATTTCGATAAATTTATGAACAAGAGATTATATAAAACTGAATTTTTATATCCACTTCTATATAGTTAATATCTTATTTGCATGAAAATTATGGTGCTAAAATTTTGCAATATGAATCAGCCAACTTATACGACAAAAATTTAACAGGTCCTTATATCAAGTATAAGCTAAGCCTCAAAAGACTAAGCTTTCGCATTAATTTTCAATCAGTCATTGCTCTTCATGTGTGTTTTTGAGTGCAAGCTAAGTGCAAATGCACTGAAAAAACAGCAGACAACAATGCCAGTAACCTTGGTAAGCTTATTTTGAAATGTGAAAAATTCTACTGCCTTAAAATTTGAGCAAATTCAAATTAGATAAGTAAATAGTGATAATCTATATTATTTTATGTATAAAATAGTGCAAATTCTGTGATGATATCTCAATTCTGAGACATTTAAAACTGTAGGTCTACCAGCCATTTACATGATAATCCAAATCAGTTGGCTCTGTGCATACAATTTTCCATCATTACCTCAAAATGAGCAAAGTTTCAGCCATATGGGTTCCCAGACTGCTTTCCAAGGAACAAAAAGACTATTGTTCCAACATGTGCCAAGCACTGCTTACGCGAGATGCTACAATGAATGGTTCTTTCTTCTCCAGGATTGTGATGATGGATGGGATGTGGATTCCGCTGTCCAATCCAAAAAATGCCAAAAAATTTTGCATTGCAAGTGCTGAGAAAAGGATGGCTGCAATTTTTTGGGATGCTGATGGTATCATCCTTACACACTACCGTTACAGGAAACAGCTATGAAGAAGTTCTGAAGGAGAAGTTCCTCCCAGCTTTGCAGAAGAAACATCCCCACATCATGAATCATCTTCGATTCCACCTTGACAATGCTCCTCCCCATAGTGCTGCCAAGGTGCAAAAGTTTTTTAGAGAAAACAAAATTGAGGTTATCCCACATCTGCCATACTCGCCAGACCTTGCACCATAAGACAATAAAAGATGCACTTTGTGGCAGGAGTTTTTCAAGCAGATCAGTAGCTGCTACTGCCATTTACCAGTGGGCTGAACATCTCCAAAGAATGCTTAGGTGCAGCCTTCACAGCTTGGAATAGGTGCCAAAAATGTGTGGGGACTGTTTAAAAATGACGTTATTCACCCCTATATCATGTGTCATTCTTTTAAAATAAATTAGGAGACCTTATAACTTGAAGACACATCGTACAACCAAGCCACATTTAAAGAGGTTTTATCCTCCGTTTTCACAAAAAAAGAAACCACATAAACAAACCCATACTTTGAAATGATATTCACACACTCCCCACTTCAACACTGTACCGATTAGCGCTATTTCGCATTAATGCTGAAAATAAGTGCTTTTTCCGAATTGCGCTCGCAGGTACCCATGTACCTACCACATTAGCGCTCTTCAAAATTTCTGGTGTAATATGTGAAGTCCACTGCACATTCACAACGCAAGACGTCAGTAGTTGCTTAATGATTCTGCGTAAACTTGTCAATGTTTTTGTGGGTCAAAATATAGACATCTTTGTTTAAAATATATTTTCCCTTTAAATAAAAAGACCATGAAGTTTAATTCCAGAAAATATGCCTTCGTCCCAGCATTTCGCTCATTAAATTCAAATATGCTTTGTTCTATAATTAATAATAATAAATGTTTATTCATTCCATTGGTCCAGGTAGACATGAAATAAGTCATGATTTCTATCATGTGTGCATTCCTTTCGTGGTTTGTATTTTTTGTTTATTGCTCCCTTTTCAGTTATTTTAAATGTAATAGAGCGTTAATCGGGGAGTGAGTGTATAAGATAGTGAATTTTTATGAAATTTGGAGTTATATGTTAGCTCTGCCAAAAATTCCTACTACGTGCATTAGAAAATAATACTCTTCTTTAGTTACTACTAACAGTTAGCAGTGAATAATAATTAGAACCAATCAAACACGGAGCAGGATACACATTGTCACTCTGAAGGTCCTAGGGGTATCACCAGCCTCTCACGCTAGGCAAGACCCGCACCTGCCTTGCGCAGGCCCCTAGGCCATGGCCTGCTTCGCCTATGCCTTAATCCGGTGCTGTATATGGACACACATGGTGCAGGGGCGTAACTACTATGCTGCTAGGTCCGTCACCGCAAAGGGGCCCTAAGGGTCTGGAGGTGACACCGGCCCAGGAGAGGAGGGTGCACCCCGTGCAAATAACCGGAACCCGTGACTTATTGTTAGGAGGTAACCGAACTCGAGCAGTCATATATAAACATTCCTGCATATCTTAAAAAATCATATTATAAAGACTGAGGCTATGATAGACAATGGGGAATTTTAAAAATCAATTGCTGAATCTTGACAGCGGAAAGTGGTGGCAGGAGAGAGGAGAGCAGAAGCACCAAGGCCCAGAATTTCTCTACCAGGGCCTGCACCGGGCCAGCATTGTTGACAAGTCATTATTGAAATTCTTATTTTTCCTACCCACTACAACTAGCAGGTCGCTCAGCCTTATGAAGTTATTCTTCCTCGAGAGCTATCCGGATGACTAAAATGGAAGACAAAAGGGCCTTTTATTCATTAGGGGTGAGAAAAAATAGGGAAGAAGGCTTTTGTGATTTCAGTGAAAAATAAACATGTGGGCAACACATGACTTTCTCCATGTTTATATGGCAAATTACATGTTGTTAGCTCTGGGATCGTTGTCAATATTTACTTCCGGTTCACAATTAAGAAAAGAAAAAGGTGCGTTACTAAGACTTAAGTAAGCGTCAATTGTTAACAATAGTCGTCGGTAGGTGGCGTGGTGGTGGCAGCTAAAAATATAAGATATCTCTTAAACAATACATTATATGGAAAAACGTATCAAACAAAGGTTGTAGAAAATGAAATTTCCTACAACTTTTATTCCGATACATTTTTACATTTATCAAATATTAAAGCAAATATTTCAAAATAACAGATAAGTGACAAGAGTAAACACCCACTTCCGGTCGACCGATTTTTACCAAAAACTAATCAGATCTAACTTTTATAAAAATGTTAAATATGAAATTTTGCGTTGACCTGATTAATAGTTTTTGAGTTAGAGCACCCACAAAAATCTATCACATACAGACAGACACACAGACATCATCGAGAAAATAGTCAAAACATGTCCAGAGGACCTTAAAACATGTATTTCCGTTGAAATCTCGAATTCGATTTTTTTCATGAAAACAATACTTACTCTATACTTCGTACATGGAGAAAGTAATAAAGTATTCAGCCATAAGTGCTTAAATTTTTCACCGATTATCAACAGAAAAGTTATAAATTCTTGTCATTACATAAACAACAATAATCGCATTACTAGAACACCAACACCACAAGGCATGTTCCAACACTCCCTGGTGGAAAATCGTCCCTTTACACACCTGTATATTAGAAAAAATACCAAATAAAAAACCGGGAAATCGAAAAATTCATAAGAGTAAAATTAGTTTATTAATTAATAAGACACAACCATATTAATCATTTTGTTATTAATTAGAATGGAGACTTTCCTAGCTCGTTCAAATGTACTTTTACAAGTACAATCTCTTTGCATAGCAATCAATTCATTTTGAATCATTTTACCGCAGTAATGATGGTGGGTTTTAGACGATATTATTCTATATACATGCTCACTCATAACCAAATCAAATTTCCCTAGTAGACCAATAAACTGTCTGCTATCATGTGCCACTGAAGAGATTGATTTTGAATTAAGTAATAGAAAAAAAGGGCAACTGATTTTTATTGAAACAATTTTAATGAGGAAATATAACATGAATTAAGGAAATGTTAGGCATGTCTTCTTTTGATGACAGTGTACTTGCTCTTGGTTTACACGTTTGTGATATATTATTTTTCCTAAAAAATCCAATAATATCAATAAGCAAAGAATGTAGTATTTTTATAATATAAATGTTATCTAGAACAGTTGACTCTTGATTTTTGGTGATTTTGTTCTGCACAGAAATTATTGTGGCCATTTTCAATGTTCATGGAAGATAAAATTTCACTTCACTTTAACTCACCGACCACAGCACACACTGCTTGTTTGATTAATTCCCTGAAACAGCATGATTTCCTCTTGACAACAAAATCAAGTACATACATTATGCAAAAATAGAGATGCTGTGTTGTACACAGAGAACAACTGGAGAGTAATGAGATGTTCTCATGAAGTTATACTGTTTCTTATTCTTTCTCTCTGTTCCTATGGGTGTAATTAATTCTAGTTTCTACAATTTTTTGCTCTTACCTACAATGTTGTGATTAACCTGCAAGTGTAACAGAAGTGTGATAAAAGTGAAAAAAGTTCATTCCTCTAATCCCATTTTTCCCATAAGCTTTTAGTATTTATCTATATTCATGGGTCCTACAATGGCGCTGTTTGCCATGAATGTAACCTCCACAAATATACAGGGATTACAATACTTTGTGGTAAGAACTAAGAAAAGATTTAGCAGTCCAAATGGTTGAGAATTCAGCATAAGGATTAGCTACTTGCATGATACTGTGGAAAAGTGGGTAGGTTATTTCAAAAGGTGTAGAGAGAAATTGGAAGAGGACCCCACAGATGTCCTGTCTCAGCCACAGCAGGAAAATATTAAAGTGTATCAACATTGGGTAGAGTATGCGGAAAAAGTTGAGTAGTATCAGGAAATGGAAGGAATGCAATGTATGTAAGTCACTCTTCCCTAACCTATTCCTTTCCTACTTAGATTGAGAACTTTTCAGCCGCCCCTTGTACCAAGATCTTCACTTATCTGAAAGCTGCAAAAATATTTCTTTGCAAAATATTTATGCATTCCAAAATTTTTTATATTATCAGAAATTTTGATTTAAGGCTTATTCATAAAAAAATTTAGTTTGAAAAATACACATTAAAAAATAAATGTCGGGAGTCCACTTGCCAAATAAGCCCTGGGTCCCACTGAATGCTATTGTTCATACAAAATAATAAGAGCTATGCTCCACCCACTTGCAGAGCGAAGAGATGAGCTGTATTCAATAGAAACAAGGCGATAGATAAGTGGCTCATTGCCATGAAGAGAGTTTCTCCCTCTCTTGGTTGAGAAAAGTGAGTAGGAATGGATGAACAGTAGGGAAGAGAGGCATTGCCCCAAGCCCCATCGTTCTTTGGAGGGTCCCTTAGAGAGTATGAATTCTTTGTCGAAAGTCCATCCAAATAAGACCCAGCAATGGGGATGATAACGATGCTGTTTGGGTGAGAGAGATAGGTCAAATTCGGCCTCAAAGAGCCCCAGAGCCAACATACCGGGGTTTCTCTGAAAGAATTCTTTCAAAGGATTACTGTCACGAGGGCACAATTTTACATAGGAGAGAGAAAACATGATTGCTCATGAGGGTGGTAGCGGTTGCCATGGCATTGGGAATAACCAAGTTAACAAATAATTTATTTGGGTATTATTGAATGAACATCCTCGTTAATGCTATACCCTGTGCACCTATCTAAATCAAGTTAAGAAATGAAAAAATTGATCTGCTATGATAGCTCAGTAGTAGAATATCGACCTGGCAAGTGGAAGACCCGGGTTCGATTCCCGGTCATAGCAGACTTTTTTCTCGTTTCGAAATTATTCCCAACTTTACAGCTTATGCCTGTCTGCATAGGATCTTTAGATCGCTTTATTCCATCAATTTCTTGCTTGGCAATCTCAGTATTTGAAAGGGAGGAGTTTTCTTTGGTGTATCTCTTCGAGGGCATCCGTTGGAAGTTTGATACTAGCTTGGCTAATTCCATCCCCACCAAGAAAACATCCGCGTTAAGAAACAAGAAAATTGATCTGCTACGATAGTTCAGTAGTAGAATATCTGCCTGGCAAGTGGAAGAACCAGATTCAATTCCCGGTCATAGCAGACTTTTTTTCATTTCAAAATTATTCCTAAATTAGCATTGATGCTGTCATGTTGGGTTGGTGTCAAAACATACTCAACATTACTATAAAAACCCATAACTAGTGACTCGAATAAGATATCAGGATGAAACTTTCATTAAAAATACATTCAATATTTACTCAGTATTTTCATGTGCATCATGTTTGGGTGTAACTCTGATAGAACAAGATTTAGCAAGAGAGAGGCTATGTCGACCCCAAAATTTGCATAGGATGCAGCTAAAAGATTTTTATCTCCTTACTGGTTCAATGTATACACAATAAATAAACTACATTATTAAGCTAAAACCATAATTAATATACTGTAATTTTTCTAACTTCAATGAATGCACCACTATTCCGAAATCACTTGATGAATAAAAGCGAGTAATAAAAATTGCATATTAGCAAAATAGCACATATCATTTTTTTAAGGAAAATACTTGATGTTTTGTCAAAAATAATTACGA
Source organism: Tanypteryx hageni (assembly GCA_028673005.1). NCBI lineage: Eukaryota > Metazoa > Arthropoda > Insecta > Odonata > Petaluridae > Tanypteryx > Tanypteryx hageni. Next base: position 19,978,517 of record CM054115.1, read on the forward strand.
GAATGATTTTTGCGTTGGATTTTATAGATAAGAATATTTTTTACTCCCAGTTATCTAAAAATGTTCAATTTGGCAACACTGCCTCTCCCACCACAAGGGGCGGAGCATGGCTCTTGTTATACCAGCTCTACTATAGTTACATAATGAAAGAAATCAAAACTGATTTCCTACAAATCTTTAATGCTTAGTTTATATTTATCATTAAAATAGTGATAACACAAAATTCCAATATGTCACTTTAGAAACGAGACAAAATTTCTCTCTCAAATTTCTAAAAGCAAGTACATATTCTAGTAGTAAGTAATCGCTAGTTACTGAAAATGTATTTCAAAAATGTCTCGACTGTCTCTATTAGCAAGGAAAACTAATACTTTTTGAAGTGGTACATCAGTTCACATCACTCGATGAAGAACAACATTTTTGGGGTGATATAAATGCAAACCTAGGATCAAGTAATCAGTACCATAGCAAGGGTGGTGCAATCAGTACACCTGCACCAGGTGCCAATTCGAGGGGGACACCATTCAACGTGATTAATTAAATTATTTTAATATATTAAAATATACAATTATTTACTTTTTGATAGAACTAGCAGCAGAGACTAGATTTGATGGTGAATATTAAATTATAAGTATATAGTACAACCAGTGCCACACAGGTGTCTCCCCCTAACCACACTATAGTTTGAGAGCAAACTATCATATGTTTTAACCAAGTGTGCATGCATAGTTGTGATACATAATAACTTAAGTGAAGCACTATCAGTGTGTTTGTTTAAAAATACATATACTTATACAGTTCAAAGTACAGATACTTAATCAGTGTTCAAATTAAAAAGGTAAGTGCAACATAAATAGGGAAAGGTTGCCCATATTGGATCATCTCAGATATTTTTATAGTTTTACAAGAAATAAAAGCTTAAACGGAAAATTTCAAATGAAAGAGAATACATGTTTATTTTTTCATCCGTAGTACATATACAAAATTAAAAACAAACAAATACAATAAAAGAAAGAAATATTTTTTGACAACTGCATTTAGTCCAAACTGGGAAACTGGTTGCTTAAATTGGACCACATTTTCATCAAATTGGACCATTGCATGTAAATGAAATTATTCATAATTACTACAACTTATGTCCTACATTTTTGACAAAAGTATCTTTGGTTGTTGATTCTGGCTGTCGTAATGACAACTCTGGATGACTACGCATGAAGACATAATAGCATTTTTTTATCTGCCATGTTAAAATTATGACGCAAATCATTTTTGTCTGCGACGTCATACACTAGTGACATGATGTTCTTGATTGTTAATCCGAACATCATTTCTTCAAACTTCAGGATGTGCTCCACGAGTTCATCTTCAATTTCTTTGGAGAAGACAGTACTCCTCCCAAAGTGTTTCATTTCACCATTGGCATGCTTATTTTTATTTTCAGCATGTCGTTTAATTGTAGCTTTAGGCATATTATAAACGCGGACACATTCGTAAGCCCAAAGTCACCTTTTTGGTAAGCGGACACGGCTCGGCTAAGGTCGTCTATACTCCACTTCCCATATTTCTCTCTTGATGCCATGCTGAAATAACAGTCGCCAACTTTTATATACATAGCATTAAATTTTTGAATAAAACGTAATCCCATTATCTTTGTTGTGATTGTTAGTATTCCTAAATTGGACCGGTTCAATTTAGGAAACTCTTCATGGTCCAAATTAGGTTGCAATGCCATATTGACTTGCAGCGATCCATATCTAAATTATTTGTCCACTTACTGGCTATTTCGTACGATGAAATGAAAGACAGAAATCTATAATTTTAGCACAAACTCTTGACATATTAAAATTACGTACCTTGAGAATGAATTTGTGCTTGGATAGGGTTTCCAAAAATAGCTATGCACATGCTAAAATTGAACTTTTCTTCCCACACAAACCATCTTGAACCATACAGCTCTCACAACTGATATGGTGGTTTAATGCATCAAGTAGTTCCTATTTGTGATGCTAGAATGTACAGAAACTTCTACACTGTAAGCATGGTCCAATTTTGGTGGTGGTTCAATATATGCAACTCTCCCCTATATATTATTTTTAAAAAATTTATTTTAATTATTCAAATATAATGGTTTAAAATGTGAAAAATACTGTTTTCATTCTTTAAATAAGGTTTAGCCCAAATAGTTCGTTAAAATTGATATTCATATATAATAGGCAGGTACAAAAAATGGGTCCTACTAAAAAGAAAACAGGTGCGCAGAAAGTGAAACAGAAGAAATTATGCATGGAAAGAGATCGTGTATTGACGAAGCAATTACAAAAGTGGTTATCTACAGCTGTGACATTGGAAGCAGAAGAATCTTCAACATCAAAGCAAAAGGAAACTGATGAAACTACTAATGCCAGGATAGCACAAACTGATGTAGCTAATGCTGTGATAACAGAAATTAATGAAGCCAATGTTATGATAGCAGAAACTGATGCATTAAAATGACAACAAACTGGACGATATAGACAAAATTGTGATATCAGAAGCAAAAGCTTCAACATCACAACAAACTGAACCTAAAGAATGCACAACTGTGATACAAGAAAGTTTTAAATTTCATTCAGATTCATTATTATAAAATTTAGTGTCAGCTTCTTCATTTTATTTATTACAATTAATTCATTCTTATTGTCTTCTAGATGTGTATCCAAATATAGATATTTCCCTTCAGATATTCCCCACACTACCCATGACTGTTGCATCATGTGAGCATATTTTTAGTAAGTAGAAAATAATAAAATCATATTTAAGATCTACCATGGGCCAAGAAAGATTGACAAATTTAGCATCAATTTCAATTGAACATGAAATAGCAAAATCTCTAAATTATATTTTTATTCGAGATTTCACATAACTAAAAGCAAGAAAAGTTACAATCTGTTAGGACATAAATAAGTTGTGATAAGTGCAATATAATTTTATTAATTATTTTGATGTTCAGAATTATAATATTGTGATTTAATTTTGTTTTTCTTTTTTATTATTGTTTGTAAATTTTTGTTTCTTTTCTCAAATTGAATAAACATTTTCTTGTGATTTAGTGTAGCCTTTTTTAAAAATTCTATACTTCCTGATATGTTTTGTTACCTTTTTTATGTCAATAAGAAATGCTGGCCTACGTATGGCAGCTAAATGTTATAAATATAAAAAAAATTGGCCCATACCATTATAGAGGCGCCTTATTTAGGCTCTGCACCGGGCACCAAATTACCTTGCTACGGCACTGAAAGTAATTTCCCCTATTTATGAATGGAATTTTACAAAACTAGAGGATGAATGTTACAGTAATTACACTAAAGAATATTTTAGCTAATTGTTATGATAAAGGCAGTAGTTTAAGATTAAAAGTAAATAAATAAAATTACACAATATAATAACTCATTACTTTCTGTCAACCAACAGCAATATGGTCATTGTTTTACCCCTGCATACATACAAAAGTAGTTCAACATTACCAACTATTTAGGCACCAACTTTTCTTATTGTTTTTGCAAAATTTCAATGAAAATTTTAGAAGCATGTGACATTACTTAGACACAAATCATGCATGTAGTTAAACGTAAAAAAATTAGAAATATTAAAATATTTGCAGTTTTTACTTTGGCTTACTTTTAATCATTCACTTAATTGTTAGGTCTTAATGGAATGGATTGAATTATTTGAGACTTCTAAAACTCATCAGGGTTGAACACAGGCTTTGAATCACTTTTATATGTGATGCTAATATCCTTTTTGAACGAAGTGAATTTATAGTTAATACTTTGACATTTTAAAGGTAAAAAAAATATTTTCTGTAACTTCTTACCATGATTAGTCATTCTCGTATCTGTACTTTCTACTCATCTGACAAGAAAATTATCAATTAAAAACATGTCCAGCATCACAAGGTCCAAGAGCTACAAAAGAAAGCAAAACTAGGATTTTACTGACTACCACTTTGATAGAAGGTATGCGAACAATGTAGTGTAATAACAACTTTATCCCAGATGTAATAAATCAAGTTGAAATTTAAAAATCTATTTTGCAAATAAATTTAATATCTGTTGATATAAAAATTTCAATAGATATAATTATTAGATCTCGCACATTCTTCCTTGGCAAACATATAGAAATGGTGTAATTCAAGATGAATACTGAGGAAAACACTGTAGAAGAGCCCTCCTGTAGATTTCGTTAGTCTCATTGTCACATTTCAATAATAAGGGGTGGAGTAGCACAAGCTTGTAAATTTCGTCCAAATGGCATTTGGGTGGTGATAACATTCCTAAAGCTGCTAATCTTTATTTCATCAGTCTTCATCCGAATCATCCAAAGCTGCTCGTCGACGGTCGAACTAATACAAAAACGTGAAATTAGTTATAACATATAATCTAACTAGACATGGTAAACGATGGATCACAAACTTACCTTAACTGAAAACTGTGGTCGAGTCTGTTCGCTGACCTTTTCAAGAATGCCAATTAACTCACTTTCACCAAGCTTTCCCATAATTTGTCCAGATCTTGCCATGCTAAGGAGCATATTTTCAACCAAACGTCCTTTCTCTGGTTTACCGACCATGAGGGTGTTCACTTGTAAACAAAATAAGAAAAGCTCCCTTGACGAAAATTGTACTTACAACACACCAATATATGTAGATACAACACTACAAAGTAAAAATTTATCTATTATAGATACTCACATCTCGCTCTCGCAGACTGCGTTAAGACCTGCGATAAAATGCTATTTCTCATTTCATCTGCCTCTCTTTTTCTTTCTTCTGCCGATTTTTGATTTGCATCCGGATTACCCTGAAGCAATGCGTTAATAATTTATTGTTGACTTTGAATGTAGAAACCATCGCCATACTGTGCATAAACGATTTTATTTTAAAATACCTTGTACTGAGATTGAAGCTGAGCTAATCTTTGTGCTCTAATTTCTTCTAACTCTGCATCTGACATGACTATTGCCTTATAGCTCTACAGTAAAGCTAACGTTAAAACGAAATTGTCTTCGGAAGTCTATTATTTAACTCCCTTGTCAGAATACGTTTTAGTTATTTCTTTGTCTTTCCCATGCAATAATCAACCTCGAACAAGTGAGCAAGTATCGATAGTTATGTGTAGTGAGCATCGGCGTATTTTTATATTTTCATTTCAGTTACGGTAAAAACAGAATTTACTCTCAGCACAAAAATTTTTAGTTCTTACAATACTTTTTACATGAATAAGTATTTCTTAGCTCTTGTTACTGTAGTCAGAATTTTCGAGTGAAATGACGACCAAAATTGACCAAAAAAGGCAACAATAACCATTAGCACATTTAAACCGATTTTATAATCTTTTTATCAAAAGTTTTAGTTTATTATTGTTATCTAGTGTATTTTATATATTTTTCAGAAAAACCATTTATATTCATGATCATATGATTGAAATTAATCGTGTCTATTGCCTTGCAAATAGTTGCGGCTTATTATTAACTCAACAGATTTTTACTGATAATTACAATAACTGATGTTCATAAAATATCAGCGTTTCTCTAAGGCAAACATAAAGTGATGTACTTATCTAAAATTTTCATCAAGTACATCATCATTTTTGGAGATTGGGGAATTTCTCGCCTGTCATCTTTCAGTTTTGTTTTCTAACCCTAACCATAATTTTGGACTAAAAATTTCCATCATCCAAAATCCTTAAGCTATTGGTAGTGGATTAGATTTATGAGATATTTCATTTAAATATTTTTCCGGTACACTTACTTTCTTTCATCTAACTTTTCTAATGAAAGACCATGGATAACAATTACTCCACAAAAACGTACATTAATATAAGTAATAAATTATTTGATGCTATATTTCAGGATTATTTTCTTCATCATCGTAATTTGCTGGAAATGACAAGTTGGACAAATTATAGTTAATCCGGAAGGTCGGTACGTATTTTCTCTCTCGGCTTTTAACGAACGGATTTTTATGCCATTTGGTATTAAGGACTTCGGGTAATAGTCAATTAGAAAACAATATAAACGGTTCACATAACCCAATCAATGGTTCTACTTTACTAGAAACAAAAAAACTAACTCCGTCTATCAAAAAATCAAACTCGTCATTCATTTTGAACCTCGAATATTTCTTGCATAGTTATTTCATTGTTGTTAACGAAAACAATCTTCGTAGTCTCTGAAGTAAATAAGATGTTATAATTACGGAAATACGTTTTATTTCCTTTCGTGTGCAAGCAGCATTTAAGAAACGGATGAAACTGGATTATCTAGGACGAAGAAACGAACGTAAATACATCATTCATGCACAGCGTTTTATAATTGAACAGAAATGGTTTACCACGAAGGTATAAACGTAAAGGGCACTAGTCTTTGGTAAAGATTACAACTACTCAACTCAAGCACCCAAGTGAGATATGTTTTAAATAATTTTCGATTAATTGCAACTGAATAGAAAATAAATGGGTGGATAAAAAATTTAATATTTCCTTCGCATCATATTTATTTCCTTGTTTGGGTGTTTTTTTGTTAGTTATTTGGAACGTTTGTTAGAATCGGCTCTCAGGATCCAAAAATTTTGTCAAGGGAAAAATTCTATTTTTGAACTGATAAAAAGTGAGAATATTTATTTCAATTTTGTTATACATTTAATTGTAGATTTATATTACAATAATTGTACATTAAAATAATAGCTAGAAATAAACTCATTCATCTATTTAATATATTTCCATAATCTAATTTGATTTTCTGAGTGGGAGCTTTCTTGATGTCTTTGACCGTACATATCTGCAGCCGAACGATGATTTTTAACAAGCTTTTAACATAATACTCTGCATTACACTGATCTACAGGTTTCCATACATATTAATTGATAAATAGGGAATGGTAAGTGTAGACCTTTCATTGCAAATTATGTTCATAAGGCTGAAGCCTCTTTCAACTTCCGTGCTACTGGTTATGATTTTTACTTTCTCCATATACGAAGTATAGAGAAATATTATTTTCATAAAAAAATCGAATTCGAGATTTCAACGGAAGTGTTTTGAGGGCGCTCGAACTAAAAAACTATTGATCAGATCAACGCAAAATTTTTTATTCAACATTTTTATAAAAGTTAGAAGATCTGATTAGTTTTTGGTAAAAATCGGTCGACCGGAAGTGGGTGTTGACTTGTCACATCCGCTTTTTTGACATATTTGCTTTAATATTAGATAAATGTAAAAATGTATTGGAATACAAGTTGTAGGAAATTTTATTTTCTACAACCTTTGTTTGATACATTTTTCCATATAATGCATTGTTTAAGAAATATCTTATATTTTTAGCTGCCACCACCACGCCACCTACCGAAGTCTATTGTTAACAATTGACGCTTAGTTACGTCTTAGTAACGCTCCTTTTTCTATATACTATAAAAGTAAAAAGTATAAAGCACAGAAGTTGGTACAAGAACTTGACCGCGTCAGGGGGAGGGAACTCCCATGTTAAAATCGTGGTCTTAGCTGGCTAGTACAAAAAGTTGGTGAAGGCACTGGCTAGCTGGCGCTGCTGTTGCGTTGACGTATGACGTCATTTTTACAGCCAATCGAAGCGGAGAACAGGCAGCTAGCAGACGAATTTCAGCAGCCAATGGCAGCTTCGTACAGACGGCGAGCGCAATTTTCAAAAATCATACACCAATTTAGTTTTATTCATTATTTTTCAATAAATGACGCTAATTTTTTTATTTAGCAAATCAAACCTTTTTACGAATAACGTAACCAGAGGAGTAATGGGTGAGAATAGAAAGAATAATAATTTAAATTTAAAATAGTTTTATTGCAGAAGAAATATTGTACATATTTACATATAACAGATATTAAATGGAATTGAACCACATAGATCAATTATTGTTCAATAAATATAGGAAACATGCACACATTGAAAAAATAATACAGTAGAATGTTTGTAACAGACGAAAGAATAATTAACATATGAAAGCTGCAGAAGCCAACCACCAGACAAACATAACAATAATAAAGAAACAAGTCATGACAAAGTATGAACAGAAGTGACTTTTGCCAGTCTCAATGAATCAATAAGCATTCTCGGCACCTGGAATGATAACATTACAGAATTATTAACACTTCAACATATGCATCAAATACAACTTTGCTCCTAAAGAGCCTAAAGTGAAGATATGCATCACATGAAAACAAGCCATAGTGAAGTATCTCGTTAAATGGTTACTATTATTAAAGTTGAAAATGCTGAGATACATATCTAACTACAGTAATAACTCGATATGCGAATAATCTGTACACTAAATAAGTGACCTTTTTACTACAGGTAGTCCACGATATACTCGCCGTATCTCGAAACGAGAGGTTTCAAGTTTAAAATTGTAATCCCATAACAATAATAATTGTTATTCATCCCAGGACATATACATATATGTATAGGATGTCAAATTGGCTGTACTTATTATGCAATAGATATAAGGCCACAGCCTTTCTTAGGAATAAACAAGCACATCCGAGAGAAGGTTCTCAGTCACTTATTAAAGGATCAAAAATAACAACTAAGCTGAGTTGGGCGGTAGAACAAGGTTCGTGTGTTCCAAATTGCAATCTGGATATAATTTCACATACGTAAACACAACCATAGTAAGATTAATCTCAAAAAGAAACGTAACTCATTCTTTATTTTTCTCGGTACGTAATATTATTACACAATATGTAGTACTGTAGGTAATAAAATACAGAAGTACATTAATTAATCGATATATTGTTTCAATACTCGAAAGCAACTCACGGAGCGCTTCTACTTCGTATATCGAGGTATTACTGCATATAATTCTGTCGACTTACAAAAATATTTTTACAAATATAGCTAATAGTACTTACGTAGATTCCGTGCGAGGAAACGAATGTAATTTCAACTTTAGATCTCCGGTCGTTCCCCTCGTATGCTTGCAGTTTAGTGCGTAGCACTTACGTGAACACACCATCTTCTCTGGTTGATTCATTTTTGCAAGCTAGTGGAAACGTTGCAACGTACAGAAAATAATTAACACACACAGAGAGTCACATGTATCACCAGCATATATGAAGTTGTTAACCATTCATTCATATACTCCTCTATAGTCAAAACATCCTTACCTGTACTAAAAAATAACTTTCCCAAGATTTCCCGTAATGGCGGATAAACTTTCAGTTACCTGGTTCAACAGTCACAACTTCTCAACATGATCACTTCAAATTCGGCTTGGCGCTCACTCATTGGCTGTCTTACCATTCAAATTAGAGCGACGACAGCGCTCAACCTTTCGCTTTCACGGTGCCTTCACCAACTTGATGTATCTGACGAGAACCAAATCGCCCCATAAGAGTTCCCTCCCCCTGACCGCGTGCAGCTAACCCAAGCTAACCTCAGGAAAGAGTGAAGGGTTTTTCTCCACGCGAACAGGGGGAGGGAACTCTTATGGGGCGATTTGGTTCTCGTCAGATACATCACGTTGGTGCAGGCACCGTGAAAGCGAAAGGTTGAGCGCTGTCGTCGCTCTAATTTGAATGGTAAGACAGCCAACAGGGGGAGGGAACTCCCATGTTAAAATCGTGGTCTTAGCTGGCTAGTACAAAAAGTTGGTGAAGGCACTGGCTAGCTGGCGCTGCTGTTGCGTTGACGTCATTTTTACAGCCAATCGAAGCGGAGAACAGGCAGCTTCTTCTTCTTCATCTAAAGGCTAAGCCTTGTCGCTGCAACCATGAACTCCTGTCCTCTGCCATTCTCTTCAACATCTCGTACTTCTCAACTCCCATCACTGACTCCACGTCATCTAGGTATTTCTTTCTTGGTCTGCCTCTTCCTTTCTTCCCTAAAAGTTTCCCCTCCAAGATGTTCACAATTAATCCATTATGTCTAATCACATGGCCTAAAAATTTTGCCTTCCTTTCTTCCATTCCTCTGATCAGTTTCCTTTCTTCTTTTACTTCTTCCAAAACTTTAAGGTTTGTCTTTCTCTCTGTCCAACTTGTCTTTATCAATCTTCTCCATATCCACATTTCTGTCGCTTCCAGACGGGACCTCTCCCTCTTTCCTAACGTCCAACTTTCACTACCATAAAGTATGGTACTCCAGACAAAAGCTTTTGCAAAGGATTTCCTTACTTCCAAATTCATGTGACTGCTTGTCAGTAGGCTCCTTTTGCATTGAAAAGCTTGCTTTGCAAGTGCTATTCTTCTTTTCACTTCCTGTACACATCTATTATCTTCAGTAATTGTACTACCTAGGTAGCAAAACTGCTTCACCTGCTCAATTTCCTGATTGTCTATTTTGATCTTTGATATTGTCCCTGCATTACTTTTGCCTATAACCATCAATTTGGTTTTCTTGATATTTATCTTTAATTCCCACTGTTTTAACGTGTCCGATAATACTTTCAGCATTTTATTCATTTCTCTTTTTGAATGGCTGAATATTACAATGTCATCTGCAAATCTAATGCAGTGTATTCTAACTCCATTTATTTTTATGCCTTTTGTCTTTTCCTTCATAACTTCTATACTTTCTTCAATGAACATATTAAACAAATATGGAGATAGCGGACATCCTTGTCTTACTCCTTTCCTTATCTTTGCTTCACTCTCTAATCCATTTATATTTATTCTTGTAGTTTGATTTTGATAAAGCTTAAAAATTAATCTTCTGTCCCTCCAATCAATACCTATTTTTTTCATAGTCTTAAACAACAGTTCCCAATTAACTGTATCAAAGGCCTTCTCCAAATCAATAAACGTTAAATATAATGTCCTGTTCATTTCTAAACATCTTTCCATTATCACCCTGAGGGCTAATATAGCTTCTCTCGTTCCTCTCCCACTTCTAAATCCAAATTGATCTTCACTAATATAATGTTCTATTTTCCTTTTTATTCTGTTTTTCACGATATAAATTAAAACTTTTGAGGCGTGCGAAAGTAGTGAAATTGTTCTGTAGTTACTGCACTCCACTGCATTCCCCTTCTTTGGTAAACTTATAGTTTTACTTTTTATAAAGTCATCAGGTAATTTTCCTTTTTCGTAACAATCTTTTATAATTTTAAAGAAATGTTCTTTTGCTTTCTCCCCTAAGTTCTTCAAAAGTTCTGCAGGTATACCATCAACACCTGTTGCCTTGCCTGAATTAAGATTATTAATAGCTTTATAAAACTCTTCTTTGGTTATTGTTGGGCCTAGCTCGTCATTTCTTATTTCCTCTTCATTTTCAATAAATCTACATCCATCTCCAACATCTCTTCCACTATATAATTCTTCTATGTATTCTTTCCACCGAGCACATACTTTTTCATTTTCCCATAACATATTTCCTTCCTTATCCTTAACTATTGCCGATTTAGTTCTTGGTTTGTACTGGAGAGTTTTAATTTTGAAGTATGCTTTGTCTTGCCTTCCTCCCTTTGTATCTTCCTCAATTTCCTTCACTATCTCTTTGGTCCATCTCTCTTTTTCTTCTCTGCATTTGTTAATAATCTCATTCTTAACTTTTTTATAAGTTTCATCATTTCCATTCTTCCTCAACTTGTTCCTTTCTTCAATTAAAATCAGTATCTCCTCAGTCATCCAAGGTTTTCTAGGCTCCAATTTTCTCTTTCCAATAACTTCCTCTGTAGCTTTAATAACCCCTTTTTTAAATTCCTCCCAACTAAGTTGTCCTTCATAATTTCTCATCAACTCATTTGTTTTTTCTTGGTAATTCTTAGCCGTTGGTAACTCTTTCAGTCCCTGTAGATGCCAGTTCTTTTTAACTGTTCTCTTTATTTTCTTAAACCTAATATTGCATTTTGCCATGACTAGCTTGTGGTCACTGTCTACATCTGGACCTGGGTAACTATAACACGATTTTACCTGGTTCTTATATCTTCTTTTTACTAAAATATAATCTATTTGAAACCTTCTTCTGTCTGGCGCCTCCCATGTGTATCTTCTTCTTTTGGGAACTTCAAAGAAAGTGTTTGATACCATCATCTCATTCTGTTCACAAAACTCAATTAATCTTTCTCCCCTTTCATTTGTTTCACCTAAACCAAATTTTCCTACCATTCTACTATTTCGACTAGATCCAATCACAGCATTAAAGTCTCCCATTATTATTACATTATCTTTATCTTTTGTCATCTTTATAAGTTCTTCTATTTCTTCATACACCTTTTCTACTTCTCCTTCTTCTGCACTACTTGTTGGGAAATACGCTTGTATTATCACTGTATCCGTTGGCACGGTGCTCATTCTTACCATCAACAACCTATCATTTATGTGATATGTATTGCAAACACTGTTTGCCCATTTCTTACTAATAATGACTGCTATTCCATTCCTTCCTCTCTTTTCACCTCCACTATGAATTATTCTAAATTTATCACTGTAAAAATCTCCTTTCTCTTGCCACCTTGTTTCACATAAACCTAAGATATCAATCTCATTTTTCTCCATTTCTTTCTTTATTTCTTCTAATTTACCTATTTTTAGTAATGCTCTGACGTTCCAAGTACCTATTTTGACGTTTTGACAGGGATTTCGTTGGATAACGACCTGAGAAGCCCTGCTACATCCCCTGCCGGATCTTGGGTTCCGAATACCATGATCAGTAACAAATTCCTTTCTAAAACCTTCCATGGTTGCTACCCTCGGGATATCCAATAGGATCTTTAATGGAGTGGTTTCCTGTTGCCTTCTCCATCCTATGCCGTTGACTATCAAAATAGTTCCTCCGCCTTTAGGGGCAGTTTCCCACCCCAAGGGCAAGAGGGTGCCCTACCCCTCCACCTTCTCATCCGCCCCTAAATAGGCCGTTGGCATTTGGTAGAGGGGGGACTCCTTATCCCGGGAGTCACTCGGATGCCAGAGCCTCGTCTGTGAAGCAGGGTGCACCACGTGCAGGTGAGGTTGACATTTGAGTGGGAGAGGCTATATAATCGCATCCCACCCCAAAACACCCTACAGGCAGCTAGCAGACGAATTTCAGCAGCCAATGGCAGCTTCGTACAGACGGCGAGCGCAATTTTCAAAAATCATACACCAATTTAGTTTTATTCATTATTTTTCAATAAATGACGCTAATTTTTTTATTTAGCAAATCAAACCTTTTTACGAATAACGTAACCAGAGGAGTAATGGGTGAGAATAGAAAGAATAATAATTTAAATTTAAATAGTTTTATTGCAGAACAAATATTGTACATATTTACATATAACAGATATTAAATGGAATTGAACCACATAGATCAATTATTGTTCAATAAATATAGGAAACATGCACACATTGAAAAAATAATACAGTAGAATGTTTGTAACAGACGAAAGAATAATTAACATATGAAAGCTGCAGAAGCCAGCCACCAGACAAACATCATAATAATAATAAAGAAACAAGTCATGCCAAAGTATGAACAGAAGTGACTTTTGCCAGTCTCAATGAATCAATAAGCATAGGAATCAAAGCAAATGTTGATTGAAATAGCAATGAAACATTCAAGTTAGTCACCAACCATTAAGTATATGAAGTATTTTACCACTAACGCACACACACATTGACAGGGGGTGAAATGATGTTCGCACAAATATGCCCTTTTGTTCAGTGTCATAATGGGCCTATCAAATAAAGCGGGGTTCCCTGCCCTTGCAACCCATTCTCGGCACCTGGAATGATAACATTACAGAATTATTAACACTTCAACATATGCATCAAATACAACTTTGCTCCTAAAGAGCCTAAAGTGAAGATATGCATCACATGAAAACAAGACATAGTGAAGTATCTCGTTAAATGGTTACTATTATTAAAGTTGAAAATGCTGAGATACATATCTAACTACAGTAATAACTCGATATGCGAATAATCTGTACACTAAATAAGTGACCTTTTTACTACAGGTAGTCCACGATATACTCGCCGTATCTCGAAACGAGAGGTTTCAAGTTTAAAATTGTAATCCCATAACAATAATAATTGTTATTCATCCCAGGACATATACATATATGTATAGGATGTCAAATTGGCTGTACTTATTATGCAATAGATATAAGGCCACAGCCTTTCTTAGGAATAAACAAACACATCCGAGAGAACGTTCTCAGCCACTTATTAAAGGATCAAAAATAACAACTAAGCTGAGTTGGGCGGTAGAACAAGGTTCGTGTGTTCCAAATTGCAATCTGGATATAATTTCACATACGTAAACACAACCATAGTAAGATTAATCTCAAAAAGAAACGTAACTCATTCTTTATTTTTCTCGGTACGTAATATTATTACACAATATGTAGTACTGTAGGTAATAAAATACAGAAGTACATTAATTAATCGATATATTGTTTCAATACTCGAAAGCAACTCACGGAGCGCTTCTACTTCGTATATCGAGGTATTACTGCATACAATTCTGTCGACTTACAAAAATATTTTTACAAATATAGCTAATAGTACTTACGTAGATTCCGTGCGAGGAAACGAATGTAATTTCAACTTTAGATCTCCGGTCGTTCCCCTCGTATGATTGCAGTTTAGTGCGTAGCACTTACGTGAACGCACCATCTTCTCTGGTTGATTCATTTTTGCAAGCTAGTGGAAACGTTGCAACGTACAGAAAATAACTTAATTAACACACACAGAGAGTCACATGTATCACCAGCATATATGAAGTTGTTAACCATTCATTCATATACTCCTCTATAGTCAAAACATCCTTACCTGTACTAAAAAATAACACTTTCCCAAGATTTCCCGTAATGGCGGATAAACTTTCAGTTACACGGTTACGCAGTTACCTAGTTCAACAGTCACAAATTCTCAACATGATCACTTCAAATTCTGCTTGGCGCTCACTCATTGGCTGTCTTACCATTCAAATTAGAGCGACGACAGCGCTCAACCTTTCGCTTTCACGGTGCCTGCACCAACGTGATGTATCTGACGAGAACCAAATCGCCCCATAAGTGTTCCCTCCCCCTGCCCTCGCCCCCTCGCGGTTGAGACGTTTCACTAATGGACTCGTCCGGACTCATTTTCGACTTCTGCGCAGCCGCCACAAGCTTTTGAAAGACGCATACCGCAGAAGTTTCAAGCCACGCGCCATCGTGACGTCACTGTCGCCTACGGGTAGGAGGTGGTGATACCCATTGATGTCAGCTGATGGGGTTGGGTTGGAAACCCACTATACACCTGGGTTGAAACGGGGGACCAATTTCCTAGTGACGTCAGCCCGCGGTAATTTCGAAAAGGTTTTTTATGTGCGATTTCAAGTGCGTGGTTATGCATGACCACTTCCGGCATTTATAGGAACGAGTGAAAATCGAGAATTGGTTCTCAGAGATAGAGTTGAATAATTTGGAGCATATGGCATCCAAATAAAAATTATTATTCGAGAAAAATAAATATTTTACGGAGTGGTGGGAATGGTCCTCCGCGGAGTAAATAACATAATAAGAGGAAATTGCGGTGATTATAAATATTTATTTACAACAAATATAGTAATACAGTAACCAATGTAATAATTACATTTTTCCTGCCAAGCGAGAAACTGCCCACTTGCAGTCATCACATTCTCCGCATGTGCATTTTTCCTCCGCCTCCTCTTCAAAGATATTCTCCGAGGATATCCATTCCGCTTCCTTGAACGAGAGCTGGCACCTTGTGGAAAGCCCGGACCACGAGCGGTCGAAATCGCGGGGGGTCATCCTCGGAATCGACGTTCCTACGCATCTTATTTCAGTTATGGCTGAAGAGAAAGAATGCTCGTCCTCTACGTCCTCCTCGTCAATCGTGGTTTGTCTTCCCGTTGATTAATCTCCCGGAAACGGGAGACACTGCAATGAAAAAGGAAACGAGTTTCTACATCAGAAATCATTTTAATAATAATAATAAACCGTAGGCTCGAATAAGTCTTTATATATATATATATATATTTAAAATTAGTCTAAATATATTAAAATAACTTACGGGTTCTACACAGTCTCTTTACAGTGCCTCGTGGAGGTGGTGAATCTTCGAAGTCGGAATCCGAATCTCTATACCGTTCGTAAAAGAGAAAAAATAAAGTTTTTATATGTCAAGTAAATAGTGTTAATGTTAAAGATTTATTTTATTTATTTAAATAAAGTAATAAAATTTATAATCAAACAGAAATTACGTGAATAACTTACGTTATTGATGGAGTCTTCGGGAAATAATTGTCTACGGCAGCTCGGCATCTTAAGGCTCCTTCTCTTTCAAATATTTGAAAACGACTGGCAATGCGTGGGAAGGTAATTACAACATCCCTTTGGAGGTTGGAATTCCGAAGATGCGAATGGGTATGGAGAGGGGGGGGGGACGACTTGAGGGCGAGAGAAAGGAAAGCATACGTCACACGAAAGCCAAGGGGTAGTTTAAACACCTAAACTTCTCTCCGTTTGCCAATCGCACAATTGGCCCAATGGTTAACGTGCTCAACTTCGGATCCCAGGTTCAGGCGTTCGATCCCAACAGCCTCCAAACGTTTTTCTCAGGTAAAATTTATTCGCAAGCAAGCTTTCGACTCGGTGCATCAGCTTTCTCACCCTGGGATCAAAGCTTCCGCTAAGTTGCTCGCCCTACGTTTTGTGTGGCCCTCGATCCGGACAGATTGCCGGACTTGGGCACGCAGTTGCCTACCGTGCCAGCGAGCCAAGGTGTACCATACGACGTCACCCATCGGGACCTTCACCAGCACGACAGCACAGTTCGAGCATGTGCACCTGGACATCATTGGTCCTTTACCTCCCTCTGCTGATCAGCGATACTGCTTAACGTGCGTGGACCCCTTCAGTAGATGGCCGGAGGCCTTCCCGATGCCCGACGCAACGGCTGAGACAGTCGCCCGAGAATTCTTCCGCGGATGGATCTCTCGTTTCGGGGCACCCCTGCGAGTAACAACCGACCAGGGCCGCCAGTTTGAGTCCTCTCTCTTTCGCAGCTTGTCTGTTTTTACAGGTGTGCAGCTAGTGCGGACGACGGCCTATCACCCTGCTGCCAACGGCATGGTCGAGAGGTTCCACCGGCAACTCAAGGCAGCAATTATGTGCCACAGCGACGACCGATGGACGGATGCTCTCCCGGTGGTCCTGTTGGGGATACGGGCCGCATGGAAGGAGGACATCCGATCGACGCCAGCAGAGATGGTTTATGGGGAGCCCATCCGTCTACCAGGTGACTTTCTTAACTCCACGACAAATCCCGAGGAATACACGGCGGATTTTGCCGCCCAGCTTCGGAGGCGCATGCAGCAATTACGTCCCGTACCGAGCGCCCACCACGGAGCCAGAGCTGTCTTCGTGCACCGAGACTTGGCGTCACCGACCCATGTTTTTGTACGCCGCGACGCAGTGAGGTCTTCCCTGGAGCCACCATATGATGGACCATACCAGGTGATCCGACAGCGCCGAAGCAGTACGTGGTCCGAGTAAGAGACAAGGACGTGACGGTATCGCTCGATTGTCTCAAACCAGCATACATCCTTGCCGATGATGTGAGCATACCGCAGGCGTCACCACCATCTACAACTGGCGCCAACCAACCAACAGCACCGCCACCATCCTTGTCTGGCAGCAAACGGAGTTTGCCTGTCGGAAGTATACCACCTGAGCCACAACAGACGACTTGCTCCGGCCGAAAAGTCTATTTCCCACATCACCTCTCTATGTATCGGACTTAGATCTGGCCTAGAGACTGCCAGGGGGGTGGTATAGCAGCCAGTGAGATTCAATTGTCTCACATAGTTCCGGAATCGGCCGCTACCGGACATGAGTGCAGAGAGTGTGGCCAGAAAGACAGTCAGCCGTGCTGAGTGTATTATTAAGCTTCATCAGCCTCTTGCTGCCGCTTCTACTTACGTTACAGCATCTGTCCATTGGCCACATGTCGTACGATTCTTTCAGTAATGTATTGCCTACTTCAATAAAAGAGCGTGTTCACTTAATGAGTTTTTATGTTACCACGTCCCGCAACCAAAGCTTCATTCATTACATTTGCTGTTAACATATTCAACTCGTCAGTACTGTTCTTTGAGATAAAACATGAATTGTTAGCATAAAGAACCACACAGGATGATACCTTACTTTCTAGATCATTCATCATGATTAAAAACAACAAAGGTCCCAAAACAGAGCCCTGAGGGACACCACATGTTATATCTGATACAGCTGAGAGCTTACCATTTAAGGAAACTACCTGTTTCTAGCCTGTGAGGTATGACTTATGAGTACTCAGTTCTTTGCCTTTAATGACATAATGGCTTAGTTTAGATAACAGAATCTGCTGTGAAACACAGTCCAAGGCTTTACTTAGGTCACATAAGATGACCATATTACTCTCACAATTTTCAAAGGCTTCAATAATAGAAGTCACTAAATAATTAACTGCATCTACTGTTCATTTACCAGCTCTAAAACCATACTGTGAGTGTGTAAACAGATAGTTATTTTCAAAAAAATTACAGTTGGTTTTTCATGACAGTTTCAAAATTTTTTGACAATATTGGGACTACTGATATTGGTCTGAAACTCCCAGGGTTGTACCTGTCACCTTTCTTGTAAACTGGCACTGTTTTAGAAAATTTTAATAAATATATCAGCTGCTAAGCATCTGTTAATACAAAACATAAATGGCACCATAATTTGATTGATAACTAATTTCACTAATTAATTGGATCATAAATGTCCCTGCTTTTAGAATTACTCATATTTTCACAATTTTTAACACATCATCACAAGATACAACTTCCCAATTGAAGTTAACAGCTGCAATTTCTTCCTTCTTTAGAAAGTTTTCAGCTGTTACTGCTGGTTGTACTATGCTGGAGCAGACTTCTTCCACAGATTCAATTAAGTAATTATTAAAGTCATCAGGTGTTATTGTAGAATCTGGACTACAATAAGGCTTATTGACTTCGGTTCTTATGACATTCCATGCTTCTTTGTTACTAGCGGAATTAATAAAATCAGCATTGGCTTTTAGTTTAGCATCAGGTAGCACTTTTTTATGTTGTTTTATACAGGCTAAATACTCACTCTTTGCATGTACTGTCCTAGTAGATGACTTAAGGACTAAAGCTGAATTGAGAAAACATGGCACGACAAAATAGTAATTATTTGAGTTCATTTAATGTAACAATGCCGGTATGTGTTGTGTCATTGATGGAAAATGTGAATTATTATATTAAAACTCCACAAAATAATATATTTTTGTATCACATAATGTAAACACACCTTAAATTAAGATAATGTCCATCTAGGGACGAGAATTTTGTCCCTTAAATGCGAGCAATTCACAAAATCGAGAAACACTAAATCGGGTAATATAATACATTATTTATATGGAGGTTTGGTCGGGTCCACAAAAAAACAACCTTAAATGCGGGAAAACCTTAAATGGAGAAACCTTAAATCGGGATTCCACTGTATTTCATTTTGTGGTTTTATAAAAATCTGTGATAGTTGATTGTTCATGTTATGTGTAATTATATGTGATTATATTAATTTCTAAATTATGCATTTGATATATATTCCATTAGGGTGGTATTGTTTTGTTTCATTAATAAACTTTTATACAACCAGATTTTTAAACAATAAAGTTTCTACTAAAAATTAATTTTAACAGTAACTATTAAAAAACTACCATTTTCCTTAAAAATGTAATATTTTGCATCACCGGTTATATATACATACATAAATAGATCCCGACTCTGCTCACTATCGAACTAGGCCCCGCAAATAATCACACCAGCCCTGATGGAGTAGGATAACTTTTTAACATAAAATTAATGACAACAGATGGAGACAATATTATTATATTTTCAATAAAAACGAAAACTTTTGGAGTTTGCATTTCTGAGAAAACTATTCATGAGAGACTTTGAAAAATTAAGGTTTGCAATAAACATTGTTGGGCTATTGGAGAATATGTATACCAACATAAACATTTGAAGGACAAGTTGATACATAAATGTGTATTTGCAAACTCATTTCAATGGAGACATTCAATATTTGTAAGCACAAAAGTTCAAATTTGGGATCAAAGTAAGTTAAGAGCTGTTATCTATTTCATTATATGTATAAAGGTAGATATGACATTTTGACAAATTTATAAGTGTTTAATTTTTTGCTAGTTACGGGAACTTGATTTTACTAGGTTTCATTATTTGCATCTGTATTGGGAGGATTTTCTTTTATGACCATCGTCATTATCAAAGCTGAGCTATTTTCAGGGTGTCGATCATTGACGAAACTTCCATTATTCCATTCCTTATAGGAAAGATGCGCTAACTCTTTCATGCCTAGGTTATTTACCATTTGCTGTTCTTTATAGCTAGTGAACATCCCCATTGCTATACTTAGGTTAAGTTGAATAGCCTGTTGAAAAGCTGCCATTACTAATGCTTCTCCGATATTATCATTTTGCCAGTCACTATGAATGCAAATTATATATATCTGTAAAAATTGGTCAACATTGTAGAATTCATAAATGTCCACAAGAAGTGCTAAGTCACTTCTAAATTTTAGAATCTTATCTAGTTTTGTCTCCTGAGATGTAGCTCCACCATCTGATATTTTTACTGCTTTGGTCATTTCAGATTGCGTTGATGAAGATTTCTTTCTGCTTCGTCCTTTGTAAGGCTGTTCCTCTGTATCAATTCCTGGTATTCGAAAATGGCTATAAGTTCGTGAATGTTCCAATCTATATACCACTCTGTCAATAAATTAGAAAAAAGTATATCATCATTTTGTTGTGTATTCTTAAAAGAATAGTAATGAGATTTTTCGAAAATTATTATTTACAAGGATTAACTTGGCTTTATTTTGTTTTATTTCATTAATTAAAATTTTTGCATATTTTGTACTTTTTTATACAAAAATAACATAATTATTGAATTCATATCGTGAACTAGGAATATTATAAGTTCAATAAATCATTCCAATGATCAAGTTCTTCTGGCAAGAAAGGAAAAGAGACTTCAGAAAACAATAAATGGAATGATACAAAACATAGTGTGGTAATAAATATAGACAAATCTAGGGTCATGAGAATATCAAGAAAGAAGACTAGCAAATAAGGAATGGTTGAAATCTAATAAAATACATTTCAGACTATGAAAGCCTTTGATGTAACATAACAAGAAATTAAGAATGCACTGATAAAATAAGTACTAGAACAGAAACAGCAAACAGTGCCTTTAGAAGGCATAAATGTTCACTAATGAGCAAAATAAACAAAAGCATATAGAAGAAATTGATAAAATGCTGTTTGGAGCATTTCCTCGTAAGGAACATAAACATGAATACTCAGGAAAAATTATAAAAATACTTTGAAATCTTCAAAATGTATGGGAGAAGAAGACAGCTGAAGATGAACAGATAATAATTTCCATAAGGTGATGCCTACCACCATCAATTTCTGAAGATAAGATGGACATATAGGATAAAAATGAATTAGTAAGAAGAATAAGAGAAAAGCAAATGATCTTACAGATTATAAGGAAGAATGAGACAAACTGGATCAAACATTACCTGAGGTGAGGCAGTATAATTAAACCTTAGTTAACCACATTCAAAAAGTTATGTACTGTATAAACCCAAAAGGAAGGTTACTTTGAATTTAAGAAGACCACAATAAAAAAACAAGGTCCATCCAGCAAAAAACTTTGTAATAACAATTTCTAAAATAACATGTGGTGGTAACTTTGTGCCATCTGCTAACACTGCTAGCATTACAGTAATGTGCATTTTTTCATTCTCCCTAGTTTTTATGATGTTTTTGTGCCTTTTTCATGAACTGCGTAATTGGATGGCATGCCAAAATAAATACCTGTCTTGTTTGCATTACCACTTTGGCTCAGATGGTAATTGTGAATTTTCCACAAAGCTATTACATGCTTCTAAAAGTAATAAGTTTGCCCATGTCATCAGAAGGTAAACGTTGGCAGGGAGAAGTTCTTCATTGCAGGCATAGACCATTACAATGCATCATCCATATACACCAACCATTACTAGCCTTGAATTCTTGCCATGGGATCTTTAGTAAACATGCTAATTCACAAGCTTTCAGTTTAATGATTTCCCGTGACACTGGTTTTCCATCCGTTCTTTCAGTATGCATAAATTTTAGTTTCTTCTTCTAATTCATGAATTCGACCTCATTTGGGTCCATTATATAATTTCTGTGTTGAGTTAGCACCTTTAATTTTCTGTTTTGATTGCTTCCATCTTCACACATTTGCCTCTGTCACATTATATTTTCTCCTGGCCTCACAATTGTTAATTTTTTCAGCATAATGCACAATCATTATCTTAAAATTTCTATCAAAACTTCATCTTACACCTTGGGATAGTCCCTTTTACTGAGATGTCTTTCTTCTCTATATGATTTGTCATTTCAGTCCTATGACTTGGGATAACTTATTTAAAACTGCTTAAAATAACTTGTCCTCACTTCAATCTAAAACTTGACGATGTTTGTACCAATCACCTTCTCTCATAAAGGTTATACTGTTCAAACTGCAGGTGGACTTGTCATCTGCCTGACACACCAGGGGGTGGTGGAGCGGTTAGAGTATTGGCTTTCCAGGAAGTGGTACCAGGTTCAAATCCAGCAGAGGTTGGATTTTTCAACCTTGGATCATCCCATCCCCTACTTGTGTGCTTTGAGGAGACTGCAAAAGTCAGTGCTCCGTCATTCGGAAGGGATGTTAAGCAGTTGGCCACCTTGGTGCTCTTAGTAAAGAGTAGGCTAATGCCAGCACCGGGTTTCCCTCCTCCCTTGTGTGTGTATGCTCGGTGTGAAAAGAGTAATAGCTATAATAATCTTAGAGGTTGATTAGCAAGAAATTCCATACGAACAAACAAACTGACACCAATCAAAAAGTAACAAACATGTTTAAATTGTAACAAGACATGCATAAAATGCTGCCAATCTTATGTTAGTGTATCCATTTTCAATGCTGTATGTATCAAATTTTCTACCAAGTAGATTACAAGTTCTGACATAGTTTTCTCAACATTCCCCTTCCACCAGTACCTACAAGGTGGAAAGCCACTTGCTTGCACATTGTGAACTTCAAGAATAAGAATAAATGTATTGTATTAATAAATTAAAGGTAATGTATTGTATGTATAAATAAATGCTTTTTCATGGATATAGAATTGGCGTGAGGGTGTTTCTTGTGGCATTTAAAACTTTGTACTTGATTTTAAGATGATTCCTATTTTTTTGTCTAAATATTTGAAAAAAAAAACATCTTCCTTTCGGGTTGATAGAGTATGTTATTTCTGGTTTCTGAAATTATTTATCTTATTCTTGTTTTCTAGAAAAGTGTAAACTTAATACAGTAGTCCCTTGCGCAATCCATAGGCTACGTTCTTGGAAAAGGCTGCGTTGGGCAAAACTGCGCTGCACAAATTCAACACCATATGGAAAAAATCACGTTCTCATAGGCTACGAGCTTTCTCATGTAACTTGCATAGGGAAAACACAGTGCGCACCCAATTCAGGGCTGCATATGGTTAAATTTTATGCGTGTTGAGTAAATATATGTCGCATTTATTTCAACGCATAGTCAAATCCATGTAGGGGAAACCTGCATTGGACAAGGGTTTACTGAATGTGTTATATAGTTTTCTTTTCTTTATTGAAAAATATATCATCATTATTTTCTGCCTTAATTATTAACTCCTTTGCTAACCAGATGGGCAACGATTTTCAGCTCCATTATATTTGACTGAATCTGGCCCTGGAAATAATAATATTTGTACTGTTAATTGCTATTTGCCTAGTCATAGGAAAATATGAATTTGTCTGGGTAAACTGAAAATCTCATTCCTTCCTGTAACCGATTTTGTATTTAAAGTTATCTGTCTCTTTGAAGGAGAAACTGAATTTTGAAATGTCTGCATGAGCATTAGACATGTTATATTATGTAATGTAATTTAATATCCAATATGGCTGCCAGTCAAGGGAAACATAGTTGTAGCTCCTGTTTAATCAGTTTTAAAGGTTGCGAGACCCTGGTTTTCTGCGGTATTTGTTGTGCACTGCACCATATTAAGTGCATAAATTTAAATGAAATTGTGATTAAAGCCCTGAGGGAGTTTCCCTCACTTCTTTGGGCTTGCATAAATTTTGTACTTGATTGGTCTTCTACGCTGACAAAAATGGCGGCCGACATTGGAATCCTGAAGGCTGAAGTTAAGCATTTATCCCAAGATGCCAGTAGATCTTGGTCCAATTCTTCTACCGTGGATCCAATTAAGGTGAGGTCTTCAATGAATATTCTGGTGAAGGAGTCATTGTTCACAATTTATGGTGATACACCCTGCTCCAAGTTGGACATCAGCACGCCATGCCTTGTGTCCAGGGCCGACCAAGAGGGGGGTGCAGCAGATGCAAGGCATCCAGGCCTCCAATTTTTAAACAAATTTTTTCTTTTTTATTAAATTAATTATCATTATAGTTACTTTATAATTATAAGTACAAGTTATCTCTAAGCTGTAACATTGATATGTACAAAATGGCAGGTTTTTTTTTACATAGGGGGACCCCAATAACTTGCTTGCATCTGGGCTCCCGAAAGTACATGGCTGGCCCTACTCGTGTCCATCGTAATTAAATCGTCCACTAAAGCTACAAAGGTTTCAGATGACGTTAAAGTCAATGCTGAGGAGTTGTCTGATCCTGAATTATGTTCTGCTGGCAATGGTTTCACTGCCATGGTTGGCAAACGTCGTAGAAGAAGAGTAATAAATGGTTCTGCCAATTCATCCGATTGTGAAATTTCTGGTATATCGAAGATGACACATTTGCATGTATGGCGTCTGAAAAAAGAAACTACAACTGATGCCCTTAGAAATTACGTAATGAAGAAAATATCCGCTTCTGTTGTAATAAAAGAATTAGAAGCTAAAGGCGATTATGGCTCATTTCATGTTTCGGCTGACAACAGTCATTTTAAGAAACTTACCGATACTACCATATGGCCTAGGAATGTTTTGGTGAACATATTTCATTTTCTTAAGCAAAATGGAGTGAACTCCTACTCTACATCATCCCCCCCTTCTGTCCTTGATCCCAGTGCAATCAATCCCACTGATTATATACATGGTTTTAACAAAGAAACTAACACAGTATTAAGACTAGTTGAATCCAGTCCAAAAATATCACTGCTTTGGAAGGCACATAAACAGTAAGCCTGGCAACAACATTGTTAGCACTGTCATAGTAACCAAATCCCTTGTGCATGAGTCATAGATTAATGATTGATTCTCATTGCTCTCTAAGTCAGTCTCTACGATGACATATCATGCTCTGCCTGCGGGGACCTTTCTGGCTGTCCACGACTCTGGCGCATTCCTTTATCAAATCAGTACTAACCTAGACTCTTGGCTGGCTTATACTACAATTTGGTGTATGTGAATGTGTTTCATGAGTTTATTTTGTATAAAGTAATTTTTTGTTTTGTGTAATACTGTTGGCAGGAAATTGTGATATTTGTGGTTTCATCCAATTATCATTGCTAAAAATTATAAAAGTTGCACTCCTAAAAATTGACAGATATATTACAAGAAAACATAATGGTGAAAAATATGAAGCACATATTAAGGAAAAACCCAGTATGAGCGGAACCAAGCCAAGTAAGATTTCTAAGGTTTCTCGCAAGTATATGGACCATTATTTAAGTCTGGGCTTTTCTTGTTATGGAGGTAAAGATTGCCCTGTTCCAATATGTGTTGTGTGCATTCAGAAAATATCAAACAAAGCCAGGGTTCCCAGCAAATTGAAGCGACATTTCTCCACAAAACACACACACCTTGATGCAAAAGATTTGAACTATTTCATAAGGTTGATGGAACTGTATTCTAAACAAGTGAGTTACTTTGAAAAAAACGTTCAAGTATCTGGTAGTGTTCAGGTTGCTTCTTATCAAGTAGCAGAAATAACAGCTCAAATAATGAAGCCCCACACTATAGCTGAGTCACTTATTTTGCCTGCGTGCAGTGCGATAGTTAGGACAATGCTCGGTGATGAATTGGAACAAAAAATTGCCAAAATTCCACTTTCTAATGATACAGTTCGAAGAAGGTTAGAAGATATGTGATCTAACATAGAGGAAAATGTTTCTAATAAGCTTAAAATGTCAGACTTTGCTTTGCAAGTTGACGAGCCAACCTATATTAGTGGAAAAGCACAACTATTAGCATTTGTTCTCTTCATTCATGAAAATGAAATAATTAGTCAATTTTTGTGCTACAGAGAACTCCCAGAAAACACAAGAGATCAAGATATATTCGATACTTTGACTTTCTACTTAGAATGTTTGGTAATTTCATGGAAGTCATTTGCAGGAATTCGTATCGACAGTGCTCCATCCATATTGGGATCTGTCAAAGGCTTCATCTCACTTGTAAAACAACGGAATCCAACTACAATAACTACCCATTGTTTTTTGCACAGGGAAGCTCTTGTTGGAAAGAAATTAGGATTTCACTTGAAGGCCGTATTAGACCAAGTTGTTGGAATGGTTAATTTTGTGAAATCAAGACCTCTAAAGACCCACCTCTTCAAACAGCTTTGTAATGCCATGGATTCGAAGTAAAAATATTTAGTTTTACACACAGAAATAAGTCAAGGGGAAGAGTGTTGGCTTCTGTATATGAACTTAAAGAAGAGATGTTACTATTTTTTGAAATGGGGAACAGTTATTTTTGTGAATACCCATTCCCACCAGTGATAACTGATTTATGTGTTTTTACTCTCTCTGAAGAAGAAGAGATAGCTTCTCTTTCAACTGATCGCACTCTGAAACTCATGAATGCCGAATTGTCTCTGGATATGTTCTGGATTTCTGTTAGAGAAGAATATTCAGAAATTTCGAAAAAAGCTTGAGCAGTTTTCTACATCCTATCTGTGGTTCTTGATGCTTACAAACATTAAATGCAGAAACGGTGAACGGCTAAACTGTGTTGAAGATGAAATGAGAATCTGCTTATCACGGATACGTCTTAATATCGATGTAATCATTAGAAAACACCAAGTTCAAGTGTCACATTACGTAAGATTTTAAAATAGATCTTTTAACAAAGTTTCATCATTTGTTCTGTTTTACGATATCATAACTTAATTTGATCGATTACATATACGACATAATATAAAAAATATATGTATTTTTATGATAAATTTTAGTTCTTTATTCAAATGTAATTCTAGTGTGCCACAAAATAAAGTGAATATCCAAAGTGTGCCGCAAGCACCAAAAGGTTGAGAACCACTGCCCTAGTGTATCCCCAGTTTTGAACAAATTAGTCACCAAGGCTGAGAGTTGCCCTTAACCCCAAGTTTCCTACTTAGATGTTGTATCATCAGGATTTCAGATTAATACTAATCTGTTGGGCTCAATTCAGTGTAATAACACAGTGTCTACTTCTCTAACTCCCACGGTAGATAGCCATAGTGGAGTGTGTATACCTGACGACTCTGCCCTTTTCTTTGCTGATAGTGTTAAAAAAGTAGGTACTGATGGTGCTGGTAATACAAGCAGGATGAACACAAGACTCCAGTCGGGTGCAGTTCTGACTAGGGACCCCCAGAGCTCATCTATCTCTTTGTATTTTGCACTTGAATATCCAATCTGCAAAATACAAATTGAGCCAGTTGGAAGTCTTAATTAAATCCGTGCAGTATGACAAATGTTATTATATTAAGTGAACATTGGTTGCAATCAGATGACCTGGATTATTTTCATATTGAGGGTTTTCACTTAAGCTCCACTTTTTGCAGAAAAAACCGCAGTCATGGTGGAGTAGCCATTCTAGTAAAAAACAATGTAAATTTACTCCTATTGGATTTGTAAATAGTTGAGCGATAGAAGAACATTGTGAATTAGTGGCTGTTGGGTCAGAAAATACTGAACTTGTCATTATTGCAGTTTATCGCTGTCCCAAAGCTGACCTGGATATATTTTTGGATACATTTGAAAAAATTTCCAGTTCTTAATTTAAAAAAATAAAAATAAAGTCATTATTGTGGGTGACTTTAATACAGGTTTTGGTACTAGTGAATTGGACTTACATATAGTTAATAACTTTTCAACTCTTATGATTTAAATTATTTAATAACAGATAATACTAGGTTAAATAGATGTATAGACAATATATTTATTAATTTTAAGGCTAATACTGAGACTGATATTTTAAAAACTATAATCTCTGATCATTGTGCTCAGGTGCTCCAATCTAAAAATTGATTCTTCTGAAACTAAGAAGTGGAAAACTATTTGATTGGTTTCTGATGAATGTTTATCCCTTATACAATCTCTTCTTGACTCTAGTGATTGGAGTTTTATTGATAATAGTATTATGGACTTAAAATGTAAATGGGAGTCCTTCATGAGAATATTTGTTGATACAATGAATTGGGCATTACCTGAAAAAGTTGTCAGGGACAGAGGGGTAAAGTCTGTTAATACTGTACGGTATATACCAGAACTGAACCTTATGCGAAAAATTGCTTTGTGATAACGATGCCTACAGTTATGCACCCATCTCAGAATTATTCAATCTTCGTGAAAAACTTAGAACTGATTTGAACAGAGCTATTAGAGAGGCAGAAATAAATGCTAATAATGTAGCTGTTATAGCATTCAATAATCCACAAAAGATAATGTGGCACATAATAAATACTAAAAGAAATGTAAACTTCTCTGGTGCTCGTTGTGGGACATATCTCTGCTGTGGAGTTTAATTGTTACTTTACAAAAGCGGCTGTTCAAATAACTCAGCTTCTTTCCCCTATAGCTAAGGATCCATTGGATTTTCACATACATATCCAAACTCCTTCTGTTGAATTTAAGTTTAATGAGGTTTCCAATGAGAGGGCTAGTAAAATAATTGATTGCCTCCTTTATAGAAAATAGGAAACAGGGGGTATGCAAAGGAAATGAACTTTCAGACTTTTTAATTGTTAATGTAGGGGACCCTCAGGGCTCTGTACTTGGCCCTATTCTTTTTATTATTTTTATCAATGACTTACCATTATTTATTCCTGATTTTAAATTCACCATTTTTGCAGATGATACCACTTGTAATGTTACAAGCAAAGATCAAATGGAAGTAATAAGTTTAAATCAGGCTATGCAGAAGGAAGTGACAGATTGGTTTTCGTCTAATAAATTGGTTGCAAATGTTGACAAGACTTTTACTATGACTTTTTCCCTTGGAGATCTAGGAAATTCTGACAATCCATCACTTGTTAAATTTTTAGGTGTATACTTAGATCCCACATTGACGTGGGAGCAACAGGGAAAAATTCTCTCAGTGGAACTCAATAAAACACTGTACTTATTAAGATGTCTGGATTCCTTTGTCTCCAAAACTGTTCTGAGAGTTGCATATTTTGCAACTTTTCATTGTAAACTACTGTATTCAATTTTAGTATGGGGTCACTTGCCATTAGTAGCAATGTTTTCCATCTCCAAAGAAAAGCTATTAGAATACTAGGAGGCCCTAAGGTTCAGAGATGATTGCCGAAAATCTTTTACATTTCCTTGTCTTTTTATATGTGAATACCTATTGTATATTTACAAGAATCTGGATCAATATTGTATTGTGAACTCAATCAATTCTTATGATACTAGAAGTAAGGACAATGTGTAAAATAAATATTTCAGGGTCACTCAAGCTAGGAATGGGCCTAACTACTGAGCAGTAAAATTTTTCAATACTGCCCCAGTGAGTATCAGGTCTCTTCCTCATACAAGTTTTAAATCACATGTTAAAATGTTTTTAATTGAGCATTCCTTCTATTCAGATGAGTAATTTCTAAATTGCCACTGGAATATATCGTAAATTTTGAATACTGTTCTTGTTTTGTTTGTCTGTAATGTATGTTAGCAGTAACCTAAGGTTTCTTTGACAATGTAATACTCAAAGAGTGTCTACAATAAACTATACTAAACAACTATTCTGTCCCTTATTTTGCACACATGTGAGTGTGATTATTTGTTAGCAATTAGTATAGTGGGTTCTAGTTGCCATTTTTCACATTATCTCTCTTGTCTCCCCATATTCTTTTATGTTATCTCTGTAACCAACAAAAGGAGAAAGTAATGAATGAATCTTCTCTGACATATTCATTACATATTGTTGTTTTATGTTTTTTATCATTTTCAGAGTATCTACTTCATTAAATAGACAACACGTTATAGCTTCATTCAAGTAGGAAATTGCCCTAACACTTTTAACTATTTATTCTGGGTTTTAAGATTCAAGCAATATTTTTGTCTTGAGATTTTTTCCTGGGCTACTATGCAATGTCAGACTTTGGTTGATGCTATTTTCTCTGGTATTATTTTGCTGTTGCATCAAACAAAGCTTGTTGAATGGAGTGCATGTTATCTGTACCAATGGTTGAGTAAGATGTGCATATTAGGTGAAATAGAATAATATAGTTTTGAAGTGAAATAATTTGTAAAACTTTCTTTGGAGTAATATCGAGATGAATTTCATTCCATTTTCTTGTAAAGCACTTCATAGGTTGATATGAGAAAATAGAATTATCTGAGCTTGCATATATATTGTCATAATTTAATTTCATTGAATGATGCTGAGAATTTTGAAATAAGATTTCTTATTAGTCCAAATAATGCCTGCAAGCATAACTGATTACCTGCACACAAGTAGACCAATCATCTCTTGTTCACTTTGTTCTGACCTTCCACTTTTTGTAGCAGCTGCTCCACTTTCAATCTCTGAATGCATTTCATCTCCATTTTCATGTTCTCTTTCAACAACAGCCTATGATTTCATAGAAAATAATTTCTCATACCACTCAAAGAAACTAAGAAAATATTACATATGCATTTTTACTTGCCTCTAATGAAATTCCATCTCTGATCCAAGTAAGTATAAGGTGCAGAAAACATGATGAACTGGTTGTGCATGATGTTAAATCCACAGTGTTGCACAAATGCTCAGATGTAAGGTAGTGATTATAAAGAAAAGAAACAGCTTTTTCATATCTCCTTTCCTGTGAATAATCCATCATTTCAAGTAATGGTGCAGATACTTTATCTCTACAAAATGTCATCTTTTCATAATTTGACAAATCACTATTATTCTCATCTTGATTCAGAATTCTTAATCTCATCCTTTTCTCCTTCAAGTCACAAACAGCTGAACCCAGTGGCGGATTAGGAAATTTTCTGCCCCTAGATCATATTATTTTACCACCCCCCTTTTTGGCACTTTTTTCTAAAATAATCACTCATAGATATGGTTTTTCTGTCCATATGTGGGTCATAATAGTTTAATTCATCAAAAGTCTGCATAATATTAATTTTTTATTCTCATCCTGAAATCCCGTTTTATTGCTATCCTGAAATTTCACTGCCCCTAGGCCATAGCCTACTACTGGCTGAACCCAATGAAGTTTTATGTGGATATCAATCTATCATCAAGAATTTTTTAGTCTTGATAATTAATGCCTTCAACTAATGGCTTGTATCAAATGAAAAACTGTGATAACTCCTACATCCTAAATTGAGAAATTTCCTGCCACTAGCAGAGCCCTTATTGCTTTGCAATAGCTATTATCATGGATGTTATAATTAATAGATCTTCATTTACCTTCCATAACAAAGACAGTTAAAACATTTAATATTGTAGATTTAAAAATGGCATAATGGCACATAATGATTAGTCAAACCCTGATTAAGCACTGCTGTTTTTCCATTACTGACAATGACATTAAAGCGAGGGTAGCAGTAAATTAAGGTATATCCTTGCTCTATGTAATCATAAAATGGAAGTTCTGTTCTCAACGATTCATGGGAAGTATGCAGGGGTGGATTATATAGGGGTACTTAATTGGGGTTTGACTGTACTTTTAAATAATCAGTAGAATCTCGCTAGACCAAACTAATTTGGGGAGTGAAGGTCCAGACTAGCCAAAAGTCCAAATTATCCAATATAGAAACAAGTAATGATATAAAAATGAATTTTATAAATAACTATAATGACTTTATATAAATTAATGTAATGTTATTTTCAATAACTTAGGTTACATTATTTAAAATATTTACACTTAACTTGTTTGAACCACATATATTCTTTAATCACTTGTATATTCATACTTCATACAGTAAAAACTTACTATCGGCTGCCTTGGGTGTATATTTACAAACTATTTCTCGTTTTCCATATAATCTAATGAAATCATACTATAATGGAGCAGGCATGAGTTTGTCTGTATGAATTCTGAATGACTGTTGAGAAGCAACAGCCCTGCCTCTAGCAACAAGGAATCGTAATTTCTATGCCAGATGACTCTCTTAGAACAGATCCTTGCAATCCATCACCTTTGCAAAATTTAAGATAAAACATACAATTGGAGGAGACGAATGAAAATTTTTGCTACCAAGGATTTCCACAGGCAATCTCACAACAAACTAGCACTAAATGACACAATATAAAAAAGCATGAAAACTTACAGCGAACATTATCATGTAACCACAGTTAAATTCAGAATCAATTGCAACATAAATTTTAATTTTTTATTATCTCAAGTTAATACAAACATTTATATTGCCTTGGAAGTGCCAATCAATGAATAACAGTGAAAGAAAATATCAGTATTGTTGCCAATAAACAGAAATGAAGATAATCATTTATTTTGCATGTTAAATAAATAATTATATTAATGAAGTCAGATACAGAGATTTGAATTGACGAATATTTGAAGGACTTTGAGGACATTTTCTAGGAAAGCTGCATGTCTTTAATCTTTAGCTAAGAAGAGAAAAAAATATATTTAAATTTATTTTATGAAATCATGTTTTGCATGCACTAAAAAGTAAATAAATTGCTATTTCTATTTTGAAGCAAAGGTAGATTCCATCCTATTAAGACTCCAATAGAACAGTTCAACCATTACAATAATCTTTTGATAACTGCCTCTACAGTTCACTGGATATTCCTAGATCACTGATATATTTTGTAGGACTCATGAAGAAGTATCCTGAAGAAATATTCAAATCTCTTTATAGAAGTATAAATGAATAGTTAATGAAGGCTGGCAAACAAAAACAATATTTCTAAATACAATGATTGCAACAAGTATCAATGATATGAAAATATTTAATAACATAGTCTTTTAATAAGTACCTCCACAGTTCACTGAATAATATTTCACAGGACTTACAAAGGAGTAGGTATTCCAAAGAAATATTCAAATCTATAAGAATTGCCAACAATAAGTTGCTAAAACAAAATCAATTCTCAACAGTTCACTGAATAATATTTCGTAGGACTTACCAAGGAGTAGGTATTTCGAAGAAATATTCAAATCTATGAGAATTGCCAACAATAAGATGCTAAAACAAAATCAGTCCTCAAAATCACCAACAGATGGCAGATAATATGTTGCATTTACATTAATATGAAAAATGGAATTACATCTTAGTTTATGTGTGTTTTGCATTGAAATACGTATGTCTTGGATAATTTTGAAAAAATTCATTCTTTTACACTTATCGTATCGGAAGCTCAATTCGTTTATATTTTAATTTAATATAAAAAGAAGGCTCGCAAAAATATATTCCACTAAGCTACAACTATAAATAGACAAGCATAATTGCCAGTCAAATATGACGGGTGTGCATGAATTAAGTATTAATTTTAAGGCATTTCCCATATTTCCTTCTTTTCCTCTCTCCCAAACCTCCTCCCTCTCATTCTCCCATCCTCTTCCCCCCTTTCTTTCTCTGGAAAAATAGACTTCCATGTCTCAATCTTGCCCTAATAAAGATCATTATCTATTTATCTATCTCTCTCTCCTCCTCTCCCTCCTTCTGTCTCCCTCCCTTTCTCTCTCTCTTTCTCACTCCCCTCTTTCCTTCTCTGGAAAAATAGACTTCCTAGTATCAATCTCGACCTAATCAAGACCATTATCTAACTATCTCTCCCTCCCTCTGTCTCCTTCCCTCTCTCCTTCTCTCTCACTCCCCCTCTCCTTCTCTCTCACTCCCCCTCTGTCTCTCTCCTTTCACGTACTAAGACATTCAAAGCATACTTTCCTTACGCATATAGTATAAGACTTGAGACAACAATTCAATTCTGAGGTTTGACAATGGCATGGTCAGCAAGGCAAAATATCATTAAAAAGCTCAAATTCTTCCAATGATCGAAACGTATAACTTGAGCGATTTCGAATCGTAGCTGAAATGTGATGATAAGAATAAGAAGCGTTATTTATTTTTCTTTAAATAATCCAGGTATGAAGATTGTAGGTCAATTATTTCTAATTTTAATTTGAAAGAGAGTAAAAGCCTGTAAGTCCAAAAATCGATTTTTATGTGTTATCTTATGGGAAATAGAAATTATCTACTGAAGTCGAACACAGATATTTTTTGAGGATTTTCTTTTCATAAATGGCTTTTACTATAAGAGACTAACATTCCTACCAAATTTCAATCTTCTACCTACTTGAAATATTTGTTAAAATAGCATTAGAGTCAGTCGCAAATAGTTCTCGGTTTAGCATGAGGGGCAAATGTAGCTTATTATTTAAATACATAACTTTCATCGTGGTTACTAATGAACAATTTGGTGTAGTGTGTTTGGCTAAGGAGCTGAGGTTATGAGGTTTGAATCCCAAAAGTGTAAGATATTTTTCGGATAATTTTTGAAAAGGGATGAAAGCAAACAGATATATATATATATATATGTGTGTGTGTGTGTGTGTTTTATGTGTCTCTTTGACGCCCCCAGCAGCCTGCCAGCTTGGTCCTCAACTTGGTAAGTGTCTGCTGGGCTTCCCTCAACACCTTGTTGTCACCCTCATCACTACCTTTTCTTTTCCTTTAGTTAATATATATATATATATATATATATATATGGATGTCAACAAGGTGTTGGGATGAGGATATATATATATATATATATATATATATATATATATATATATAACAGCTTACGGAAAAGGAAAGGTAAAAATGGATATATGGATGTCAACAAGGAGTTAGGATGAGGAAACCCAGTGAACAATCACCAATCAGACGACTTCAGGTTGGTGAGGCCCCGGGGATGTCGAAGCGACACACATAAAGAACACTAAAACACAGAAACATCACAAACGTAGAAGCTTTCGGAATTATTCCTTCATCAGCTACATATATATATATGTACCATCAAGTTATCGTTCCCTACTTTTCTCTCAGCATTCATACATGATTTATTCTTGATTCTTAGAGTCTGTAGTTAATTATGGTTATTTGCTATCATTATTACATGCTCCAGTGTGTTCTAATAAGAGTAAAACTGAAGGTTGGGCGAACCCGTCCACCTCAGGCGTGACTAAAACGTATGTAAAAAAACTTCAGCATAGGATTATCGTCATTCCTTCATTTTATTAGCCCAAACAATGTCATATGCCATACTATGAAATTAATATAATTCGATTTATTGTGTATATCCTAATATCACCTTGTAAGTAAACAGAGTATGTAATGATTGAGTTAGCTGATGTTCTTTTGGAACGTTATTCGAAAATTTCATTTCGCACTTTCATTATATTACCAATACATAATACCAATAATTCGATCATTGCTATAGAACACATTACACCATCTACTATATTCTGGAACGGTAATGCCAAAAAAAATCTGTTTGCACTATACACGGGTATATAGAAAAATCATAGATTACGAGGCTGAAAACCCCCTGTGCGTTATATGAGGGTGCACATTATACGCGGGTATTTACCGTATATCTCCAGAGCAACATGCTAATGCAAATATAATCTTTATTACAATGCAACTAAATCAGAAGTTGACACAATGGATACGCCAGTAAGAATATGTGGTGAAACAAATGTAAATACATTGACCAATAGTCATATTTTACATTATGATTTACATAAGTTGCTTGAACACTAACATTATATAGATGCAAATGAATACTGAATGGAACATAATAAAAGACAAGTTAGACCACCGAGAACTTTGCCACAAAATAAAGGAAGCTTGAAGTGATGCTTATGTAGTGTCCAAGAGTGTAGAATAGGAAGATTGCAACTGCTTGTGACATATGCGGTAGTTTTATGTGCAATATTACAAAAAAATATTTGCGGCACTTATAAATATAAAGAATAATTAGTAAGATATGTTGGATTGAGTTGAATAGTAATGATTCATATATGTATACAGTATTTTTTAATCAAAGGATTTTTTTATAGATACCATTTTTATAATAAATATATTTCAAATACAAAATTATTGTTTGACCTTAATTTAAACATACAATGGCCTAGCAAAGCTACACAAAGATGATATAATGAATGGGGCAATGTGTGATTTTAGACACATGCACAGTGGGATTTGGTCAGCCATATCTAACCAAGCATTCAAATAGTAACTGATATCATCAACAGTTAATCACTGATGGAAAATAATGGTTCTCCGTTTTCAGAGTAGGACTTTGCTCACTCTTTGTGTTGGCTCTGTAAGGCACAACCCAGATGGAATAGAAAGTCATAATCACAGCGATTATTATAAGGGCATATTTTTGAAAATTCAGAATAACCCTGAAAGATGCCTATAACTATGGCATTCATAATTTTGGTCAACACTAATGAGATATTTGCATGTTTAAATTACATCAAAAATTTTAAATATAACATACATGCCATTATTTTTAGTGTCAATTCATGATTGATTTAAGAAATACGGGCATTTGATGACTGACGAATATCAAGAAAATTTATGTTTACTATAATTTCTTTTTTCAAGTTTTTTGCAAGTTTAAATTCTGAATACAATTATTTGACATAATTAATCAATGTTTAGGTACCTACCTTAAGATCTTGTATAAACACATTTGCTCTTCTCCCATCCTTGCTTACAGACATTTTATCCCAAATATAAGGTCTCTCGAGTCTTTCCAAAACTCGGTTCCTAATTTCGCGCATTTCATCTGCACTTAACATGCTGCTTTAGATTTTATAATTAATAATTAATTAGCAATTTTAATAGAATATCGCGTTTAATTTTCATAGGAAATTTTGATAAAACTGCCAATCAAATTGTTTCAGGTATCTACGTATCTACTCAGCCTTTGTGTCAAGGAAACAAAATACTGTTGATATTTATTTTTGTAAAGATGAAATGTTTTTTATTTACTGGAAATCATATGTTGTGTGTAAAATAGGGCCACTTTCCCTTTTACCGCTTTTGATCTACTCACTTCTTTATGCTTGAAGTTCTTTAATTATATGGCACATTTGAGATTTTCCCGCTTCTATTTACTGATTCCCGCACTTTCCACGAAGGCCCGCTAACGGTTTCCATTAGGTACATATTCGAATACGTGACGATGGAATTGTTTGGTTGTGTCGGTGAAATAGTTTCCTTTGTATACTCCTACCATTCGTGTGCATTAATAATATAAAGGATTGATGATGAATATAAAGAAATCTTACTAATGTTGATTTAAGCCTAATTTGCGTGTAAACAAAATTATTACATATGTTGACCGATGTCGATGGTAAAATTCTGTTGTTTCTTTGGGCTAACGTTATTGATTTAAATACGCTTGAATAATAACGTCGTAGTATTGATTAAGTAATATATCCGTTTTTAGGCTGGTTTCCAAAGGAAACGTAACTTTATGAAATGGTCCTGTCTGTAGATGTGTTAGTGTAACAACTTTTGCACCAATGGACCGATTTTCATGAAACTTGGTATGAGTAAGGTGACCAGACGTCCCGCTTTAGGCTGGACAGTCCCGCTTTTTGACCATCTGTCCCGCTGCCCACTCCGATCCAAAAAGTCCCGCTTTTTAGCAGTCAAGACAGAAAAGTAAGAATTTTACAATCATCTCTATCGATGACCGTCGTTGGCGTCTCTGAGCTAATGTCATCTCTCACCTCTCAACATTTTACCTAGTGTGTAACGCGAATTAATTTTGTAACACCTCGCCGTCTCAATGATCTTGGCGCATTTTTAGAGGTTTAACGTGTTACAATGTAAACCCGATTCGTCATTCCTCTAGTGCATGGGTGCGCAAACTTTTCATGTCGCGCCCCAATTTTGGTTCAAAATACAAACTTGGGCCCCCTACCATGGCTGGCAAGATTTTTATCGAGATTTGATATTTGGGAGGGGTTTTATGTCGATGATAATTTTGAAAAATAGTATGTGACAAAAATGTTATATTTTATTAAAACTGAAAATAACAAAATAATTCAAGATAAATACACAAAATGAACATTCTAATAGGAATAAAATCAAATATCACTAAATTAATGAAATTATACAGCAATATGAATACAAAAATAAATATCACATTTTAAAATAACAATAAGAAAAGCACAAAAAAGAAAAATAACACTTGATTTCTGTATGAATAGATTTAATTCAATGGGATCTGTGGGCTTGCCTCTTACTGGCAATTTCGTCCAGTCTCGGCTTAATTGATGAAATCGCCACTCTCACTTCTGATTCATGGCGTTCTTACTGACAATTATTAAATTTATTCTTAAAATAAAGAATAAATCCACCGGTTCAGAACTAAACATTGCACATTTCGATAGACGTATTCACATGACGGCCTTCGTTCGACAACGTACTGCAGTGTAATGCGATAACGCGCACTGTAAACAAAGTCACGGTCACGCTGAATAGAGTGAGGGGATTCTCAGCATGTTACTCTCGTAAATACGAAAGATTACAGAAATATAACATTGTAAACAAAAAAGATATATGAAATATGAAAAAAGAACTAAATTTTCTTACAGTTAAAATTAAATCATGGCTATAATCGCGCCCCTCGCATCATTTGTCGCGCCCCCAAATGGGGGCGCGCCCACTAGTTTGCGCACCCCTGCTCTAGTGGCTACTTCTAGCGCGATCGCATGCAGGTGCGCTATGTTATCAGTAGCGGATTCGACCTCTTAGCGTAAGCTTGAGGTAAATCAGAATACGTAGTGTGCCGGAAATTGCCATGTGATTCAGTGGTAATTTTGTGAATTTTCATTACCGGAATCGTACTCTTACTGTAAACTCAGCTTTGAAAAAAGAAACAGTGCGCTCTCACGTAACGTTTCGGTGAGTAATTCTTTTATATAAGCCCTGGTAATACTTTGAAAATCAAAAATATTGGATCTTTATGCGAAATTTGGCAAAAGACGCCTTTTGAGCAAAACTGAAAAAAATCCTCTTATTTTTGACTTTCCAAAATTGACGAAGGTCGAAACGAAAATTATGTTTTTGAAGTAAAAAAAGTGAAAGTTATAAAAAATAGAGGACATTTATTCACTTAAGTAGTGGATAAGCAGAAATTTGTCTTAAAAAGCTGAAAGGAAATAGGAATAACCTTCCTTAAAAAGAAATGGATAATACAAAACTTCGATTTAATAAAAGAATTCAGTACTTTAGAATTCTATTATAATCATGTCTATGTTTGCATGTACTATCGTCATACATCTTTTTATTAAAAACAAAAGTTTAGGAAATATCCATTTCTTTTTAAGGATAGTCATTCCTATCTCCTTTCACCTTTATGGTACAAATTTCTGCTTTCCCACTACTTAAGTGAATACTTTTCCTCTATTTTTTATTACTTTTACTTTTTAGACTTCAAACTTTTAAACATAAACATCGTCTCGACCTTCTTTAATTTTGGAAAAGTCAACGATAAGGGTATTTTTTCAGTTTTACTTTAAAGGCGATTTTTGACAAACTTTGCAAATTTAGCTAAAAATATTTTTTAAATTAAGTTCAAATCCCTTTATCCATAGGAATGGGAAAAAATTCTAACAGGAAGAGAAATTGCAAATTCAATGAATTTTTGGCCAAGGAGTTTCCTTTTCTCAAAAGAACTAAATTAGAAGATACTATTCATTGCGATAAATGCAACAGTGAGTTTTCTGTCGCTCATGGGGGCAGATACGATATTACGAAACATTTAACAATGGAAAAACATAAAAGTGCTTTAAGTACTGCCGCTTCCAGTTCTAACTTGGAAGATTTCTTCCGAAAATCTAATTTCGCAGAAAAGGAAAGACAGTTAGCAATAGCAGAAGGATTATTTACATTCCATGTAATTAATCACAATCAAAGCTTTCGGTAAATGGACTGTACTTAAAAAATCATCCAAACATTGTTTGAAAAAAGTTTTCATGTGCGAGAACAAAAACCGAGGCAATTATTTGTAAAGTCCTCTCTCCGTTTTCGTATTTTAAGTTGGAAAAGGAACTAAAGAGTCGGATATTTATTTCATTATATTGTGATACATATAATCATAATGATTTAAAACTTTTTCCAACACTTGTTCGATTTTTTGACCCAAATGTTGGCATCAGAATAAAAATTCTTGATTTCATTTCATTACCAGGAGAAACTTCGCAAATAATTTCTGACTCACTGAAGACAGTTTTAGAAAAATATAATCTAAAAGAAAACTTAATCGCATATTGTGCTGACAATACCAATACAAATTTTGGTGGTAAATTTAGGAAAGGAACTAATAACGTTTTTGTAAAACTTAATGACTACGTGAAACAAAATATAATTGGAGTCGGCTGTGCGGCACATATAATTCACAATTCCATCCAAAATGCTGCTGATTTGTTACCAATTGATATTGAAAATATTATTGTTAAAATGTATTCTTTTTTCTATATATATATATATATATATATATATATATATATATATATATATATATATATATATATATATATGGTACGAGTTGAAAGTTTAAAGGAGTTTTGTAAATCAGTAGAAGTTGAGTACTATAAATTGCTTGGGTATCGTAAGACTAGATGTCTAGCCTTGTTGCCTGCAGTTGAGAGAATTTTAAAGCTATTTAAACCATTGAAATTATTTTTTCTGTCTCAGGACAAATGTCCTATAGTCCTAGAAGCATTTTTTAAAAACGATCTTGCAGAGCCATGGCTAAAATTTATACACTGTCAAGCTTCTTTATTTCATTCTGCAGTTAAATGCATAGAAGGAAACACAATAACGATGACAGAAGTATCTGAACAGATAGCTGCCTTAAAATTTAAAATTTGCGAGAGATCTG
The DNA here is from genome assembly GCA_028673005.1 of Tanypteryx hageni. Taxonomy (NCBI): domain Eukaryota; kingdom Metazoa; phylum Arthropoda; class Insecta; order Odonata; family Petaluridae; genus Tanypteryx; species Tanypteryx hageni. Next base: position 20,019,663 of record CM054115.1, read on the forward strand.
AAAATCTTTTCATACCTCTTATGATTAAAAGTGAAATTAGTAAACTGGAAGAACAAGGATTGATTGAAAAATACTTTTTTACTGGTCATGTTCAGGGTTTTTATAGAAACTGCTTGGATTACTTAGAACAGTGGTCCTCCCAGTTTGCTACAATTGGTGAATTCAATTGGATCATTCTGAAAAAGCCCTTAGCATGGAATGACATTCAAAAATCTCTGGCTCATATTTGTTCATGCTTTCCAACAAATGATATTTGTGAGAGTGAGTTATTTGATGAAGTTTCAAACGTAAAAAAATATGCTGATGAAGAAAGAATCAACTCTTGGGCTCAGAGTGGTGCTACAACTGAACAGAAATGGGTTGATGTATTTGCATATTTTAAATTAGAAAGTATTCCTTCCAAAAACATTTTGCTACTTGTAGAGTACGGGTTGTCTTTACCTGGAACAAATGTACCTTCAGAACATCTCTTTTCTCTGATGAACAATCTCTGAACATCAGAAAAATCCCAAATGAAAACTGAAACTGTCAAGGGTATTCTGAGTATAAAATATAATATTACAAATTCATGTGAGGAATTTCATAAAATAAAATATAAAATAAAAATAGTGATAATAGTGATAATAATAGTGATAATCCAGAGCTTTTGAAAAAAATTCATTCCAGTGAAAAATATTTATCAAATTAAAAATATTTTCTTTTTTGAGCTCTGTTTTAATTTTTGCTCAAAAGTCCTAGCCAAAATATATTAATGAACACAAAGTTCAAGTTGACTGACACAAACAATTCTCCCCTCTCCCACTCTCTATCTATCATTGCAGAAGAATAAAAAATTTTCCAAAGAAAATTTTACTAAAATTTATAACAACAATGTAAGTAAATACTAAAAACACATTTCCAATCCATCATTCTTTCCATTATAATAACTTTTTGGTGTGAAAAAATGTATCAATGAACAATATTGGTGAAATAACCAACAAATTACAAAAATATGGCCATGTATGCTGGAAATTCTATCTAAAACAATTTAACAGCCTATCCAATAAAGAACTTATGAACCACAAATCTGACTGACATCACATGATATCATTACAACAAACGATCAAAAAATACTTATGAACACAAAATTTAAAGCAGCTGACATTCCAAACTGTCATCTAACTGTTACATCTGTTTTATTGGTTGGTTATCTTGCCAAAATTATTTAAAGTGGCCCATGTGAAAACTTTTGCTTTTCTCCAGTATTGTGTGCAATTTTTGCTCGGGAAACCAGATTACATGTTCTTGTATTGGAGTCTTAATTTTGGTTGAAGTTGGGAGTGGCAGATTTTGTCCAATGAATTGTGAGATTTTGAGGTACTTTTTGATGTTGTTATGTGTGGTGAAGAATTGGTGATCCCAGCAGATGAGAGATTGTCCGAGAAGCCATGGCTTCAACACAACTTTTCCGTGGGGAAACTAGATTTGTAATTATTATTATTACCACATAATATATCTAAGAGATGATGCAATTTTGGAGATGTAACGTAGTTACTAGATGTTACGGCGATAATAGCCCAAGAGGCTGATTCGCCTTAAATTACACACATAGATACAATAGTTACTAGATGATGTGAGGTGATGTAGCTACCACCAAATCAAACATTTAGCGGCACCTGAAGATAAACCTATGGGCTTTGGAGGACCATATAGTCTACTTTATGTATTTTTAATTTATAATTATATGATTGAAATATATATAGTTGAAACAGCTTCTTTGCTGTTCTGGAATACTTAATACGTGAAATATTAGTCTGAATAATTTGTAAAAAATAATCTATTAGATCTGATCTGTGTCCAGATGTCTTATCTGGAGCTCCAAGTATCTGCCTCGTTGAAACATTAATATTAAATGTATTGAATGCCTATAATCTTGTTTTTTTAATGACTTATTCTGTGTTTGACACACCTTGGGGGCTTTCTAAATCATCATCATTGTAGACATTCAATTCGCCTGCACTTTGGGTGAACGTTACTGCTTGGAGCAGACGTCAGATTTTTCTTTGGTAACATGATTTGAAGTCCTATTCCATTGCCTGCAATGCATTTGAAATGGTTTTGTTCTCTCAACAAAATGTTTGTATCCATTTGGCGGTTTTACATTGTTGTAATAAGTGTCACTTTGGCAAAGAAATATATCGGAATGGTTCCTGGCATTCCATTTCCCTTAGTGACAACTAGGGAAGATGACAATTCCATTGGGTGACTTACATGATTGTAAAATGGAAGCCTTGTGAATAGTATACGCAGTGGTGGCTCGTAGCTAAAATTAGTGGGGGTGATGCTCCAGAAAATTTTTAGCCTTTGTTTTAAAATTGTGTAAAAGGAAAAAAACATGTATAAAAAGAAAATTTATTTAGGAACTTGATAAAATCTTAACAAAAAAAACCAAACATTTTTTACTTACTTTAACTTAAATTGTTACAGTTCAAGCTTGATCTATTCATTTAAAAATGAAATAGTTTCATGAATTATTTTAAGCATCAACGGAAGCACTATTTCACATCTCTTTATGCCAATTTGATGTATTATTTCACGTATACTGCTTCTTCTTCATATGCGGTCATCCTGGGTACTAAGTATGCTGCGGAGATGGCTGTATTTATTTATTTTTTGATGCAATACATTTTCTTAAATCTGTAAAACCTTTATATATTTCGAGACAGTAAACTTGGTCCTTCCTCTTTTATGTAATTCTGCAATTTTTACTGTATTTATTTTCCTTTATTATAGGTTAAATATTGTGATTGCATTTTCGCATTTTTATGAAACTATTTCACACAAAAACAAACCTAATTTAAATGAAAAAAATATATATTAAAAATAATCATAGCTTTACATAAACCACAAAAATTTCAGGTAAATCCAATAAATTGGTAAAAAATTATGAATTTTTTTAACAAATTCACTCCAGAGTACCAAATTTGTTTAAATCTCCTCCGACCTCTGGGGGGGTTTTATTTAAATGTCCTCCACACTTGAGGGGCTAAAATAAAAAACTGAGTATCTAATATAAGCAATTGCTGGAAAACCTAATTTGAAAAGAAGATTTTGATAGAAAATATTATTGTCGTGCAATTTTACCATACTATCATCTCTTGGCAATACATGGAACTGTTATAATCTTAAATGTGGCACTGTCAGAGATAGTTTAAGTGTTCTCCACTAGGTGGCACAGTATTTTGACATGCATTTTTAAAAATTATACCCATGCACATTTTTAACTTCCATTGCATTACATTAATGTCGTAAAAACATTAAAATAAAAAAGTACGAATATCTAATAGCTGCATTTGTCGCAAAACGTAATTTGAACAGAAAATTTTGATAGAAAATATTTATGTTGTGCATCTTTCTATTACTGCCATCTCAGGGCCGAACATGGAACTTGTATAAACTTAAATGTGGGACTGTCGGAGATAGTTGAAAAGTTCTCTACCAGGCAGCTCTGTAGTATTTTGGGATATATTTCTAAAAATAAACCCACCCATTGCATTAATTTACCATGTCAGGTAGATGTAAGCACATATCTTATTTATGCTTCAAGCAATGCTGCACTAAGCAGCTAGTCATCATGAAGTAAGTTTTTGTTTTCCTATAGAAGTACATGGTAGATTTTGGTTGATGTGCAGGCCCCCTTCTTTTTGACACCATGAGCCACCCCTGATGGTACATAAGATTTTACAGATTGTATTTATTCACTAGGGGGCTGTTCAAGTATTACAACAGCAAATGTTTAGCCATATTTGACTCCCCATCCCCCCATGTCAGCATTTGGGTGACCCCCTCCCCTCATTTTATGTAAGATTTCGTTGTACCTCCTCCCTTTTCAACAAAAATTAGAAAGTGCATGCTTATATTTTTTCTAATGCCTTCTTATAGTGATATAAGGCATTTTAATGCTCTTTAAAGCAGAATGAGGAAAATTTACCAGAGCAAATGAGGTAAAGTTATGCTTATGGAATAATCAGTTAAATACAGTGAAAATAATTCTTATGTCAAGTAAAATGTGGATAATAAGCAGGTTGAAGCTTGCTGTGGATGAGCTGTTGTGTCACATCATTTGCATCTAAAAAGTAAAAAATTTCTTTAATAAAAAATATTAAATAAGCATTGGTCATACCTCCATCCCCCAAGTCAGCAAATGTCAGCTTTTCCTAGAACCTCCCTCCTCCATAAGGAGGGTTAATCACAGACTCCAGGGGCTTAGCTCCTACACCTGGAAATTTTGCCACTACCCAGTGTCCCATGTGAAAAGGGGTTCTTTGAAGTGCACCAACATCATACAATACACAGGATCGACAGCTTCAATTCCTCTCCATAAGAATACTTGTCATATTTTTTAGCCATAAAATATCATCGACCTAGGCCAGAAGTCAAACCCGCAATACCTGAAACCAAGGATGAGTATTTCAACCACTGCTCTACTGGCATTGACCAATAACTGTAATTTAATAAGCATACTCAATGTCATACAGTAATGAATATGTCTTATTTTTCTTGTCTCTCTATGGCATTATACGGATTATTATGCATAATATTTTGAACCCATTTCTCCAAATGGAATAAAGTTAATAAAAGAAAGACTTATTACTCTCATTTTTTATAATTTCATGGTTTTCAAAATATCGATAGTGTTTGTGTGAGGGAGAGAGGAATTAATCATTAAAATACGCAATGATAAGTAATTCAGCTTGAAAAATATTGAAGATATCCATAGGGGAGCCCCATATTATTTGCTGCAGAGGGGGAGGGAGTTCCAGATTTTCTGCTATTCCACTGTTCCTGACAATACTAATGTTAAACTCTAATAGGCTAAAGTGCAATATATCCCCCATTGAAGTAGTGTCTTGAGTGGCGAGAAATGGAACTAAGTAGTGCCTGACTGGCAAGTAATTAATATTTCCTCCTCCAGGTTAGGTTCATTCCATTTTCGTTATTTAACTACCGTTTACTTTCAACTGTTTTGTAAATTACTGCTGTGATTATCTAAAATGGTGATTTAATGGCCACAAGTAGTTCTATGTCTTGCCACATATTGCAATTCCTCTATCTAACATATGGTAATATTTTCTCAATAGAGAGTTGTAGAAGTGTCCCAGAAGAGATGAAAGGACAAACACATCATCTTACACTGCTTATGGTCAATTGAAATGAGAAGTGCGATGGCTGGAAAATCTGTCTAACCTTGGGGTCAGCAAAAACCTCTCCCTTTCAGCAGTAAAAATTACCATAAATTAGTATTCCAAGGTTAATAATATGTAAATAGGTAAGTTGTTTTAAAAGATATCTTAGCAATGCACAAAACAATTTGTTCGTATGCATAATACTTACACTCAAGTTTTCCTTCTCTCGGTAGGATTAGTTAAAATAAGGTTTATTCATCCAGTTGATACATATTATGGACAGACATTGAACAAGTCAATTAAAAATTAGTCTTGTTGCTGGAAAGTAGCCTCAAATTAGTTTAAAGTTCTTGGTTGGTCATAAAAATCGTAGGAAGTCATAATATATATAAGCACATCTCAATTTTTCTATTTGCCCTTTGAATTTAGATGAGTTCTTACAAGATTTATGTAATCATTTTTCCCTTGAACATATTAAAATTCCTGTCTTAAGAATGAATTTAAAGATCTTTTAGACAGCTCAAATTAAAATTTCATGTGTTATACAGCATGGGATCAAAAGCAGATCCAAGGTGTGGGTGATCGCCCCCCTCCCCCCATTGTATGTCCCCATTGCCCTCCACTGGGTACATTCTTAAGTTTGTATCATGAAAAATTCCATTTTTCTACACTTTAAATTAGAACTATGTCAATGGAAAGATTTTCTGATAGAGGTAATGATTTTCAGAATATAGTGTTGTTGGCAGATGGATTCAAAAGGGGGAGGTTTCTGGTTTTGCCCCTGTATGATATTGGTGAAATAACCTGAATTTAAATGTAACTATCAAAATCATGAAAATTTACAGTTAAAGAATTTTTTAAAAAATCCTTTAACTGGAAAATGTTCAATCTTTCACCAAAGTCTCCTTCCTCTCATATTTCAAAATCATACTTGAAATTAAAAGTTCATTTTGCATTAAATAATTATTTATCCATCATTCTTTTTAAACACTATGTATGATGGGTGGCAGGAAAGTTATCCATGTAGGAAGGAAGGGGAGATGACAAGGGAGTGTATTTTAAATAAGTTTTAGCTAAACATCTTGTGACAATGTGTATACAGTTTCATGATAATGGTCTCAGCGGTTCTCAGCAAGTCATTTAATGTACCTGCAAGGGGTAGGCAAAACAGTTGTTTTTTTATAATCTTTTCTAACTGCTCCTGTTCCAAAGAAGTAACAGTTTCAAATAACAGCCAGTAACCTACTTACTCATACATGCATTGTAATTCTATCTACCAGTATGTGTTCTATTGAAATGGCTCTTGGTTGTAAACTTGTATAATCGCTTAAAAGAACATAATAGGACCATGAATGTTTTATGTCTCAAACTTAAATAACATAATAAAACAACAAGAAAGAAAAAATTTGGTTTTATTACTATCAGTAACTGTAAATAAAAACAATGATAAATGTTTATAGCAACTTTTAATAATAACCCAGAGATTGTTTTATTTTGTTATTTAAATTAGGCACCATTTATAATGTAAATAACTTAAAAACAATTTCAGGGTCATTAACAGTTATTGACAATAATGATAGCTTTCTTGGCTATTTTGTGTGTAATGTGCTCAGATTGCAGTTATAGTGGTGATTTAAAAAAGCAGAAAAATACACTTAAATCACATATACTAAAACAAAACTCAAAAAACCTGATAAAATCCCAAATAGTGGCAGTTACAGGTACCTATGGTAATTACTATACAAACATTTCGCTGGGGAAAAATTCCAAGAAAAAGCAGTTGTGAGAATAACCAAAGTTCTCCAATAGAACAGCAGTTATGAGAAAACCAAAGTGATCAGATGGAACAGCAGTTATGAGGAAACCAAAGTGATCAGATAGAACAGCAGAATAACCGAAGTGGTTTGATAGAACAACAATTGTGATAATAACCAAAATTCTCCGATAGAGCAGCATTTGTGATTATCACTAAAGTTATCCAATAGAACAGCAGATTTGAGAATAACCAAAGCAATCTTCTAGAACAGCAGTAATGAGAAAACCAGAGTCTTCTGATAGAACAACAGTTATGAGATAACTGATGTTATCCAATAGAATAGCAGTTGTGAGAAGAATAGCAATTCAGAGAGTCAGAATGGAACACACTGGGCATGTCAAGTCAGATTCAATGAGAGTGAGTTAGAGCCACACCCCAAATTCCCAATGTGGGAACTGGGAAAGCTATGTGATTGGTTGGCTTCCCTTAGCACAGCCAACCTTTTCTGAATGCTGGGCCACATTCATAGTTGTGAATGCTTTGGAGGGCTGCATTGGAAATTATGAGAGCTTTGTCGGGCTGGATAAGTGTTTACGTCATAAGTTACCAAGAGATTAAAAAATTAAATTTTTGGAGCCCTATGGTTAATTACAATAAAAAATGGCAAAGGAGAAACCTCCTTATAACCATAAAAATTAAAAAAGAAGTACACAAATACAGACCGTTTAGGGGAATTACTCAATGCTAGGGACCAAACACACAATCTCATACACTCAGGATTTAGGGGAAGTACTCCATGCCAGGGACCCTTGTTTACACGCGTGCAAGCAAATAAACTGAACTGTACTTCTTTTTCAGAAAGAATGCCATTCTTTTGATCTTTGATTCCAAAATACATATATAGGTACCGGTATCAAGAGATTATTTGGTCTAATAATTGCAAATATGAAATTTAAATACTGCAGCATTTTACCCTCCGACAGTTTATTGAGTTTCCTGTCAGCTTTTCGTGTTCGCCAGAAGTTTTTGTGTTCAAACTCAATCAAACAACAAACTCCAGCAAATGACATACCCCTACATATGCATGCATCCCGGTATACACTTGTACTTCGGCGTACACTCATACTTCGGCTACGCGAGTACTTCGGCTTTACACGTACGTACAGAGTCCCTACTTTTATGAGCAACAGACATTAGCCCAGAAGAGAATGCTACCATCGTGCAATTTAACCAATAGACTTTCACGAGTGATGCACCCTCTTCTTGAGAACAGATCAAACAAATGGACTTCCAACCTGGCAATGTTGCAGAATGCAACCCGTCAGTCACGAGTGTAGAACCTGAGAAGGAGAAAGGAGACAGAGAGAATGTGAGGACGAGCAAACAGAGAGAGCAGCCTGAACCAGCCAGTAGAAAACTTGTTATTCCACTACTTTTTGTATTGTTTTGTTATCCCTCCAAGTGGGCAATTCTACTGAGTATATTTTTTTATATTTCTGCTTTGTATAATTTCACTCCAATATAGTTGTAAGCATTTCCTTGTCACTTTACCATTGTGTTATATTTGATTTCCTATTGGCAGCAGCAGTGACACTTAAGAGCTATCGTATCGTTTTTTATCCTAAGTATCTTGAGAATTATGAGAGAGCAACTGCAAAGCAGTTCCAGGAAAATTGTTTGTTTGTATGGAATTTCTGGCTAATCAACTTTTAGGATTATTATAGCCATTATTCATTACACACTGAACACATACACACAAGAGAGGTTAACCTGGTGCCGGCATTAGCCTACTCTTTACAAAGAGCACCAATGGGGCTAACTGTTTAATGTCCTTCCGAAGGACAGAGCGCTGACTTGCATGGTGTTCTAAAATCACATGAATAGGGGATGGGGCGATCCCAGGTTGAAAAATCCGACCTCCACCAGATTTGAACTTGGGACCACTGCATGGAAGGCCAATGCTTTAACCACTCCACTGCCATCCTGCAGTTCCAGGAAGAGTTTTTAGGGATAATTGAAGAGAATGATTATCACCCCCACCAAGTGGGGTGGTAATCGTGCTGATAAGACAGGATAATTTTGGAAAAGGATGCCATCAAGAACCTACATCAGTAAACAGGAAAAATTGGCGCATGGGTTGAAGACCACAAAAGACTTTACTTTCCTGTGCCAACCCATCAGGGGATTTTAAGTGTAAACCCATGCTGATTTACCACATAGAGAACTCCAGGGCATTAAAGGGTAAGCACAAGTCCTTTTTACCCATTATTTGGTGGTCTAACAGGAAGGCATGGGTAACAGGAGCCATGTTCACAGATTGTTTCATATCCTACTTTGTGCCCCAGGTAAGAGAATATCTTGCACAAAAGTACCTTCCATTCAAGGTTCTCTTGTTCTTGACAATGTTCCTTTTCATCCTATGGTTTTGCAAAGTATAAACCCAGATGTGCAGGTTGTGTTTATGCCACCCTACATGGCTTCCATACTCCAACCTCTAGACCAGGGAATTATCAAGACCTTCAAGTGCTACTATAACAGGAGGACCATGAGGTAGCTTCTCAAGGTATTAGAGGATAACCCCGAGAGTGGCATCCCAAACTTCTAGCATGAGTTTAACATTGCCCATGCAATTGTAGACATCAAAGCATCATGGAATGAGGTGAGCCAGTCAACTTTAAATGCTAGATGGAGCAAATTATGGCACAGAGTTGTAAACAATACCCAAAGTTTTCCTACTCTAACATCTGAGGTGAGGGAGAATGTGCAGCTGGCTGGGAGAAGAAGAAATAGAAGAACTGTTGAACTCATCCCAGGAGGAGTTGATTGGGGAAGAAATGCTGCAGATGCTCGAGTCCTATGAATTGAAGGAAGAGGTGCATGAAGAGAAAGGATCAGCTCACGCCACCATTGTTATGGGAAAGTTTGCTTGGTTGTGACAGGCTTGCAAGTGGTCTCATTGAAGCAGATTCTAACATAGACAGAAGCATTAAATTGAAACATGCTATTGAACAATATACACTACCATATTGTCAGCTTTATTAATCTATTCAGACTGCAACAGTGCAGAGATGCATTACAGATTACTTTGACCAAACATCAACACCACAAGATTGCAAACCACAAGCTTCCAACTCGTTCCTGTAAACCCATCTCCATCCACCGTATGCAAGATAACTAAATTAAGGAAGTTGGTGATGCCAAAATGTTAGGTAAGGAATTGTTTTAACCCTTTGAGTGCCAGCCAATTTGCTTGTAGCTATGCTGAAATTGCCTGATGATTTTTGTCAAATTTACAGCAGTGTAGGAAAAAATTACATCTCCCTCGATTTTCAAGGTATCTTTTTGAAATTTTTACAGAACATTCAGTACAAAAAGCTTTCTATCTATAACATAGGAATTAAGGACTAGATATCATACTACTAGTGTAAAAGGAATGTTTAACATTAAAATGACCTTTTTAGAAAAACCAAATTTAAGTTTGAAATTAGAAAGGTTAAAAAAATTACTTAACTCGCATATTTGTAATATTTCTTGAAGTCCCAGTATGTTATTTGGCCACACAGCAAAATCACTCTCTTAGATTGGTGGTTTTTGAAAAATAAAATGTTTTATACAACACTAACACACATAATTTATACACACTTGTTACTCTACATCCTAACATTTGTGCTTACAGTTGAATTTATACTAGTTACCTATATTCAATAGCTCTCCTATCGGTTTCTAATGCTCAAATTTTATGCCTTGTTATATAGCGTATTTATATATAAGCAGTATGAACAAATAAAGAATTCCCATTTCCAATAGTATTGCCACAAATGCTTTCATTTCTGTAACAGTAACAGGCATCCACTGACTAACTATAGCATTGGGTTATATTTGCTGTTATGAGCCAAGAAACTGATTTGCATATCTATTAGTTTCATTTACTATTAGATTCCAAAGGGAAAGAGTGAAAATCAGGTAGAAATATGGAATAAGTATGGCATCATGGGGTGGAGCATGTTTTGGACACAGTGTTTTAAGGAAAGGGCTGGAACAGTATGTAATGGTATGCTTGAATTTCTTTATATATTAGAATTTGTTCATTGTTACAGATATCATTTTCATGTTCCTCATTGTCAACAACACTTTCATTATCTGAACTTTCAGTTAGAACTGCAATACGGCATTTATGACACAATAATGTCATTACTGCCACTTTCTGCATCTGAAATTATGAAACGAGGTTCACAACTTGTTGTGGAAGTTTGCATTTCATCGACAGAATCAACATAATCATCATCATCACCAAGAGTATTTATATAATAATATAATATAATAATTGTCAAACACTTCCCTTTAGTTTTATGCCATTTTAGTTATTACGGATTGCAAAAACTAGGTTAAGTTCAAAAACACATAAAATCAAAACAAAACTAATGAGACGAAAACTAGCAGCAGGCTCTGCAACTACACTCTTTTCTTGTCATAGGCAGACTATGGTAAGATACCATCTGGTGAGAGACCGTGAACTACCAGCACTTATACAAGAGCTTGAAGAAGGAGCATGATCGTGCTCTTGGCAATTTAGGCAAGAGTTGCAAGGAGCGCAATAGTGCTCCTTGGCACTCTTAAGGGTTAAATTATTTTTTTTTTAATTAAAGTTTTCAAATTGTTTTTATCTTTTTAATATTATATTATCTTACGATTTTTATGTAAAAAAGTATAAACATAACTTCCCAAACTCTGGGAACGTAACCCTATTTTTTCCAGAAGTCATTAAATTCACACAGTTCATTTTCTCCCAATGTGGCCATTTCAAGAAACTATGGTGTTGCATGAGAGTCTACTTTAATTATAATCTGGCTATGCTTTTATTTTAAGGTACATTGCTATTGTATATTATTTGGCTTTGAAATGAAATAATATTAAGGAAATGAAACTATACAACATAATGAAATCTCAGTCTGTTGGTATTTATTAGATGAGTCACTTACTGTAAGCATAAAATAAGTTTTAGACAAAAATGAAATTAGAAGATATTATCAAGAAATGCCTGAACAGCATAAATCCACCTGTTCTTCAATATTCAAGGTGTCCATTTCTAAGGCAAAATTGTATTTGTATATTTTTTATTAATACATAATTATGTCCAAGTGAACAATAAAATTTCAAATGATTGTGAGTTTCAAACTATAAAAAAACAATAATTGGACAGTGATGGGAGATGAAAACACTAAGTTATACACATGTTTTAGAATTCACATCAATTTTTTCAGTACTCCACTTGGAGCCTTGCATTTGACAAGAGCATTCAGAATATTTTTAGGCTTGTCTATCTTGTGATATAACTCAATTTTCATACTCCTCTCACTTCCAAGAATGAAATAAAAAACATGCACTTGCTCACATTCATGCTCTGTTCCATTTACTCTAACAAACACTCAAACTGCATGGGCTTCTTCATATTTTGAGCATGGAATTATTATTGTATATATTTGGAGATAGGAGAAACGGCTGTCTGCTTTACCTCCAATCCCTCCTGTCTGTGGAGAGGACTTGTCATACTATCACTCAAAAACTTGAAAACTCTAAATGAGTAGTACCATACCTGTTCCATCAAAAGTACATTGCACTGTGCATGCCTATGTTATAGTTTTAAAAACTCATACTTTGCCATAGCACAAGGCCATGTACCTTTACTTTCATCAATCTCTTCTCTTTTGCAGTTCACTTAATACTGCTAAAAGTTTGAATAAAAACATGGGTGAATAAACAGCCATCGGTAATAAAAGAAATTCAGTATGAGAATTGCCTGAGCAGTGTATCTCAAATAAACACACCAATAATAATGTTTGTTTTGTTTGTTTTCTTTGGAAAATGTATTGGTGCTTCTATACCTACATAACACAGGGAATCAGGCAAATCATGTGCTGAAAATTTGTGCAGTTACTATCATGTAGTGGTGAACTTTCCTATCTGACCATCCAACCTACAAAAACATCCTTGGCACTCACCACGATTCTCCCTTCACTTGCCTCAAAAACATCTTCAACAATTCACAGAGTCTCTTTCTACCATTTTTGTATTTTTAACAACAGCAACAACAACAACTTTGTGATTTATGCCAACACACATGACTAATGTCTATATTTAAATAAGCATTCTTATATAAATTAGTATACCCACACACACATTCTAAAATATGCACCATCTTTGTTTCTTTTTAAAAAAAACTATAGTTACACTTGCACTTCATTGAGATAAAAACCTGTTCCTTACATTAGCTGGTAAATTTTTATTGTTTTTTTTACTCTTAGAATATTCTACTCAACTCTTGCAAAATTAATCACATCTCAAGACATATTGCAGCATTTCTTTCTGAAAAAGACAGCACATATGAAAACAATATAATCACAGGCTCAGAAGCTTCACTTTAGTACATTACTGACACTAGGTATGGTCAAACTTTTGTAGCTGTTTCATCATAATATGTCAGTTTCCATAAAATTCATCTATTATCTGAGAGTAATGAATGTAGTTAGCCATTACTCATCAAACCTACTGCCGCTATATTAGTCTTCTTGCAGTTGAAAGTGTTCTCCCCCATCATTTGAAAAGACATCCATTTCTCATTTTCCTCCTTCGATAATATTAAGGACATTTAAGGCATATAACTACAAGAAGACATTCCATTATGGCAGAAATATGAATGGGTTATATTAATCAGACACAAATAAGAAGTTAGGAAGTTTATTTTTTCATCACAATTATGTCTTGATTGCATCATTTTATTTTTGCATTCAGTTGTATGGAATTGAAACTGCTATAATTTAAATTAAACATCACTTTAATGATTATTTTAAAAGAGAATGAAACAGGTGATCTTTGATGAAATTTTTCTTTGATTTTCTGGGTTAATAGTATTTTAAAAATTATTATCATTGGAAATTCATTGTGGACTGAGTGTCATTATTATTTCCATCAAAAAATATTTAAAAGAAATTTTTTCAATGCTGTAATTTTAATGAAAAATACTATTGAGTTCAAGTAAAAATATATAATTTAAATTCTTGATATATTTGATAAGTATTGGGATAATGAACAAATTGTGGAATGACTTCTTTATAGTTTGCAAAGTATAATTGCTCAAGAATTGAGCAAATAATTTTTTTGGCCATCGAGGCCAATATGGGAAGGCATTTGTATGCACATGGCAAGCACTTATTCATTTATAAAGTCAGATTGCCATCCTGCCAAAGGAGTCAAGGAAGACATACATTCTGTTGGCATGGCTAACCCTCAAATGCTACGATGGAGGGAGAACCTTTCTGACTCCTGAAGTCCCAAGTACTCCATCTGCTGAAGACACTGTGTTTTCCCCGGGTTTGCTTTGATCCCCAACTATATTCTCTAGAAGGCGCGTCTCTTCTGTTGGTGAGCAGTCTGCAAAAAGGAGATCTTCGACCAAAGGCTTCTTTTCAATCTTCTTTGGTGGGCAAATAAATATCTTTTCTGGCAGTATAGGAGCTCCACATTGTTGGCATTTGTGTTCTGTATCCTTACCCTCAGTCATACCTTTTCCTATCATTCTACTACCAGCATGGCTCCATGGACTGCGAACCATCCCCTTTACACTGTTTGCTGCCACAGTTCCTCCACCTTGCCATCCTTCTCCTCTATTAGTCTTTCCGCAACTACTGCAAGCCTTTCCTTGGGACTTTGAAAATGTGTTAGTCAGCAATAAATCACCAGAAGGTTGGTTCAGTGCGGGATAGGAGATTGGAATGCGCCTAGACAGAGGAGGGCCGCTCACACTTGATACTCCCCTACCTAAGTTCATGTTGCTCACATTTTTATTGATAGCCTCAATACTCCACTTTTTTTCTCCTTCATCGGATGCAGGAGTGCAGTTCTTTGGGCCACTATGCTCTGTATTCAAGATGAATTTGATGGGTAAGACATGAGGCTTTAAACTGGCCTTGGGCCCCACAACCTTTGGCAAAAGATTTGTTGATTTACCACTGTCAGCAGAGGGCAATATTTGTGCCTGTTGCCTTGTTGGTATTACGGAAGCAGTTGCTGAGGTTCTAAGTCTTGGAGAGAATTCATCACCTACTGATGCTATATCTGAAAAAGAAAAATGCTTCTATGTGTCATTAAATAATTTTAGGTAATTGTTATTCCATAATTTGCAATTAATAAAGAGGTTTATTATTCAAATGTGTTATTAATTTATAAGCATCGATCTTTTATGCAACACTATGGTATAAGTTCTAGTTTTACAGAAATTCATGTTTTTTATATTTGTTTTTAACTAAAATATTCTGCTAAAATATTCTTTAATTGATTTCATCACTGAGCTGTCCATTATTTTTGTTTAGTAATCGATAAATTCTTATTAAAATATATGATTCAGGCAATTACTGCAATGCACAATGTTTTTAAAAATGTTTATAGAACGGTTGTTATGAGAGGTATATATATATATATATTTATATATATATATATCTATAATGTCTCCTCAGTTACATTGTAGCTATTCATGCTTTACCTTACAACACTCCCTCCTTATTGGCTATCCACCCTTCCTACTCCCCGCCTCCTCCAATCATCAACCTTCCCACATCACCCTGTCATTCCCTGACCAGTGTATCACTTTCAGTTACTCTATCTTCATCACTGACGAAGGGCATAGGCCCGAAAAGCTTTCATTTTTATGTGTGTGTTAATTTACGAGTGTCTCTTTGATGCCCCCAGCAGCCTGCCAACTTGGTTCTCAAATTGGTAAGTGTCCACTGGGCTTCCCTCAACACCTTGTTGCCACCCTCATCACTACC
The DNA here is from genome assembly GCA_028673005.1 of Tanypteryx hageni. Lineage (NCBI taxonomy): Eukaryota > Metazoa > Arthropoda > Insecta > Odonata > Petaluridae > Tanypteryx > Tanypteryx hageni. Next base: position 20,035,406 of record CM054115.1, read on the forward strand.
TTTTCTTTTCCTTTAGTTAATATATATATATATATATATATATATATATATATATATATATATATATATATATATATATAAGGTAGTGATGAGGGTGGCAACAAGGTGTTATATATATATATATATATATATATATATATATATATATATATATATATATATAGATTCTATGAATTATAAAAAATTCATGTTTTTTATTTAATCAGAATGTGTATTTAAAAGATATAGCAGTTTTTGTTCTGAAGTGATGTATTTTTAATTTAATGAGTCAAGAGATTTAGATTTGGATGTGAAAGCAAAACAGCCAGAATTGAAATGGTTAAGAGGCTAACAAAATTTCAAAATTTCGTTTACCCCCTGATGCCACTCCTCCATTGTCTGACGAATTTCCACACTTAGGACTGTCTACAGGTATAAGCTTTTCTGTTTCAGGATCAGCTATTAGCAGTGAGCGTTGATGATGAAAATGTCGATGTGATACAGCTACTGCACTTCCACCATCACTGCTTCCGCACACAGATCCATCCCCACTGCTTCCTATACTTGCTACTCCTGTTCCACTGACTGCCTTTGCCCCATTCCCATCACTACATTCAACACTTCCAGTTCCTCCAGTGCTATCTGATTTTTTTAGTATCGATTTCTTCCGTCTCTGTTCAACAGGATTATCAATAGATTCTACTGATAGTGATGACTTGCTTCCATTTTTTCCTGTAAAGAAAATGATGTTTGTGAAATATTTTTCATTGTATAGAAGAGAGTGTTTTTCTTTGAGGAAAATTGGTTTTATATTATTGTTTGGGAAATATTTTTCTGCATTTTAATGCTTTATTTTTGAATAATTTTCTTGCCAAATTCATGCATATACATATATTGTCCTTTCAAAATTGTTATTATTGGTATGTAATTTTTATTTTACTTTCTGTCAAAACTCATTAACTTCATTGAGAAGATATACATATGATATAATTAATGAGATCACTAATTAAAAATATGTACTAAAATTAATCTACAAATTAACCATTATTAACCAGTTCATGCAGAAATTCGTTTAATTTGATAGTTTGAATTTTAGTTTTCCTTACAATTGTGATATACAATGAAGGTCTGCCAGTTGTAATGGTTATAATTTTGTGCAATATGTCTCTGTCTTGTGTCTAATTGCTATGAGAGAGGGGGAGTGCCACTTTACCAGCTCTGTAAGTGGCTAGGGAATGGAGGCCAAATAAGTGGTGGTTGAGGATGCGTGTGGCAGATGAAGCAAGGCTGCGACCAGGAGTGGCAAACAGAGAGGGCTTCCGTCCACCGCCACCACTGCTGCTGCTGCTTGCACTTCGATTATGGTGGAATTTTTCAGGAACCATGCTTGCTGCTATGCTTGCAGTTCCGGCGGTTATTGCTGCTGCCTCTGCCCATACTGCTTCCTCAATGCTACCTTTATCGGAGTCTCCAAAGCGAGTATGTGGCTTTGTTCCCTGACAGTCGATTCATTGATATTAGCAAGAATTTCAGAGAAAATATTCACATAAGATATTTACTACCAAATAAAGTATTTTATGCACTGTCATTTATCAATAAAAGACTAGCTTTCTAAAGATAAGGCTAACTCAAAGCTTAAACTTGTATTTTTCCAACTGAATTTTACTGCATATGGGCTTTTAAATTGCTACTCAACTTCAAGGTCTTCACTAGTGTCTGGGTATACCATAATAGAATATTTTAGATGCTGAGTAATTATCTTGATGCAAAAATAAGCAATTTTATACATTTTTACATAAAATGAAAAAGTTATATAATGTCATCTTTTTTATAGTTAATTTACCAATGGTCCATAATGAGATATAGCATGTAATAAGCATTAAAAAGTGTTCAAAAGATATTTTCATTATTACTTCAAAAGTGTTAAGTAGAGGAAAGCAGTAAGTGTTTGAAAGCTTATTTTAACTTATAAAATACAAGCCTATTTTGACTTTTCTAAGCTACTGAGGGGTTTTAGAGAAGTTGTGATTGAAAAGCACACTTTGCTTGAACGTAATAAAATATTACATTATTAGAGTGGTTTTGTGGCATCTAAAAAGTGCAGTTAGGGAAATTTTCTTCCATACCTCTGCATTCTTTTATAAATTAACCAATGATAGTATTTATTGCCAGTTGCCTTGTCTTGGAATTATAAACCCTTATAGCATTTCTTGAAATTCTGTGAAGAGATTCATTATTTTAGAGTTAATCCGTGGAGCATCAATGGTTTGTACTTAACTTTACTGAAGAGCCTCATCACTAGTTAATATTTCTGTTCTGACTGATGCAGTTAATTTGTTTTAAAAAATCTGAATCGATTTATATTACTCTAAAATCATTCCTATCTTCAACTGGTAGCTAAGATAATAATTAATAGGGTATATGGTGCATATTTTATCAATATTCATGTGTAATCTACTTTGAAGCTCTTGATTTTATCCCAAATCATTACTTTATGCTTTGTGAAACTGTTTCCAATTGATTTTACCCTGATCTTGTACAGTTAGGAACCAGAGTGATCTTCTTCAAGATCACAATGAAATGAACCCTAACTTATAATCTTTTAGGAGTGAAGTGCAGTTATCTTTTGTTAATTTTTTCTACACTTACTTGTTGGAATCGTGTCTTGCGATGTTTAGGTAGCGGAGTATCATCAAGGCTGCTTCGGCTGCCTCCCAGTTGGAAGCGAGTCCCACTTCCCACTCCCAACTTGTCACTTTTTGCCCCAAAAGTTTTCCCACTTGTTTCCTCTGCAAGCAATCCTCTCAAGGCACTGACCAGTGCTGTATCACCTGAAGCACTTTTAGTCATCCCACCAATTTGTGATGGAGTGGTTGAGGCAGGGGTCGGGGAGGAAGAAAAGGGTATGAGTGCACCAGAAGCTGGGGTCATGGGGCTTGCCAAACTCATCTCTGCTCCTTTGCCTGTGGCACCCACTTTTCTTGTACCACCTAGTGGATTCACGTACAGATTGTTTGTGTCATCATCAAGAAGGTCAGCTTGAGAGGCAGAAGGGTGAGTCCTACAGCTTGCAAATGTCTCTGAGCTATCCACACTACTCCCGCTGTCCCTCTCACACTCTCTCCTTTCCCTCGTTCCAGTTTCATTTGAACCATGGTTCTTCTCTATTCCCCTTGTGCTGTTTGCATCACTTATTGCTCCAGGCCGGAATGACATCATTTCAATGGCATTTGGGGGTGGGGAATTGCAAGAAGTTTGCTGTTGGTGAGGAAAATCCCTTGTGGGCAGTGGCATAAGACTCTCAGCATCGATGAATTCTTTGAAGTTCTGCAGCATTATGTGTAAGCAAAATTATGAAAATATAAGGTTACACTTCCCATAAAAGGCATTTCGTTAATCAAGTGTGAATGATGAATGATTCTGTTTCCTGTAGTTATCAATGTTAAGCAGATATGTCTGTGCCAGTGATTCCTTATCAGTTTTAATTTCAGGCTATTAAATTGAATGATGCATTATTTAAAATTTAATAGAAGTACATTTGATGATAATGTTCCTAATATAAAAGTATATGTTTTTTGAAAATTTTAGTCTCATTTATTCATCACAATTTTTGCTGCAGTGAATATCAAAGCTCATCAAATTTACATAAACTTTTTTAAATTAAAGAGAAAAAATTCCTGCTATTACACTACTGATAATGGCATTTCAAAATCTGCTCTTTGCAATCGCTTATACACCATTCATTATACCCAATTCTGACTTTGTTATTTCCTGTTTACCGAAGTACTTCTATGAACTCCCTAATCCAATTATAAGCATTATAAATAAACAGCAGGTTTTCATGCTTTTATAGACCATGTTTGTGAGTTTCCAATGCTGATTCATGTAAAATCTCTTTGATGGACTTGATACTTACCTTATAATCTTACTTAATTTTAACATAATGCTTACTTTAAACATTTTTAAAATTACAGGTCTGAGGTTATGGAAGAAGGATATATGGTTTAACAAAATGAAAGCTGATTTTTGGATTTAATTTGATTATTTTGGCAGTAAAATTGAATCACAAAACTATACTCAAGAAATTTTCTATCAATCGATCTTGAAAGTATTGTATTAAATTCACTTAATTTTAAACTTTGTGAAAGATAATTTGGAAGTTGGAAAATAGCATGATTTTATCATATATACTACTTAAGGTGCAAATCGAATATCACTGGAGGTGCAGTCTGCTATTCTGCATGCTGATCCAACATTATTTATATGTTAAAAAGAAAATTGTCATGGCACTGCTACAAAATGTTTTGAATTTATTGAACAGGGAGAAAGTTGGGTAGGTAATGGTGGTAGGTAAGGAACTCCTCTCTATATGCGAAATAATTAGTTATCACTTTAAAAGATGAGAATATTTTAAATTGTATTAGAGCAATTTTCAGTCCTTTTCTTCATCCGACTTCGGTATGTTCCAAGGGATATCACTTGTTTTGTGAACTCCAATTTCTACGATATCTCACTCACCTCCTGCTTGTTCAAATGGAGACACCCTCACCTCACAATTAAAAAAAGTAAGTCATTGTCATCATCTCAGATAGAACTTCTCAAAAAATGTTTTCAGGTTGTAGAGAGCTTGTCATTTCATAGGACTTTCATCATGCCCTTTTGCAGCACCTGTCTCTCCTCCTGCAAGCCTCCTCCTTCCCCTTTCTCCTCTCTCATGTCCCTTCACCTCATCATCAATTGCACCATCCTCCTGTAATGCATTGTTGCCAATGGGTTGATTAATCGGTAGATGTCTTGTTTACAGACAAATTTCAGGCCAAATGTTATTTAATGATATTAAAAAATAGAAAAAGCATTTATAAAACTATACATCATTAAAAGTTTGTATGCCTGGATTCTTTCATTATTAGTTTTTAAATTATTTTTATTTGTGAATGATAATCTGGTCAGTATATCAGTATAGTTATTGGATTAAGTATTCATATTGTATGATAGCATGTAGTAAAGAAGTAGTTGTAAAATATAAGTGGTATGGTTTTATTCACATTAAATTAAATTTTAAAACAATTTAAAGCAAATATAACATCTGATAAAATGGATTTACATTGCTTATAGTATTATTTGACAGTGTGTGTATAAAATAGAACAGTTTGGAAGCTTATATATTTTGTGATTGATTCTATTATCGAAGTGCTTTATTACTAAATATACATACCAGCAGATAAAGTTAAAGATTGTGGTTTATATTGAATAAAATTTAAGAAAAGCAATAAAGCATTCATTCAAGGACGTTTTTTCTTGACCTTGATGATTAACAGCAGAAGCAATGCCATATAGTGATTCAGAAGAAATTTGCCATAGCAAAAAATAAGCATTCAGAGCAAATGATTTTTTTAGCCATCAGGTTCATGATTAAAAGTTTTTCATAATTACTTATTCACTTATATATTTGCATGTAAAGATGTAACAATTATAAAATTTTATGATTATTAAACAAAATTTAGTAATTTCAGTTTTAATAGACTGATTAGTATCAGCATTTTCATTGATTAATATTCTTTTATATATGTGTAGATATGTGGATACATATTCTTATGTTCAGTTTGCTTAAATGCTTGCTGAATGGAAGTTAGCTACAAGGCACTCTTTTAAAAGCTGTGCAGCATTGAATAAAAATTTCCATGTTCACTTAGTGTTATTTATTAATAATAATTAGTTAGCCAGAAGAGTTCATGCAAATTCAACTCTAACTTGGGCAAAATAGAAATAATTAATTTTAATGTTTCCGACCTTAAATTTTTGAACTCGTTCCATTCCGGATTTGGTTCTGAGTGATAGAAAGAAGGAACGGTTCAGTTCTGGTTCCAGAACCGTTCCTAGTTCCAAAGAAATATGCTTTTTATTGATAAAATTTTACATGAATTACAACTTTTTCAATTACGTTAAGGTGTTGTGATATTTTCTTGTAAGTAAGGTGATCAAAGGTTATCTTTTTAAAGAAAAATTCCTTTTTTAATTCAAATTTGTTTTCCTCTCTTTTTTTAGTCTTTCTTCTTCTGTCCTCATTTTTAGGTTCAACATATTGAAATTGCATTTTTATGCTTTCAATTTCTTTATTCATCCAAAGATGCTATTATATTTCAGCATACATTTGCATAGGTTCAGTTATATTCTAAATGGTTGGCTATATAAATATCAGACATTTTCAGGTGAACCTCTATGACGGGAGAACAACCTTTAGTTAATATCCGGGCACATTCGCAGTCATGAGGCTTTTGGTGGGCCATATTTAAACAGCCTAGAGCTACATCGGCCCACATTGAACTTATATGTGAAAAAATTATTGAGATTCATTTTCCATAGATTAATGCAACAAACATTAGAAACTTGAGAAAAGGCAGAATTTTATCCCTTTGCTTGTTAAACATTTAAAAATCATAATATCATAGAAGTATATTCTTAGAAGTCTTAACGTGGGCCAGATTGAACTGAGCAATGGGTTGGATCCAACCTGGGGGCCATAGGTTGTCTACCCCAGTTCTACAAAATTTGTTGAAATATGATTAAAGTAAGTTGAGAGATCTTATTTTGAAAACAACTAATGGTTAAAAATAAAATTTAATAAATAATACTTAAATTGTTAACTCTTCAAGGAGATGTGAAACAAATCTGTGATTAAGATTTAGTTTTATTTTGCTGACTGAATCAAGATATTGGATTTATATTTTTGTCTTCAAATTCATAAACTTTTCTTGAATCATTGTCTTAAAAACTCATCTTTGATCCATTAAACAACAAATTCAATTATTTAATAATATTCTTCAAATAGATTTCTTTCTTTGGATTACCGATGATATTAAAATATCAAGAATCGACTTCCAAACCCATTATTCTGTTTTTAAGGGATCCGCTCTGGAATGGAAATTTTGACATTGTTCCAGTTTGGGTTCTGGTTCCAATGCAATTTTTCTGTTCCTGTTCTGGTTCCAGGAACAGAAACCATTTTGGAACCATTCCTTGTTTCGAAGCTGGAACTTTCCCATCTCTGATATATATATATATATATATATATATATATATATATATATATATACACAAACACACGCACATGCACACACACACACATACATACATACAGAGCGTTTCACGGCCGGTCTGCCATACTCCAGGAGGTGATTTGGGAGTTAAGTTCGAGTAAAAAAGTTAATACAACATTGGTCCTATTTCCAACCGTTGAGGAACTACGGATGTTTTAAGATTTGCAATGCTGTAATGGCAACACCGGTGATGGTTTGAGTTGCATTATAATCACTACTGATCCTCAGTTGTTTCTTGCCTCACTTGCTTCTGATCCATACTCAGTGTTACATGTGACACTTGCAATAGGTTCAAAATCATAGTTTTGTCTTGTGTTTTATGACAAAATGAATCAACAGTTCAATCCCAGTGAATACACTGATATGCATTACATTTATGGATTCTGTGATGATAACAGCAGGGCAGCAGTTGAAGAATATCGCAGATGCTTGGATTGCTCTAATTGGAGATTTGTTGATTGGACCATTCTTTTTGGAACAACATTTAAATGCTGCTAATTACCTAAACTTCCTGATGAACAAATTGTCACTTTTAATGGAGGACGTGCCTCTGGGGACAAGACGCAGGATGTTCTTTCAGCAGGATGGGGAGCCTCCACATTTTGGTCATCAAGTTACAGATTACTTGAATAAGCATTATGGGAATTGGTGTATTTGTCATGTTGGAATGAGCAAGACTGTGCATTGAAAACAGTGGTGGACATTTTGAACAATTAACATAAGGTGTATCTCGAAACATATCAATAAATTCATCAGATTAATACTCTCATATATTTTCTCCTGTGCACACCTACAATCATCCGTAGCTCCTTAATGGTTGGAAATAGGACCAATGTTGTATTAACTTTTTTTACTCAAACTTACCTCCTGAATCATCACCCAAAGTATGGCAGACCGGTTGTGAAACACCCTGTATATACAAAGGGAGTTCCTTGACAAAAGGTCATAACTTCAGATGATGATTCTAGAGGTCATTTTGAGTGAAAAATGTTATATCAACATGTGCCTGATTCGCAATGGTTACCAGATTATGGGCATCAGATTTGAAGACTTGAAGACTTCCGTTACTACTGAAGTTTTACAAAATGAACTGCCGATTTTATTAGAAGATGTTCCTCTGTGAAAATGATTGCAAATGTACTACCAGCACTTTCACATTTCAGTAGGAAAGTTACATGGTGCCTGAGTGATCTGTTTCCTGACCGATGGATCGGCTACGGCAGTATGCAAAATTAGCCCCAGCATTTATCCGATCTGACTCCACTAGATTACCATGTATGGGGTCACATAAAATTGATTGTGTATGAACAGAAAGTAAACACAAGATGAACTACTTCAATGGATTTTGGATGCTGCAAGACACGTTAACAATGCTGCTGTTCTAAGTAAGGTTACACGTTTTGTACTCAAATGACCCAGACTGTGCATTCAAGAAAATGATGGACATTTTGAATGATTAATTTAGCTTTTAACTACCTAAACTGTACAATAAAATCACCTTTTAATTTGTTCAATGTACTGTACAGTGTAATACAATCTGTTTCAAATACAATTTTTCCCCGATAACAAACACCTTCAAGTGTTACAAATCAAATGCCCATAATCTGGTAACCATTGCGAATCGGACACATGTTGATATATGTAACATTTTTCACTCAAAATGACTTCTGGAATCATCTCCTGAAGTTATGGCCTTTAGTAGTGGGACACCCTGTATAACATGGCAGTGCGCAATAGGCACATTTACGGAAGGACAAGTCCATCCTCGAGGGGGGACTGCCTATAGGGGGATGATGTCTAGGTGTGGGCATTTGATGCGCAAACTTGAATTCTTGTGAACCAAAATAGTGTTACTGTGCATAGGCTCTGACATCAGCTCCCCCTTAAAGTTTCTCCTTCCCATTCCCTCTTATTTGTCTCTGCCTGCCACCTTAGAGCGTGCGAGCAATAGCCATTAAAATTTTTTAATATGTTGGACACAGCTGGAATAAATTCATTAATAATATGGCTCCTGAAATTTCCTGATTGGGAGAAAAATAAAAACCATCACAGAATATTATTGTTGAAGCTAAGTGAAGAAATGTGCTGAGAGCATCTGAGAGACAGAGCAAAAAGGGTAATAGACTGAAAACGTCTACAAAACTTGCTATCTAGTTTAAAGGGTTTTAAAGAACAAACAACATCCTATGAAGATCAATGTGAACAGAGTTCAGACCGCAAAAGAGGAAGATATGCCTACTGCCTGTGAAACAAGGATCCAAAAACTGATAACTTGTTCAAAATGTGGAACATGTTGCTGTAAAGATCGTTGCAGTAAATAATGAAAATAATATGCAAAGACTGCAAAGATGATTAAATAACACATTAAATAAGTTGAATATGTTTATTTCTGCTTTTTAGGTGCATTTTGCTTCCAGTATGAGTGCCTATTAGCTTCAGTCTGTCCGCATGTTCGTTCTCGGCTTCTACCAAACAGATTTTCATGAAATTTGATATTAAGGACTTACAGTCAAAGAAAATAAAAAATCATATAAATGAATCACGTAAACCAATCACAGGTGGTGGTGACTAAAAATGAACTTTCCATCATATCTTGTAAAGTATTGGTCATATCAAAATAGTCTTCATATAAAACTTGTGCAATGAGTAACATAAAGTATTTCTTTTCCTATACATATTTATCATAGTAGTAGCCATTATCAAGAAAATCAAACAAAAAGTCTTAATTTGAGTTGAACTTGGAAAATTTCTTGCATGGTAACTTCATAATTGTGGCAAACATAAATAAACAATCTCAAGTTCAAAAACGTTTATATAGTCATTTCTTTCAAATACACCAATGCAGGAAATGCACCCATTTGTGATACACTGTACACTTGCCTAACTTGTTTAATAGTACATATAAGTTTGAATTTATAGTTGAGTTGAAATTATGAATCCAATTCCATAAAGTTTTTTTATAAATGAAAATAAAAATGTTGCTTGCATTTTATATTGTGTACTTGTTCTTGATAATCATTTTTTAAATTCTAAAATGCCTTCAGCTGTTGAACACAATTTTTACAAATTTGAATGGGTACAAAATGTACCCGTTTTTAAAAAATGGATGAAAAACTGTTAAGGAATCCCAGGGTTAAATAAGTTTTCAATCGTTTTAACATAAAAAAACTTATTTTAGCCTCACCAGTAGTAACAGGAAGTTTTACAAAGACAGAAGATTGTAAACATTTGGGAAAACTTATCAATGAAATATTGTAAAAAATGTAGGGTTTGCCCTTGCTGCTTAAAAAAATAACAGGTTAGAGAAGTAACAGTTTCATGGAGACACTGAAATGTTTATTCATTTGTATCATCTAAATTTTTAAAATTTCAGCACCCTAGTAGTAGAATATATATCTAAAATAAATAGCTGCTTCTTACGGAGGATATATAATGATATAAAACCTAAGGTACTTTTATATATTCTACAGAGCTGAAATTTGGAGGGAACCTTGGTGTTGGTCCAAAACCATCAGGAAAAATCCAAAATTTTGCCTTACAACGTTTTACACCCAAAAACGTTCATTTTCAAGTCCCATTAGAAAACCATTTAAATCTGTACAAGCCTTTTTATAATTGCATTTTTAATTTACTTTTAATTAAGGTACAAACCCCGGACCTGAATTAGAAGATGGGAAAAAGAACGAAGATTATTTTTCTTGAAAGTAGAACACGAATCCATGCCGAATTAGTGCAATTATTCGATAATTACTGCATAAAAACGGGATTTTATACAATTTATAACAATGGCTCAATATTTCTGTCATGACTACGAGACAGTGCTTTTCTTCAGGATTTTATGTGTTAATAAAACTGAACAAGACCTTAGTACCATGAACTGAAAAGTAGCTTAGTGTCATGACGTCACTCTCAGACCGTGACATTTAAAAGCAAAGGGAAAACATATTTTGGTGTGCAGACATTACTAAGAGGAATATTGTGCTGAAATTTTCAGGGTTTGTAGATGTCATGAGTAGGCATTTGGATAATATGAGACCACTCCTATATATATATATATATATATATATATATATATATATATATATATATATTATTGTGGACTACAATTTCTGACATTCTTAGCATTCAATAGCCCTTGCAGATCTAAATTTGCTGTAGATGAGATGTTTCTGAGTTTCATTTAAAGTAGGATAATGAATGTTGACGTATACATATTGGTAAGCAGATGTTATTAATATGAGCTGAGTAATGAATTGCAAGTAAAATCTCAAATCATTGCTGAATTCATGGTAATGCAAATGCACAGTGAGTAATCAAATCACATGAATCAACTTTTTGGGTCAATGTCAAAGGTAAAATTTTAAATAGCTTTCAGTGATGCAATATTTCATGATATAAGGTAAAATTTTTCTTTGTTTTCTAATATTTACCATGTTTACCCGAATCCAACATGACCTCGAATCTAAGATCCCTTTTTGCAGACTCAAAACAGAACAAAGATTTTATGACCTAATTTCTTACTGACTGAATTTGGTGTAAATTTCGAACTCACGCATTCAGTATAGCTATACTAGTTCATTCATTAATTGAAATGGTTACAAATATTTTCTGAAACAAAAAAGAATTTTCAAAATTAAGGCTTTATTGATTGAATTCCGGATCGTAAGTTGGAAATGAAAAATACAATTATTTTAACTTGTTTCATTTGTTTAAAAAACATCGATTAAACGCGTAACAATACTTACTATGGTTCTATGACAACTCGTGGTTAGTTCGTCGTGCGTCAATTCATCTCTCGAAAAATTCGATATGGTGTCTCGCCTTTCACTTTGTCTCGCAACAAATTTGTCTCGCAACGAAATTGTCAGGTGACGAATTTGTCTAGCATTGAATTGACGCGCGATGAGTTTGTCGAGCGATACATTGACACGCGACAAGTTTATCGTGTGACGAATTGATGCGTCACGAATTGAAGCACGGTGAATTGATGCGCGATCAATTGACTGTGATGTATTGTTGGTATATGACTTCGTACTCGAATTTAAGACGACCCCCGATTTTTACACACTTTTATTGATGTTGACCTGAGCGTCGTTCAACATCGTTGATGCGTTATATCTCTGGATCCACAAATGCTACACAGCTGAAATATTGCACATAATCCACATTCGTGGTACATTTTAATCTATCAAGTTTTGGTATGCATTTCAACAATTTCATTCGAGAATACATATAAATAAATATGGACTATGTAAGTAAAGAATTAGCTTTGAAGTTTTTAAAAGCTTGAAGTAGATAATAAAATAAATAAGAAACAGGGTTTTCATTAGCACACACTTTTATGATGCACACATAAGCAGAAAATAAATTTTTGTTGCCTCAAAAGTTTCATTGAAATTTTCATTTTGTAAATTTGGTGTGAAGAATAAAAGCAGGTGGCCTTTACATATAAGTAGTTTGCATACATGATTTTCTTCTTGGTCACTGACTTTTATTCTTCACACCAAATTTACAAAATTAAAATTTCAATGATAATTTTGAGGCAACAAAAAATTATTTTCTACTTTTGAGTGTATGGTAAAAGTGTGTGCTATTAAAGAAAACCTGTTTTTTATTTATTTTATTGCAAGCTGAAATTTGGAAAAAACCTTGTCTTGGATTCAGGTAAATATGGTAATAAGATATTTAAGAATCAGCCACATCTCTCAAATTATTGTTGCCACTGCTATATATGAAGCAGTTAACTGTATCATAAATTCCATCAATGACAAAAAAGAAACACTTGGCATATTTTTGACTTAATCAAAGCTTTTGATTCCATCAGTCACAAACTACTCCTTAATAAACTTCAAAGGTATAGAATTCGAGGCTGTACAAATGTTTGGTTAATATCATACCTTAACAGCAGAAAACAAAAGATTGTACTTGATTACAAGAGAACAAAATACACATCTAGCATAATGATCTCATCCTCTGATATTCCATGAGGCTCATTACTTGACTCTATTTTATTACATCTTACATTAATTTTCTACCTAATATTGTCAATAGTAGTATAATACCTAAGCAATAGTATTTGCTGATGACACTAACATGCTACTCTCCTCGGACACCCAACCTTCCCTAGTAGACAATGGTAACATTTGAAATTGTGATGAATAATTGGTGTATCAATCACCATATCACTATTAACAGCGACAAAACTAATGTTATTACTGTTAGTCATGAACTGCTCCTCAAGAAACTGGAAAGATATGGCTAATGACTGGTTAAGATCGTACCTCAGTGCCAGAAATCAAAAGGTTGGCCTTGAGCATAAAGGAGCTAAACATATATCTAACACCATTATTCCATTCTTGGGTGTTCTACAAGGCTCAATTCTTGGACCTGTTCTATTCTCCCTTTATATAAATGATCTTTTTACTGTCCTTGCTAATAACATTTGCACTAAAGCAATTGTCTATGCTGATGACACCAACCTAATTATTTACTCAGATAATCTGTTTTCATTAATAGATTCTGGTAACAGAGTCACAAGTGCAATAAATGATTGGTGTACCAATAATCATCTTAGCATAAACTGCGATAAAACAAAGATGATTAAGTTCATCAAAAAGTATGAAAGCGATAATAGTCTTCTCATTAGGATAAGTAATAAATCACTAGAACAAGTTAGTCATACTCGATTTCTAGGGATTAACATATCACAAAAATTATCATGGGATATTCATACAGGCAGTATACTAAAAAAAACTAAACAGCGTATGCTTCATGATAAGAACTATCAAGGTACCATCAGTGTAAAAACTCTAAAAGTCATATATTATAGTGAATTCTACTCATGGGTAACATACGGGCTTATTTTTTGGATCCACTCAGCACAACTTGACAAAGTTTTTAAACTACAAAAACATGTTATTCACTACATTACTGGCAAACCTAATTATACACCTAGTCACCCACTTTTCAAGGAACTTGATATCCTCTCATTACCAAGTGTTTATATCTATCTCTTACTAGTATTTGTGAAGACCATTAGAAGCGATTTCACATCAAATATCGATATTCATAATCACAATACCAGAAATTGCTTAAATATCTACACACCACAACAGAAATGTAAGATGGCAACAAATGGCCCTTATGTAATGGGCCTCCATCTATATAATCGATTACCTATTGCATTAAAAACCATAGAAAGTATTAACATGTTTAAAAACCAATTGAGATCTTTGCTGTTAGAAAATATGTTATGAAATCAATGATTTTCACCTATGACCAGAGAATAAGCAGATGATAATATTATATATTGATTTTTTAATTTTTTAATTGTATATCGATATTTCATTGTACTGTATATTACCTCTTCTGACATATCCTATATCATATTGTATGATCATTGGACAAATAAAATATATTATATTACTTTTACAAAAAAGAATGTGATTACTAAAAGTCTTCTTATAAGAATAAAAAATAAGTCATTAAACAAATAAGTCATACATGATTTCTTGGAAATAATATAAAGCAGAATTTTTCCTGTGACATTCACATAGACAATTTATTTTAAAAACTGAGTAGTATTTGTTTTATGATAAGAACTACCCAAGAATCCTTTCAACCCTGGATGATGAGTTATGGGTAAGAAAACCATTCCATTTTGGTCTAAATTCTTTTAGGGTAAGATTGTTTGTCATACTCATAATATAGGGTGACCATACTTCCAGTTTGTTCCAGGACAATTCCATTTTTTGTCGAGCTGTCCCATATTTATATCAGGCTGTTCTGAAGTTTTGGCAGGTTCTTGTGGCATACTAACTGTTAGGTCAACTTTTCATTTGGCTGAATTGTCAAATTTTCTTTTACTTATTTAAGTAAATAAATATATTTTGCAGTTAAGCATGCTTTTATACAAAAAGATCGAAAAATCTCATATTTCTCAGTTTTTCCTTTCTCAGAATTTGTCTCTGTTTTTTCTTCCCTAAAATTTATCATACTGTGGTTCTCTTCCTCAGAATCTGGTCACCCTATCTTAACATGCACATTTGGTTGAAACCAGCCATGTAAAGATGATTCTGAGAATGATGTTCGTATATTATAATAGCTATGTATATACAGTAAACCTCCGTATTTACGCTATCGGAATGCACGTTTTACCACTATTTACAACATTTTTTATGGGTCCCATCAACTTTCCTATGATTCCAATGTAAGTAAAACCCTGTATTTACGTTATTTCATTTTAAGTTCATTTTGTGTTAGAATTTCCATTTTTTTTAAATTTAGCATTCGATTCCCAACAGTTTTTAACGTTTTTCGACTTAGCTTTGAAAAAAAAAATCCGAACTCTTTTGGGCGAAGATTTCGAAAACGGCGGCAGAGTAGGAACAGCGCCCCTAGAGGCAGAAATATGAACTTTCTTTTCAAAACAGCCAATCAGCACTCGCTTTAACCCTTTAACAGATGTTACTCGGGAACAGCGCTCTTATAGACGGAAATACGTATGAATTCATTTGTGTGAAAACTTCAAAACCTCATACGTTAATCACACTAGCAAAGCATAAACAGGGCACCTAGATATGGAAATACTATTTACGCTATTTACTCTTTCAACCAAGTATGAATGCCATTGAAAAGATGTTCAAGTTTGGCGCTATCATGTTTTAACCCTTTCCACTCAAATTCTGCCCTTTGGCCCCTGCAGTTTGTAATTAAATTTAAGTTAATTTGTTGTAATTTAAATTACCGTATTTTCCCGAATAATATGTTTTTTTTTCAAAAATTGAAATTTTAAAAGCCCCCGCGTTATATTCGAGTACTAGTGATTTTAAAATATCGTAAAATCGTGTTTCGAAAAATCATCTTACATTCCGCACGACTGTTAAGTGATACAAGATACTTGTTACATTGTAGACATTAGGCGTACGTTCCAATGTACTTGAAAAGTGTCTGAGGCGAGAAAAAAGAGTTCAATCGGCACCTGAACTCATTAGTCATTGAATTGAAGCTATCAGTGCGGCGGCGTATTCTTTTTGCCAATCTTAGCGAGGTTTAAGTAAACGAATAAACATATACTCTTTATAAGCTTAGCTATTTCAACACTGATTTCATTGTTAGTCTTACTGTAACAAATGAGCGGGTTTAAAAGTAAAATCAGTTTAGCTATTTTTCCCTTTCCCTGAATTTGCACTTTCCCGCAATTTAAGCTTTTTTTCCAGGTCCCTAGAAAAGTGTAAATAAGGGGTTTTACTGTATATGTAGCTTGAAAGATGTTGACGTTAATTGATACTGAAAATGTTTCTGAAAAGCTGGACAGGAATTGTAATTGAAAATAATATGATAATGGCTAAAGTGCAGTTAAGGTGTTTAATGAAAACGCCAATCTATATCATGTTTCAATAAATTTCTCCATTGCATTATTTACTCAGTCAATTTCAAGTGCATGTCAAGATAAGGGAAAATGATGTGTGAACATAGGTTTAAAAGCTTAATTATTGTGTGTCACATTCCTGTTATACTGTGATCACACTATGTAATAAATTGTAGGCATCTTAAACTAAATTTAGTATTAGAAGACCTTATATCACAACTAAATGGTTACCTTTGTAAAATATGAGGTTATAACAATATTTAAATAAATGCACTGTGCTATACATGAGAGACATACAAGTTGACTTGTTTTATATCTGAGGAATGCATTGTAATTTAACTCTTTAAAATTCATATAGAGAGGAGATTTTTTAGGTATGTATAGGAAAGGTTTTGGTTTTATGAAGAAAAAAAATCCCAGGAGTATTTTATTATTACATATGGGAAAAATCACTTGATGTTATATAAATATATATTTTCTTTCTTCAAGTAACCATTAAAAAAGTCAGCAAGCAGTATGCAGACCACATTCCATTAGAAAGCAATCATGCAATTCAAGCATGCATTCATCAATGTCCGTATAAGCAGAGCATTTGTGTTATTAGTTGGTAGTTCTCCTGAAATAAAATCTATACAAAATGAAGATGATGCTATACAATTAATTGGATGATATTATTATTTTCTATGGTATTTGAAATATTTCCAAAAATGTTTTTGGTATAAAAGTAATTTTATCTTCTAAATATTGATTAACCTAATCCAAAATAGTCTATTTTGAAAGATACAAGTCAATTAATCAATTTTGTTTCATTTTTAACACTTTTCTCTAGAAGAGGATGTGTGCATGATCAATCTTTATTTAACAAAAAATCATTAGTTATCTTCTTTTATAGTTTATAGATAATTAAATCATAAAATTTGGAGGTGGTGTGCATTATTGCTTGATTTGATATAATGGAATCCTTAATGAATCCCTGATTTCAAATGAGAAATCTTTTGTAAGTATACTTGTCTTAATGCTAAAAGCCTAAATGTACAGAGCACTAGTTAAAAAAGTCATTGCCCAGTGTTTAGCATTAGATTATCTATTTTCAGTATACTATGTATTTAATAAATTTTAAATCAGTAATTAAATAAAGATGATTAGATAATGACCTTGAGCAAAACCAAAAATTATTGGAGCCCAAAAATATCGTGCATGTACAATGAAAATGTCTTTGATGGTGCTCATAGATTTTAAGTTAAGTAACATGCGTAAGTTAGTAAGGAAAGCCTATCATAAATTTTTAACATGTTCAAAAATTGCATTCTGAAGAAATTATGCAAAATTGGATAAATCTATTGCAGCAATGGCTCCAAAATCAATTAGTAATTATGAGTTTGGCTGCCAAGAGCAGTAGATGGGTACAAGAGTAGTTTTCTAAACAGTACGATACTTTTATGCCAAGATATTACTATATAAATACATACACATAAATGAGAGTATGTATGTTATGGCTAATGTATGAACTGTGGTTAATGTCAACGTTAGCCAGGTAAAACCTGGTTAATGCCCACCTTAGGTAAATCAGGCTGATATAATCTGTATGCATTAAAATGTGGTTGCTATTGTGAAGTCACATCAACATAAGAAATTGGATTTGTGGGTTGTGCCTCTTAATGATGTTTCAATTGTAGTTTGGTGCCTTTCTTAGAAAATTTTCAATTTTCATAAAAGAAAACTAAATTAGCCAGATCCATCCTGCTAATTTTAACATTAGCCAGTTTCTGACATTAGCAGTAACATACCTAAACACACACGTACACATATTTATATTTGTGTGTATATTACTGCCTGCCTATTTAATGGGTATTTTAAGTATGGATATTTCCTTAAAGTTTATTTACATTTAGCAATGCATTATCAATATATGTAGTTTGTTAATATGATCAGATTGTTATGCAACTAACTATTATATGAAAAGTGTCATACAAATGTAATCATTCAAACAAACATGCAGTTTCATTAGTAATTGTAGTGGACTATATTGCCTCTGTAAGTGTTATTCCGAGAATTAAAATTGGATGCTTTTATAAAACGGCTAAATGAAATATCATGCAATATTGTTTTTTGATTAATATAATATTGTTTTCAGGATACTTCATAAGTCCTTCTATTATGTGTGTGTATTACTTTCTGAAAGTGCAGCTATTTAAATAATCGTCACTGGGTAATTACAACTGAGACAAGTTTAACAGGGAAGCCTATGAGGCTACAGCCTAGGATGGCAAGATGAGTGCCACATACACCTGTTGTATAAACAGTATTACAGTACAGTGATATTAGGGTGCCATTTTACTTTTTGTCTAGGATGCCTAAAATGTTTAATTTTAACATTGTGAAACATGGGATAGCTATAAATTCCCAAATGAATTATTTGCATCACATTAATAGCTGCAATGTGTAGTTCAATTTAAATAGAAAATTTCTAAATGTGTTTTGGTATTTATGTGATTAAGCTATCATTGAACAAGAAGTATTTTTCTCCTTTAATACCTGGTATGTTGGTCATACATTTGTTTTCCTTGATGGTATAATAATTGAAAATGAAAAAAATATAACCGTTCTAATAATTTGCCTTGACTAAAGAGTGTAAGTTGTTACTTTTCTATATAAAAGTTTATTGGCTTTGTAGTATTATCAATCAAAGCATTTTCTTTATAATTAACAGAGCTTATAGCATCATTTATTTGTAAGCAGTTAAGTAGTGATGTACTTGTTTGCATGACGTATTTCTCTGTATACTCTTGATCAAGTAATGTCATATTTATTTACAATTTCTGACTTATTATTAAAGGTATGTTTCTCTATACTGCAAAATTTAAGTTAAACTTTGATATCAGTACATTAAAAGATAGCAGTTAATATATTATAGGCATTTAAAAAAAGGATTACAATTCTATATGGCACTGATTACCAACTAGAGTGACACATATGGTGTTCAGGGGAGCTGTAGAAATCTCTTTAAACAAATCACTTAACTCAAATATGTTGATACTCATTTAGAATGTTTCCACTTGCTGACTTGGTAGCACTGTAGCATTACCATCTCTCTGTAACCACCACTCCCATTTTTTTAATTGTGACATTTTTGCTGAGGGAGATAAAGGAGCTAGGATACCAATAAATTTCAGTCAATTACTGTGAAAACACCTAAGCATGAAATATTTTAATGAAATCATTTCAATGAAATAACTCAATTGGTGACAAGTGGGAGGCAGGTGTAGGCCTTTCTCACAGAAATAATCAAAAGGTCATTGATTGTCTCTGTGGTAATAGAATCTTGTGACATTTCAATCATTTTATACCAGTTTTTATCAGGTAGGTACATGTTGCAAATTGGTCAAAATGTTGCATTTATTTTTATAATAGATTGTTTTTTCCAGACCCAATCAATGACAATGTATTTGTTCTGTTAAATTATAAAACAAGACTGAAATGCAGAATCAAGGTATAATGTATGTAGAGTATAAATTGGCAAATTAATAGATTTTTCCAAAATACAAAATGGTTTACAATGAAACAGTTATGTAGACATTATTATTTTGAAAAGCAATTGCGCTATTTTTGAAAGATTATTAAATACTGATCTCCAACTTAAATATTAAAAAGACTTTTTGCATCCTTATTAGATGTTATAATGACTGGTCCTCAATAAAAAAATTGGGACTGTCCTGGGAAAGGTAAAATGGATGGGAGCCATTATAAATGTGTGTTGTTTGTGTGTGTATATATATATACATATACATGCATATTTATGTTAAAATCTAGGTAGAGTGTTACGGAATTTTTGAAATTCTAGAAGGGTCTTTTGGAAATAAATTTTTATGAATAACTGTTCAAAGGTAATATAAGTTGAAAAAAGAACTGGATTCATCAGGAACTTCTAAGCTCTTTCGTTTAACCAAATAATTTCAAAGAGCTGCATTTTAGCATAGATCTCTCTAGTTTCTGATACTTACCTCTGAGTAAATAACTAAGTATTGTGTGGAATAATTTATTAAAAGTGAATATACTGACATTGATGCCCTGAATGTTTTATGGTATGCAAAACTTGTTTTGTTTAGAGAAGGAATAAAAGAAAAGTGACCTAATTCATAGTTTCAATTAAAACAAAAATCATATACCCCAAAAATAATATATCTGTGCTTTAGCAATTTTATTGAAGCATATATCTCATGCCTGGAGAGGTTGAACCTTGGCCTTTCAAAAAGATGTCAAGATGTTAAAATGTAGCTCTTGTACCCGTTATGCTCAATCAAGCAGTGTGAATTTTGATTGGTGCTTCCATCATCTTTAACAGCCAGAGAGCACAGTCAGCACTACGGAAAAAGAAATCGTACTACTGGTTTCACACTACTAATTTACAGTGATAGAGTAACTTTCTAGGGCTACATATCTGAAAAAGGGAATAAAGACGCAATACTACCTTCGAGGTGCAAAAGCAACATTCGAACTCACTAGGCAATTCGTCACTTTTCTCACTTTTCTTGTCTTTTTTGTTGTCCTCCTACAAAGAGAAGAAATATATGTGTGTAGAAAGAAAAGAGCTGATTAAGAAATGAAACTTAAGGAAGTCATTCATGGCTGAGCAGAAGATTGATGAAGAAGATTTTGAAGAGTGTTATTTGTAGCCAACATCTCAAGGTATTGGTATGGTATTCAGTTTAGTTTAGAACTGTGGAACATTTTATAAAACTGGAATTTATCTGTATTTTTTTAAAGTTTGTTTAAACTACGTAAAAAAGATCAAATTATAGTATCTTGTATTTCTCTTAGACAACTTGATGAGTTTAGTTTTGTCTAAGGGGGAGGAGATATGTATCCATTTAAAATTTTGATTTTGTATTTAGTTATATATATATATATATATATATATATATATATATATATATATATATATATATATATATATGTATATATGTGTATATATATATATATATATATATATATATATATATATATATATATACACACACACACACACACACATACAGTATGGGACCCCTTATCCGGAATCCTGAAATCCGGAAGGTTGCCGTGGAAGCTTCGTTCCGCTACCGAAAGATGGCGCTAGTGGAAGCCTGATACGGGATTTCGTCTTTTATTTGTACTGCACAAAATTACTGTGGCGTGTTGATTATTTACTTTAAATAGTACGCGTGGGAGCGGGTTATGATTCAAAAAACGTGACAGTTATTCAAATAATGTATTCCTATGAATGCTGATAAAGATATTAGCAAAATATTTCGATTTAGAAATTTAGTTGATGTGTGTGTTGACTCGTCTTTTTTTAGGGGCAAATACAATAGCGCAATAATAAAAGCCTCGGATGACATCGCTATAAATCAGATAATGTTCCCTTGGTGTTTAAGATAATGCCGTATTTTTCGATAGATAACGCGCGCGTTATCTGTACAAAATATATTCAATTCTGGCAAAAATTTATATAAGAAAAAATTAAAACATTAAAAACAAATACAAGTTTATTTACCTCTAGCGTTGTGACGTTTTTCGCCATCTTGACGACTGATTCATGGTGATTCGCCTCATTTTCTTTTAAAGCCTCGATGTATGCAATTATTTTAAATCGGATTTTCATAGCATATTAAAAATATAAAATTTCCAAGTTCAAAAATAATTTACTACAATCTTAAAGCGTAATAAAATACTGTTGGAAAAGAAAGTTTCTCATTTGAGCAGTAATTATTTAACTCAAGTTTTCGCCCGATTATAATTAGGTAATAGTTTAAAATGTTGAAGGCCACATATTTTTCCATACTATACAGATGGAGTCATGAAATGCTGCATTCAAACACAGTTAAGTTTTAAACATGGCAACTCACAAAAGGACTCTTTAGGCAGCGATCTCTAAAACTGAAAACTAGATTAAATAAATAGCTTCTTCCTTTAGTTATTCAACGTTTTTGGTAGTTAAATCACACCTAACAGAACATTTCTGGCTGAGCGTTATGCCTACATTTTAATGAACAGCGAAAATGCTGAGGTGCGTGTTATCCACTGATAAATACTGTAATTGTACACTCAGCGTCAATAATTGCGATAAACTAAGACAGCTGGTTAGGATACGCTACTATATACAGCATGTACATGTAGCACACTATATACTATATATCCTATGGGGACCCGAAATCAGGAAAATCCCAAAAACCTGCAATCCGTACATCCCAAGCTTGCCAGATAAGGGGTCCCATACTGTATATCTATAGATATGTTCAAAATGTGATTCATATAACCAATTGGAATTTTGCATATGTAATAAGCATTCTTAACGTTTACCAATTTGTTAACAAAAAATTACTTTTACTGGTAAAGTGAACTTAAATTTTAAACTTACCGCAATGGGTTTTGACTTGGAAAATGCAGACTTGTCACAGACATTGAAATAAGAAAGTATGGTATGGTACCATTAGATTAAAACTGATTTAAAGAAAATAATTGACATAATATTGATAATATTTGAGGTGGGTGTAATGTATATGCATTAATATCTTTACAAATTTTATTTTTTACAGATTTTGTTATTATAATTGCTATTTCTTAAATTTTTAAACATTTCTTTCAGAAATGAATTTATTGTCATTTACGTATGTATTGTTTTCTTCTGGATTATGGTATGTTCCTGGAGTATTAAACATTGAAGAACTTTTCTTTATAAGCTAATTTTTATGTATCTTGTAAATTATTATTTATTATACCAATATGAATTAGTTTTCATATTTTTGGTACTGTGTGGAATTAAGTATTTTATATCTCTTAATTTTGTATTGCTTAGTTACAGTGAATTGCACGAAGTGAAAAAATTTTGTTAAATTATTAACTGTATCCTCACTGTCAACAAAATTGTTTCATGGGTTGTGTACTTTATGTAGATTTTCTTTGGATTCTCTGTTTTGAAAGTTGCTAAATTTATTCATAAACAAATCAGATACAGATTGTGATAAACTCAGTAGCTCTCTTTCTGTGTGTTACTAAAAGCTAAGCATTTTTATTGGTTTACTTTGACTGATTCATGTTTTAGTTCCAATACATCACCTTAGAGACTGAATTTACATGCAACCTACATAATAGGTACCTGGTAAATTTTTAAGGGACACATTATTAGTTCCAAATCAGTAATCTGGGTGTGTACTTAGAGGGTCAAACTAAGTTTTTCCTAAATATTTAGGTACTTCATGAAATAGATTTAAAGTTGTTAGCATAATTACATCCATAAGGAATTAATTAGAAATGGCGAAGCTTTGTCTTAATTGTTTAATGAAGGTGATACACTAAATAAGTGTTGGTCTTAGTGCAGTTTTATAATATAGTTCTTTTCACTTCTATTTTTGAATTATTATTAGTTTTTATAATGAATGGTAAACCATTTTCTGTTTAGAATTCTTTGTAGAGCCTAGTTTTTGTAACACTTGGACATTTGTGCAATTCACTTTGATTCAATAAATTGTTATAGTGTGATGCTTTAAATAGGTGAGTTTGTATGTCTGTGTGAATGAATTTCAAATGTTTTCATTATTTAATCAGAAGTGCTTATAGAATTTGTTGTTTATTCTATCATGGATTGAAAAACTTATGTTGTGCATTTTGTTGACATTTAATAAATAGCTTGTACTTTCAGATAGTTTCATAAACATTGTGGTGTGTGATTTATCAAGTGTAATAAAATGACTAATAAAATAATGTTGAGGTTATGATGTTGAAACTGCTTCTAGCAGATTTTGTATTGCAATATTTTTACTATATTAAAATGGAATTAGCTGCATTACCTAGTAATATTCATAATATAATAATGACTTTTAACTTATGTAGAATTTGAGGTGTTCATATCATATTAAGTGGTGGATATTATTAATTTATAACTCTTAGATGCTGCTATGTAGAAACAAGTAAAAAGAGTCATTTGTATTCTGAATGTACGTTTTATGTTAGAGTAGCACCACACTGGCAATATTACATACTTTGCCTCAATCTATCATTTTGATATTGGGTTGATGACCTGTGAAACAAGATAGAATGCACAAAAATATTTTTCATATCATTTTCCTATTTTTCATAGAGTTACTGGTGTATTGGTTTATCACCATTCCTATGCCCTGTTATTGTTTTGTTTGAAATTTGGGTCTTGTTATGAGAATCAAAAAGCAAGCAAATTTTAATTTTCATTAATTGAAGTCTTTATAAAATTTCTTTTTCATAATCATGATATTCAGCCTTTGAAATAAAAAGTGTTTTCTTACATCCATTTCTATTATCAAATGTGCTCTACCCCTTTGCTAATATTTTCTTAAATTTGTTTTGCTAATGCAGTCAAATACCTTATTAATTAATATAAAATTCTTTATTATAATAATACGAATATTAATAATGTGTACAGAGATTAAAATATATGATCCAAGCACTCACCGGAGTCTGGAGCGCTGGAGGTGACCTAGCCATAGGAGAACTTCCATTTCCAGTCATCATTGTTTGAGTTTCCTGAGTCTGTTTCTGCTGTACTTTCTGCTTTTGTTGTTGTTGCCGTTGCTTCCGTGCCAGGTTGAGCAGGTGTGTTCGTGTCCCGTCATCATCATCATCTTCATCTTCTTCTTCTTCCTCCTCATCCTGCTGTTGCCTGCGGTTGCGCCTTCGTGGTTTTGGGGTTGTTCCCACTGGAGGGGGGGAAGATGCAGAGGGGGTGGCCACGGCTGCTGTCGCTGAAGGAGCAGCTGCTGCCGCAGCTGAGGAGGGGGCAGGGCGAGCTATGGAACCTCCGCTTGCTCCCCTACTCCCTCCCAGGATCCCCCCACTGCTTCCACCCCCGGCACCTGCAGCCACTGCTGCCCCAGCCATTCCTGCCATACCAGCCACACCTGCTGCGGTGGCTGAGGCTGTCAGTGACGCTGATGGATTCCCACTCCTTTCGCTTCCGGGATTGGCTCCAGCAGCTCCTGTGAGAAATATGTGGCATGGGCATGGTAATGGGAGTATGGGTAGGAGTAGAGGTTGAGTTTGGTAAGAGCGGTTAGGAATAATTGGTTTTCAGGAATTGGATGGGAGGTTGGAAATGTCTTATAGCTAACTTTATTACCTGGGGAATGCATCTGATTCCTCTGTTATTTTTTCAAGTTTCTGTTTATTTCAGGGTTTTGGATGATTGAATATGAAATCAGGTCTTGGATTATTCTGAGTACACATTGTTTGAACTTGAAAGAAGCATGATAATGCTACCTAAGTAACATTTTCTGTTAATGTTTCAATTTAAAAGATATTATCTTTATGAAAAGGTATTTTGATGAAGAAAATGTTTGTATTCTAGTGAAGTAATCTCTCTATGTGCAAAAATCGGTATGATTATTGATGTTAAGAGCTGAGGCCAAATGAGTTTATGTATAGATCACATTAAACAAAATATATGGAAAAATGAGCCGTTTTTGACCTTCAAAGATCTTTAAGATGAGAATCTCAAAAGTGATGTCATCAGTACTTCATAAATATCGTGGCTAATTATGTATACGTAAATTATAAAGATCTATGCTTGTGGTGCTAAAACTTACGGAATGAATGAATGACTGGTAATTCACAATCACCTTCTAAAAATTAAGAAACTCCAATTTCATGAATTAAATTCATAGGTGTGGTGTCATAATGAATTTAATTTCACTGTGAAATTCATGGTAATACATATAATTGTTTTAAGAAGGCCATGCCACTAAATAACTGAAATTGTAATATGTATTTTAATTTTCCACTTGGCATTTACAATGACAAAATGGCTTTGAAACTGAAGCACTGACTTGAATATTCATACTAAGTTTGTTGTTTACTATGAAGTCATGCTAGTTTAAAGATTAATTTATTGCAGGGTGAATGTATTATATTTATTTTGGAATTTGACGAATACATTCTTTGGTACATTTGTTTTCAGTCTTTAACAATTAATGACATATACTCATATATTGTGTCACTTTTGATTTTTGAGTATCATGTTTAAATGATAAATTTAAAAAATGTTTCAGGGTTTAATTTTTGCTTCTGCATAAATGTTGGAAGCACTCATTTTGAGGTTTTAGCTTATTTTTACATGTATAACAAATATGAAAAATAGCAAAAAATGAGTTAAGCTTTTCCTTGAGGAGATATATTTAAAGTAATGATCAGGAAGAGATGGACATGCGCTAAAAGATATTACCTAAATATACAGTAATAATTAAATATTAAACTGGCTTAGCATGTCATTGCACACATGCCCATTAAGGGTATTTCACCCATCATGCAATTCATTGCATATATTTTAACAATTTTGAGTAATTGCATAAATAAGCTCTATTATAAATGACATATGTTGTTGCAGTTAAAGTGAGATGCCAAAGTATCTTGAAAACCAAATCATAGACTGATCAAGTTGGCATTCTTGAAAGAGTTGTTTTTTTTACTTGTATTTTTATTTGTAAAGATTACAAATTGTTCCACTCACTGCAATATATTTTCTGTTAATTGTAAATATTTTGATTCATATGATTGTAGTTATTGCATATATTTTTTGAAAATAATGTTTAAGGGTATTGTCGGGATCATATGCTTGAGTATAAATCAGTAGGTTTATATGTATGCTGTGATATGCCATTTAGAGGCCATTAGTACCTATATTATTTTTTGGAGAATTTGGGAATTTTTCCTTTTCATGGTTTACCTGAGAAATGTATATCACAAATTATATAAATTTCTCAGTCTATATGTTGGTATTTTGTTTAAGGGCAAGGCTTTCAAGCTATATTTTAGAGACATGGATAGTATTGGTAAAGGGCAGTCTTAAGTTCTATAAACTGATGAATTTGACTTTCCACCATCTAGACTCCTGTGTGTGAAACATAGTTATGGCTATTAAATATCTTAAGCTACTCTTATGTTTTCACACTTTGAGGTCTAATAAATAACAAAATCCTTGATTGATATCTTTATTTAAGTTTATTTATTTCATGTTTAACTGTATTCATTGTCTTATTTTTTGTCTCATATATTACCCACCATTTAGACTCCTGTGTGTGAAACATAGTTATGGTTTAGAAAGATCTGATGCTTTCCTGGCGAACCGATATGGTGAAGTGTTCCCGGGTTTCCAGCCAGGTGAATATGGTGTCAACCGATGTTTTGGCACCTTCCTCAAGTGCCATCTTCAGGGGTCTCCTAAGTGCCGCACCATTTTTCTGTCCTTGTATATATACTGACCGGGTGTTGGTGGCTCGTTCCCCCTTCTAGGAAAAGGCGCTCAACTCGGCGCCACTAGAGCCAAAATGTTTTTTCTGATATGTGGATGACACATTCGTAATTTGGCCACATGGACCTGAGGCCCTAATGAAGTTCCAAGAACACCTCAACAGCATACATCCCAACATCCGTTTTGCAATGGAGAAGGAGAAGGAAGGATACCTTCCCTTCTTGGACATCCTGGTCAGCCGCAAACCCAATGGCACATTGGGACACAGTGTGTACCGCAAACCCACCCACACCAACCTATACCTAAATGGGATGAGCCACCACCGACGAGGAGTTTTGACCACTCTGATCGAACGGGCAAGAGCCATTGCAGACAAAGATAGTTTAGGGGAGAAATCAGGAACCTATGCCTCTCGTTCTGACAGAACGGCCACGGAGAGCGGGAAATTGGCATGGCCCTGAAAAGGGCCGTTTTCAGAAAAGTGGAGAAAAAGTCGGAGGAGAAACCTGTAGTCACGGCATGTATACTCTTCCTGTCTACGATATCTGAGAGGAATTCGAGGATTTTAGGCAGGCGAGGCATCAGGGTGGCACACAAACCACCGCCAAAAATCAAAAGCTTCCTACCGCAGACCAAGGACCAACCAGGCCTTAAAACAGCCGGAGTTTATAAAATCCTTTGCTTGTGTGGTAAGCAGTATATCGGCCAAACAGGACAGACAATAGAAATGCGAATTAAAGAAAATGCAAGATGCATCCGCCTCAATCAGCCAGAGAAGTCGGCAGTTGCAGAGCACAGCATATCCTCAGCCCATCGCATTAACTTCACGGAGGCCAAAGTGATTGCCAGGGCAAATGGTTTTTGGGATAGGCTAGTGAAAGAAGTCATTGGGATCAGAATCAAGGAAAACAACATAATCAGGGGCATGGGATTGCCACTCAGCAAGGTGTGGAATCCCATACTCCCCAAAATTGTGGAACGCCATAGGCCGACTCAACAGCCAATGGGGAATGAGCCACCAACACCCGGTCGGTATATATACAAGGACAGAAAAATGGTAAGGCACTCAGGAGACCCCTGAAGATGGCACTTGAGGAAGGTGCCAAAACGTCGGTTGACACCATATTCACCTGGCTGGAAACCCGGGAACTCTTCACCGCATAGTTATGTTTATTAAATATCTTAAGCTGCTCTTATGTTCTCACACTTTGAGGTCTAATAAATAACAAAAGCCTTGATTGATATCTTTATTTAAGTTTATTTATTTCATGTTTAACTGCATTCATTGTCTTATTTTTTGTCTCATATAGCACTATAAATAACTAAAGTGCCATTTTAAAAGTAATATTTATCAATTTAATGTTTACTTACAATAAATGTAATTAACTTTTGTTGTCCTCCTTATCTCTAGCCTCAATATAATGCAACAGGAATGAACTCTGCAATTGATTACTTTTACTGATAGTTGTAATGCTCATATTAAGGTGCATGGTAATGAAACTCAGGGTTGTATTTTGGTACTTTAGGGAAGGATCCATTCTAGCACTCCATCATAAAATTTTCATGAAAGCATATCATAAATAAGATAAAAATCCAAACAATAAAGAAGAAAAATCAAGGTAGTACCATTGAGATTATGGCGAAAGTACTGATATTTTTACTTTCTTCATATATGAAGTTTAGAGAAAGTATTGTTTTCATGAAAAAAATTGAATTCGAGATTTCAATGGAAATACATGTTTTAAGGTCCCCTGAACATGTTTGACTATTTTCTCGATGATGTCTGTGGGTGTGTGTGTCTGTGTGTCTATGACTGGTATTTTGTGGATGCTCTAACTCAAAAATTATTAATTGGATCAACACAAAATTATATATTTGACATTTTTGTTAAAGGAAGAAATGCTGAGTAGTTTTTGGTAAAAATCAGTCAACCAGAAGTGGGTGTTTACTCTTGTCACTTATCCGTATTTTTTTTTAAATATTTGCTTTAACATTTGATGAATGTAAAAAAGTAATGGAATATGTAGGTTATTTAGTTTTCTACAACCTGTATTTAAAACATTTTCCCATATAATGCATTGTTAAAGAGATATTTTAAAAACTAAATCATTTAGCTGACACAACTACACCACCTACAGGCGACTATTGTAAACACTTTACGCTCCTTTTTTATTTTCTGAATTGTTGGAGCTTTGTGGCTATATCCAATATCAGAAGCCTACAATTTGAGTTTATTTCAGTTCTTTATTAAGTCTTTGAATTTTTCTCGCAGTTCCTTAAAATATTTATTATCATTTAACCTATTTGGAATTTTTAGAAATATTACAGGTATGGAGATAGTCATGTGGTGGCCACATCAGATTTTTTTATTTTTGTCTTTGTTATAAAATCATCCTATCATTTTAATTGTGGTTTAGCTAAAAATGTGTTGTTACCTCATGATATTGGTTGTGGTATATAGTGAATTGAGAAATGGCAAATAATTGGATATAACAATACAAAAAACATTCCTCATAAAGTTTGATAATAAAAATGTACAACCCCTGCCAATAGAGGTACTAAAATAGCCATCTCTCTTACTTTACCCTGCCTTGTTCAGTAAAATGGCCAATCATTTAATGAATGGTTAATTTTAATTTATATCAGAATTGGGGTTCCCACAATCTTTTGCTCACATTACTGTATCCTAGAAGCCATTTGATTTTTATGATTCCTTCTTGGAGACACCCTTTGGACACTTTTCTTACTGAGTTAGGTTGGTTGTAGTCATACATATGGCGCATATACCTAGTTCTAAAAATCCATTTCCACCCTTGATCACAGCTTAATACTGAAAGGAAATGGATTTCACTATACTTTTGAAAATTTATGCCTTATTCTAAATAACATTTTTTAAATCAGCAATTTTGAATTATTGGAATATCTTCTTTTGATGTGACAGATGGTACCATTACCATCATGTTGCTATATCTTGCATCCTATCGCATTATATCTGACTGACAGTACATATTGTTCTATGAATACTTTACATCTTTTAAAAAAAATTTTCTTTGGGGGACAAAACATACGATATATCTGAATCTGTTGCATAATGAGATAAGTGATAATGGAGTTTTTCCAGTCTCCCTGACTTTGTACTTAATACATCTTGTGGAGCATTATCTTATGTTGAACATACATTTCTACCAGTGTACAATATTTCAGCTTAATTGTATGTTAAAAAGGCTTTTGTGGACTGGACTGTAGGAGTCATTTCCTCTGTTCTTAAATCCCCAAATAATTGATGCTGATGAGTTGGCTTCCCATGACTGGTATTACCTTGGATGTTATTTTTTTATTTCCCTTGCTTGAATAAGTGGAAAAATTTCTGACAGCAACCATTGCCTATAAATGTGACAGGTGATTTTTGAATGGTTGTTGATCAACATGTCAAGTAACTGCAGTAAAAATGTCCTTATAAAGCATTCAGGAGTAGCATTCCTCATACTTTTGGTAAAGTCTGTGGCTATTTGTCACAAACTTCATTTTGTTACTTTATCATTTATTTACTCATCCAGCCTTTCTTATCACACTTAAAGATGATGCAGCTTGATGGTTTCTCTTTGAAAAAATATTCCTTTTGAGTGGAACAATAGGTTCCTATTCACTCTTATTGGCAAACATTAACAGCATAACTGTTATCTTCAGAGCTTTGTCCCCAATACTATTAACTACTTTATGTAAAAAATTTTACACAAAATGATATGACGTATTACATCTCCACCCAATCTTTGTGGTTCTGATTGCTTGAAGACTGTAATTTCAAAGGGATTATTCAGCTTATTTGATATCAATGCTAGTTCATGCAATATAATGTGTCAAGTTGGAGAACTCAGTTTTTATATTATTATGATAGAAGTCCAAAAGCTGGTGCTGAAGCAAATATTATCAACTTTGAGGAAAAATATTGGCCTACTTAGTTATTTCATACTGTATGTATTAAGAACACTTGACTTCGATCTTTAAATGCTTAAGCAAGAACATTCAGACAAATTTGCAACATTTGTTTGTTTATATGTGTGTGTGTTCTCATATATGTATACAGTGCTTTTTTCTGGAATAAAGGTACTGGTATTCAGATTTGACTTACTCCTAAGGGGCAGGAGAAATTTATTAAAAAACTAAAGTATCAAATTTTAAAAATTTGTAATTCTTTTTTAACGTTTTTAGGAAAATAACAGTAGGAAGAAATATAATGAAAATAAACACCTCAGCGGCAAATTTCATAATAGATTCCAAATTAGAATAATTTATGTTTTCTTTTTTATTGAAATATTTTTTTATATTTTAACTTTTGCAAGTATCACCACTCCTCCCCCATACCTCGACTTAACCTTTCCCTCACCCTGTCCATTCATTGGCCCCTTCTGTACTTTTCCTTCCCCCACTTCTCTCCTTCTCTATATATATTTGTGTTGCTCCTTGCTTCCATACCTGATGATAACTAGATCTTGTCTAAACCGGTCGAGTTGGTTCTATTGAATAAAGTGGAATTGTTTTACGAAGTGATTCTCTCCTTTTCATTTATTTTGGAGTTCCACAAAGTAAAGGCTTCATCCATTGATTTATCCAATTTAAAGTCTAATCTGGGCTGCCAAAGCATTGACAATTTCCAATATGGCCAGCCGTGGAATTTGGAGCTATCAATGCAGCCCACCGAGTAGATAAAGTTTCCCACCACTGCTCTATACTGTCTTATATGCTCCTTGCTACAATCATTCATTTTAATAATCAATATGTGATTGTTTCCCAAGAAATATTTTTTAAATAATAGATTGTTTATTTTTGGAAAAATGGTTCGGGTACTGCATACCATTGTGTACTAATTGAAAAAAAGAACTGTTTACACACACACACACACACACACACATCTGCTTACACATTTTCTTTTTTAAAGAACTTGCTCAATAAACCACAATTTTCAGATTTTGGTTTCATGAAAATTTGCTGATGGAATATAATATGGCCTTATGTTAAATGCACATTGCTTGCTGTAAGGTATTGTTGCACTAAGATTAAGTTTATAATTTAAAAATGTTTAAAAAGCATCAATGAATATTTTAAATATAAAGATAATAGTATTGTTAAAGTTTAAAATTTATAGAATATTAATTTTTTCATAAAATAGTTTGGAATTTATCATAATTTAATAATACATAACATTCTTTTGCTTTACAGCCATATTTATGACAAATGAAACAATTTTTCCTAGAACTGATCAACAGGTAATCTAAGTATAGATAACTTCTTTTTTGGCCATTTTTGGATTGCATTGATTTTTATGTATTACATGAAATAAAAAAATGAGTTCATTCAAATTATAAATGGTTTTTCCAAGCATGCATCTATGATAAAACGATTCCTTTTATCCACTCAGGTCTTCAGAAAACCTTATAATAACTTATACTGAATTGAAAAATAGTATTTAGGAGTACATATGGTAAATTTTAGGGAAGCGGATGGTAAAGAATTTTTTTTATTTGATGAGGTTTGAAAGCAGGTGGTGAGGTGTTAGGTGAAATGGGAAGCAATCATATGATGATTTTAAAATTACTATTAATTTCTAAACCTAACAATCCCTTCATGCGTGCTGTTTGTTATTCTGCCTTTGGCAACATGTAGGTCAAATAATACATCTACCACATGACAAAGAGTATTTGAGTTTTCTAAAAAAGAGCATCTGCATAAAGGAAAAAGTATGTTTAAGATTTCATTCATTTTTGTGCTTTTCATTATCTCTCCTTCCTGGCCCAGACGAGCACATGCATCTAAAAAAGGCAAGGGTGGATGTTTTGTAAGGATGGAAACATTTTAAGGATTGCTGGTTCATGCAGCACAGCAATTCACAAACTATCGAGTCCTTCTCTTGCTCTTCACTGAATTGGTCGTACTTTGCGAAAAAAGAAATGATTGAGAAGCACATATGGAATGAATGACTACAGCGAGCATTTCAAGATTACTTAGCAAGAAGACACATGGCTCAGCAGGGCCTTGCAAAAATCAAAACATAACCCGTGCGCCTTCTATAAAGCTACCAACTCTGTCTGTGGCTGTCGAGCACTGACCTGTCGACTACCTCACTCACTCGCTGTTATCTGGAGGGAGAAGTGGAGCTGGAAGGAAAAGAGGGGGAGAGAAACAAGGGCTCTGATTTTGTGCCTGGAGACAAAAAACTGTAAGGGAGTGAGACGAAGGGCAGTGGAACAATTTGCGTGGAAGGGTCATTAAGAATGTTATCACTTGTCTAACAGTTAGGCTTCAATAAACTGGCAATATTTTATCCAACTTGCAGAAGAAGTTCAAATAATGAAGGCTGTAATATAATGCTTATTAATACATTTTTACTAAGGTAAGCCTCAACGCAAATCATTCATTCTAATTGATATGAGGAAAAGAAGTGAAATGGTAATTTATAGAAAAAATGTTTATTAGAAATTACCATGCATAAATTTCTATTTTTTACAAATATTTTATATTGATAAGTTTAAATATTGCTTTATAAAAATATTCTCCTATTATGGGTTTGTACCAATCTAATTTTATTTTATAAGCTTGTATAAGTTTTTCATTTAAAATACTTTCCTTTAGATAAATTGCCTCTTATTTTAATAGTCCTACTATAAGCGGTTAAATTTTGTATGTCCTCCTTAATGCTTCCAGCAGTTTTTTTTGTTATCTAGCTAATGAATTTTATCATTGTCTTTCTTTAGCTGCTCTGATGCACTTAAATATTCTTCATTTAGTAATGTTACTTATGTTCAACTAATGCTGGTGATTTAAATATCATGATTGGCTTTTGTTATTCTTGTGTGGTTGTTGTCTATAGAATTTACTGCAATACATGTTATAAATTCTCCTCTACAACTAGATACTAACCACAGCTAGGCAGTCAAACATTTACTATGAAGGAATCCTAAGACAAACTTATTGAATACCAACAAACTCATGGAAAACCATACCACTTCATCTTGGCCATGGAGGAAAAGCTCCATAATAATAGCATTATGATTGCCATTGGTCCCCAGGAGGACCGAGTTGCATCCTAAAAGCACAAAATAGTCAGAGTGAAATAAAATCCCTTGATGAAATCGGATCAATTTCTGCATAGCAAATGTAATTATCATTGTGACAGCTGTCAAAAATTCTTCAATTTAACTATCTAATCTCTGGCATGGGTAAATACAGTTTACTCATGATTAACCATATGCAGATTATGATTCAAGAAATTAATACATAGCATGTTAATCATTTTTAAATAACTTAAATACTATCTTGGTGCTATATAAATAAATATATATATATTCAAATTTACTTGGTAACTGTGTAGATTAGATAGATGATTCTTGAATTAATTTTTTCCAAAGTTTGCAAAGATGGTCCTGCTTATTTTATATTTCCTACTATTTAATAGCAGAGCTTTAACTATGTGTAGCTGAATACAGTTTGATTAGGAGTTCCTATAATATTATGGATAACCCAAATTCTGTCCTTCCCCACCTCTCACTCTTAGAATTTGAATGTTCCTAAGAAAGCCATACAAAAGGCTGCACAAACAGCCATTGAAAATTGTTGCATTTTTATGCATCAATGATGTAATTACAATGATTACAGTTTTGGAAAGATTTTGTAATTGTATGGTATTATCTTCCAGGTTGGACATCTGGGACAAAGAAAAAAGGAAAACGGACAATTTTTTGAAGAAAAAACCCAATGAAATTGGTTTATAATTAAGTTTCAGCTTTTGGACTAACATAATTTATTACACTATTTAGTGGATTAGATATATATCAACTGTGAATGCTCTCATCTCCCTCCAACAACATGGTTAATCAGGAGTATACTGTTCATGTATGTCGTGGCTGTCAGAAACTGTTCAAAGTTGACATTAACTAAAACAAGTGGTTAATGTGTTAAACATCAAGATAAATTTCACACATTATCTGAATGTGTCTAGTTAGTGTAAAATCAATGGACATCAGGCATCACTAGCTAACATTAAATTGATAGTTTGTGAATTAACTAAAATTATCATTATTTGGAACAGTAATTGTTATTGCTTCATATGCAAGAATAAGCTGACTGCATGTGATTATGATTATTTTTATAGAAGCAGAGCTGAGGAATTGGGAACATTGAATTGGGTATTTTTAAGTGTCAGCTCCAATTTAAATGCTCAAGTATAAATGAAACTTACAAACGATACCCAATCAAAGCTTCCACATTTAGTTTACTGAAACTCGGAGGGAAATTTCCAATAAAAAGTTTTTTAATTGCATCTGAAACTTACTAAAACTACCCAACCAATATCCCCAAGTTCCATTTTTTGACATAAACTACAGGAAGAATTACATTTTTGTTAAATGATGTTAGCCAGGTCAATCTGGTTAACGTTGACATCTGGATAATGTCAACATTAGCAACAGTTTGGACATTAGGTACATTATATGTATATGCCAAGAAGAAGCTAACTAATTCATTTGCAAAAGTATAAGGGGTAGGGGTAATACACCGGAGAAGCATGGAATAAGCCAGTTTCTCTAGGTAGATTAAACAATTGAAATATCATTTTTTCCAATAAAATACAGCAACACAATACAAATAAGCTGTCATCTGATTGAATTTTATAAAAATCTCATAAATGCAGAATTTAATGAAATTCTCTTTGGGAGTTGAAATGTCAAATTTTATTTTTTGTAATATGGAAGCCCTTATTTAGTGCTACAATGCCATTTTCTCCCTCTATTTTAATAAGTAAAAATGTTACAATCGTAGAATCATAGTGTGATATTTTATTCTGTTATATTGTTTGTGAAT
This sequence comes from Tanypteryx hageni, assembly GCA_028673005.1. Classification (NCBI taxonomy): domain Eukaryota; kingdom Metazoa; phylum Arthropoda; class Insecta; order Odonata; family Petaluridae; genus Tanypteryx; species Tanypteryx hageni. Next base: position 20,071,959 of record CM054115.1, read on the forward strand.
GCAAATTGGTTGAGAACCACTGCTGCAGACCCTTTGATTCAGTTGACTGAAATATCACACTGAATGGAGTATTAGAAAAATAACTTGCCTAAAGGATGAGCTGTTTCTAATATTTCTATGCTATTAAAATAATATTTATTTCTATATTGTTAGGAAAGAAATGAAATTACAACCACATTGTTTTAAGACTTTTTGATTTCTCCTTAGTAGTGCTTCCTCCTGTATTAACTATACAATGAAATACTTATTCACTACAGTAAACCCTCTATTTAACGGACCCCGATTTAACGGACTTCGGGTTGAACGGACTCATGGCCGACGGCCGTCCGGTCGCTAAGAATCCACTCCCTATCGTCGCTTTGTCCGCGATTTCAGGCCACTCACCGTCCGTCGGTGCCGAGGGCAGTCCGTTCACAAAGAGATTATTGCCTGACGTTTGGTTCTGTCTAATTGTTTTCTATATTTTTCAGTTTTCGCCATAACATTTTAGCTACTTTTGAACCTCCCGGCCGGACCGTCAACAAAACTTCTAGGGGAAAGGGAAAATATGTTTGGCGAGGGTGTCAAGCACCGAGAGATGAAATTAAAAGAAGGCAGAGTGAGGCAGTAGAAATACGAAGTCATTTGTTATGCTGCACTTAGGGATACATTGGTTCGATTCTCGGTACCATAGGATTTCCCGCAGGAGTTTGTACTTGCCGCGGCGATGTTTATGTTCCAAATCTTCAGACTGCCAACTGTTCCAATCTATTAGTTTATTGCGCTTTTAGGTTGATAAAAAACGTGGTGATGTTTATAGAATATTTACGTAAATAGAAAAAGCTACATCGGTCGGAAGTGAAGCGGGGAGTGTGAGAGACCGTGGATGACATGCGCACGGAAATTTCAAAGTCTTAATTATACATACTCTTCGAATTCGAATTAACAGTTTTACCGCATTAGATAAACATATTATTCTTGTTCAACAGTGTTCCTAAATGTACTTACTACATTTGACATTATAAGATGTGGCCATTTAGGTGCATTTTGCTTCATCATTTGACGAACTTTTGGATTTATCGGACTTTCGGCAATAACGGACACCCTATCCCCCCAATTAGTCCGTTAAATCGAGGATATACTGTGCCTAGTAGTTCTTGTCACCTTAAAGATTCCAAAATTATCTTCAATGGAGTATATGTGTAACATCAGGATTGTTAAAATGCTAACAGTAAGTCTATTTTTGTATAATTCTGCCTATCAACAAATATCCAAAAGTCATCTCTTGAAATGAGTTGATTTGTTTTGTTTGCCATCATTCCATAATTCATCCATACTAACATTTATTTCAAGATATTTTATATGAGGTATCTATTTAGTTTTGAATCTCACAAAATTTATGCATTGGGATGATCTTAAATATCAGTAATAGCAGTCAAATCCTTGGTCTGTTCCAAAAGACACAGTCATGAAAATGGCATTATAGTATTCTCACAATAAAATCAAGAACACTGGAGTATCTTATCTCTCTCCTAAAAGTCATAGCCTGCATTTTTCAAAAACTGATTTTCATCAGTTAAATAAACTGATGAAAATAGGACACTGAATACATGCAAAGGTAACACTCATGTTTGGCAGTGACCTTGCATAGGATTTATTCTACATTTATTCTTTTCCCTATTTCAGCATTTCGGTGGCACTGGTTTTTGTCTTTTGGAATAATTTTATGATGAATGAAAATAATATACATACAAGATTGCTGATGAATATGATAATGGAAGGGCACAAGCAGTGCAGCCAGGTGAGTGGAAACTGAGCATTTGCCCTCCCCCTTCCCAAGGTCGGAGATGATCTTAACAAAAGCATAGAGTATGCGAGTATCAGATAAAAATAAGGTGGATCGAAGGTGCTCAAATTAGAATCATTACCTTTATTCATTAGCTTCTGTCATTAGATGAAGGTTCTTGCAGATAAATCAATAAGCAAGTGCTCCAATAATAATGTGCTGAAGTTTTTGGCTCCCCAAAACTAAATTTTTGGCTGCACCATAGGCCACAGGAATTGTTTTAAAATACTGAGAAGATTGCAAATGATCACTGAATTTTTATTTATTATCTTTTCATTTTTCACTGAAATTGTTTTTTTATATTTTTATATTGATTAATTCAATAATTTTTATCAGTACTTGAAGATTATTATTATTATTGGAAGAATTTAAAAGTTTGTTTTCTTCAATAAAACTGCATTAATTTCTTCCTAAATATGTTTCGTGAGACAGATGTAGAGAGTTTAAAAACTTAAAATGTTAGCTAAACATTTTTAGAATTTTCTGAAGTATTTATGCAACATAATTATATTTTATTTCTTAATGCCAATTTTTACATTTAGAATGCATTTCTTGAGTTTGATCTAAGGAATAGGCTATTTTGATATTTTTGTACTGTAGTAATATTTTTAAAGAGCAATTTATTTGAACATGCTTTTATTAGAAACTTCATACATAGTGACAAATACTTATTTATTTTCTTAGATAGATGTAGCAAGAGCTAGGAATGTTTGACAAATTCTTTTCCAAATTCAGGAGTACTTTTATACATATTATTGCTTTTCCTATAATTATTTATGTAATAAAACAATAATTGGCTAAGTTTTTGTCAATGCATTGTAATGTCTTAGATTGATCTGTGGCATCTACATCTACCTTAGAAGCATATTTATCAAGAATGATTATCTGTATTTTTCATACATTTTCAGTTATAAAAATCATAGATATAAAAATTTACATTTATTTTCAGCAAAATATATATGAAGTCTTCAAAAACAAAAAGGAAATAATTTCTATTCAATAAAAATGTTTATTAAATTTTCAAAAAGTCTGAAAAGAAGCTGTGGCTTTAAACATATCCTTAAATAAAAAGATATTAATAACTTGATTAAAAGCATGTTGGAATAAGATTGATTTAGTTTAAGATATTTTAATACAATTTTATTCCAGCTCTGGAAAATCCCATCTTTTTAAGTATTTCTACCCCTTCATTCATCCACTGAATCCATTATTATTTTTTATAGCAAATGAGTTGACTGCTCATCATTAGGATGAATATTTTTACATAAAAATAAATTATACTTAATAATTCTTTTTAAAATGATGTCAACTTAATTTTATGGCAAACCCATAATAAAATTCAAAATATGGATTATATGGAGTATCTTCCAGCTGTGAAAGTCAACTACAATTGTTATCCTTTTTAAACAGCAAGTAAATGTATATGTTGGCAGTTCATGCATGATGTGTATATGATGTCAAATGCTCATTTATTAGATGATTGTCATAAAATATTTCAGGCATCAATTATTAATATTTCAAAACTGTGAAATAAGATGTAGTTGATAGTTTACCTGAAAGTTTAGAGGTTTATGATGATTAAGTTAAAATGGAGATAATTAAAGATGGATAGAAGATATCTTGGCTGCCAAACTATTCTTCATTCTATTGGTGCAATACCGCTTCAAGCATTGAAACCTTGTCTTGATTTTAACTAATTAAAATGTTAATATTAAATATGCTGCACTCATTCTTGAGCAAATGAATTGGAAAAAATAAACATCAGGATCGGATTTACGCCTTCATTGTTGACAGTGATCGGCCTAAAAATAAAGGAAGGTTACCCTGAGTAAAAGGTGGAAGCTTATTGATATTGGAAATCAATTTTAGAAATCATTGGGATTTATTATTATTGTATTACCTTTCTTATCCACATGACTTTATCAATAGAAGCACAGCCTTTATATGTATGATTTTGTGAAATACTTTTACCCACTGATTTAAATGTTCTTTGTCTGTGCTATAATGGGCTCGGTTTGACTCCTGAGAGCTTGCTGCTAGGTTTTGTCTAGCTCTGATAGCCAGTTGTTGAAAATAGGAGATAACATTTACTTTTTAATATATGATGCTGGAGATCTGAATCCCCTCTGTGCTATACAACCCAAACCTCTCCTTGATTGCTTCGTACATCTTTAGGTAAATAATAGACTTTCAACAGAATACAAACTTTCCACAGGGTCAATTCTTACTCCCACCCAGTATCATACAGATATTGAGGCTGTGGTCGATTGATTAGAGGCTTAGACCTCTCTGAGGGTGTACTAAGTATTAATGTCGCTTTAATTCTGTTAAATCTGACTTTTTCTTGGAACTGAAGAGATTCTATCTGATTTTCGCTATGCATGGTCAAAAATGATTTGAATCTTACCCATAAAAGGCCGTTAGACACCGAATGACGTGTTAGCCTAATTTCTTAGAGGATAAATAGTATGGAGAATAAATGAGATAACCGGTTGCTTTTAAAATTCATACTATAATTCAATTGTTTCCTTTTTTCCTTAAGCATGTTCCTGTTGTTGTTTAAATCATTAAATAATGCGTTCCCCGATTCAGTTTATCATTCAAAAACTTTCCAGTTGCAGAAGTTTGTTGTATTCGATATCCCATATTCACGCAGAAATAATACTTATTCATTTTAAGGCGAGAGATTTTTTTTCTATGGAAATTTTTCGTTTCTTTGTAAATTTATAATTTTCCCGCAGTAAATAGAGTCGTTTGTAAGAGCTTTCTCATATTCCACGACGCTATCCATGATTTTTTAACCACTCCCTTTAATTAGCAGCAAAAGACGCAATCATCCAAAGAATTCTTTGCCTTTTTAATTTTTATTATTTTTTAACGATAGCGTCATTATTTTCTTATGCATTGCCATTTTGGACTTGCAAATCCATTTTAGACAGTTCCGCTGTGATATATCGTATATTTTTTGGCAAATATGAAACTTTTTGGGACAGAAAAAATTGTTTAATTACAAGAAGAAAATGTCCTTCGGAACAATTACTAAGAATCCATTAATGTTCTTAAACGGTCCATCCAGCATCGATAAGATATAAAGAAAGAATTAGAGAAAATTTTGTGAGGAGTTATCATTAATTTGTTTTATATACCTACCTTTTCGATTTAAATCGATTCAATCTATGCTTATATAAATAAATCATTTTGATACATAAAAATTATTATATCGAACTTGAAGCTAGATTCCGTGTCAATTTATGCAACTGAAATTGCTCCAGACTCGCTCTAATATGCTTTTCGAAGAAGACCATAATTCTTCGTATATTCTAAACATGGAATTCCTCCACAATTTTCGCACATATCCCCGCCCTCGAGAAACTGGGGAGCAGAAGCAGCCATATCCCTAATTTAAGTATTCTTCCCCTCCCACGATCCTTCCCTCATCTTTCCTCTCCTCTTTCACTCTCCTCTTTCCTTCTCCTCTTTCCTTCTCCTCTTTCACTCTCCTCTTTCCTGCTACTCTTTCACTCTCATTCTTCCATCTCCTCATATTTTCCTCTCCTCTTTCCCTCTCCTCCTCTTTCCCTCTCCTCCTCTTTCCCTCTCCTCCTCTTTCCCTCTCCTCTTTTCCTCTCCTCCGCTCTCCCTCTCCTCTTTCCCTCTCGTCCTCTTCCCTTTCCTCCTCTTTCCCTTTCCTCCTTCCCTATCCTCCTCTTTCCCTCTCGTCCTATTCCCCTCTCCTATTTTCCTCTCCCCCTTCTTCCCTCTCCTCATCTTTCCCTCTCCTTTTTCCCTCTCCTCCTCTTTCCCTCTCGTCCTCTTCCCCTCTCCTCTTTTCCTCTCCTCCTCTTTCCCTCTTCTCATCTTTCCCTCTTCTCCTTTTTCCCTCCCTTCCTATTTCCCTCCCTTTCTCTTTCCCTCCTCTCCTCTTCCCCTCTCCTCCTCTTCCCTCTCCTCCTCTTCCCTCTCCTCATCTTTCCCTCTTCTCATCTTTCCCTCTCCTTTCTTTTTTCTCCTCTTTCCCTCTCCTACTCTTTCCCTCTCCTCTTTCCCTCTCCTCGTCTTCCCCTCTCCTCCACTTTCCCTCTCCTCGTCTTCCCCTCTCCACCACTTTCCCTCTCCTTCTAATTCACTTTCCTCTTTCCCTCTCGTCCTCTTCCCCTCTCCTCTTTTCCTCTCCTCCTTCTTCCCTCTCCTCATCTTTCCCTCTCTTCTTTCTCTCTCCTCCTCTTTCCCTCTCCTCCTTTTCCCCTCTCCTTCTCTTCCCCTCTGCTCTTTCCCTCTCTTGTTTCGCTCTCCTACTCTTTCCTTCTCCTCCTCATTCTCTTCTCCTCTTTCCCTCTCCTCTTTTCCTCTATTTCCCTCCCTTCCTATTTCCCTCCCTTTCTCTTTCCCTCCCCTCCTCTTCCCCTCTCCTCCTCTTCCCTTCTCCTCCTTTTCCCCTCTCCTCCTCTTTCCCTCTCCTCCTCTTTCCCTCTCCTCCTCTTTCCCTCTCCTCCTCTTTCCCTCTCCTCTTCTTCCCATCTCCTCCTTTTCCCCTCTCCTCCTCTCCCCCTCTGCTCTTTCCCTCTCCTGTTTCGCTCTCCTCCTCTTTCCCTCTCCTCCTTTTTCCTTCTCCCCCTCTTTCCCTCTCCTCCCTCCCCGTCACGATTGTTTGTGTCTTCCCCTGCCCTACATCTTCCTTCAAATCGATACGCGTGGCGTGGTCAGAGGCCGCGCTAGTCTTTACGTTTCCTCTATAGTCATGAAGGTCTTTCTACCTGTTTGATTCGTCGATAAATGTGATGTTAATGAAAGATCCATCTTGGAATTATAGTCACAAATGCAGATCGGCCTCCAATTCATCATACCCTTGGGTGGCAAAATTCCTTTTGTTTAAATTTTCGTCGTTGAATTAACGGCTGTAATAATATACCAATATTCCTGTTTATTAATCAGTCATGTTTGCAGCAATTGCATCTGATTTACATTTAAATTGAATGGAGAAAATCTATTCGACCTAAGTTTTTGAATGAGTAAAATTGTTAAAGCTAAAATTGTTTTGCTATAAATCATATCATAAAAAAAGCCAAAGCAACGTAAAATACCATGCAGTAAGTCATATTGAGTCATTTATGTCAAACTAGAATAGACATCAGGGCCGCATTAAAGCCATGGATGTTATGGAAGCCCGCATTAGGATTACAGTTGTTTAACGAGGGCCAGAGTTGGAAAAATTGACTTTTTCAATGAAGAGTGGATTTCTCTTTTGCAAAAATGGAACTATGACTTAGAAAACGCGATCCACTGTAACTCAATAAATTCTAAAAAACCTCATCTTCTTATCACAAATATGAAGTATTTATTTAAAATCTCGGACAATTTAGTTGAGAATAACATTTGCATTCGGGCTTCCAGTGCGGCTGCTCTGGATGGCCACGATATTCGGCCGGTCGTGATTACTCCTCAGCAGAATGAAAGTGTTTTCAGTTGCTCTACTTTACACAAGTGCTTCCATTGTCGTACTTCCCCCGAAGAACTAACCGTGTTAGGGTGTTTAATTTCGACCAATGTGAGAACATAAAAATATTTGGTGAATAAAATAGCGTGTTTAATGTTTAAAGAATGGCTTCTCGCAATTTTTCCAATGATATCGACATCTACTCTTAAAAATGTGTGGAAAGGAGAGTCTTGGCGGTTTGCTAGGAAATTTCCCGTGCGAGGAATACTCGCGACGAAAGTATTTAGCGTTGAAGTAGTCACACCGCGCCTGGGAATGGCTCAAACGGTCTCAACAGACCCTTAAGAAAGCAGAAAAACTGTAGCCAAGCAGTTACGCGCGTTAGTCATTTAGTATTATCAGTAACATTTTCACTTCTAACGATTATTGATCGTAAGGACGCTCGCAGTGTTGTTGTTTTCCGAGAACATCATTCTCCTTGACAAGTGAGGCCGTTGTCGGACGCTGCAACTCCCCGGCGCTCCGATTATATCCTCGTGCAACGCCTCCGACACCCCTCTCCCCTTTCACCCTCCCCTTTCCTTCTCCCCCTCCTTTCTCCTTCTCCCTTTCCCCCCTCCATTCACCCCCTACATTCACCCCCTCCATTCACCCCCCTTAAAATTCCCATTTCACCCTCCTCCTTTGTTCCGCCCCCATTTCCCCTCCCCCTTTCTCCTCAAATTATTATACCTCCCCTACTTTCCCTCCCCCTTTCCCCACTCCCATTTCCCCTTCCCCTTTCTCCTCAAGTCATTATACCTCCCCTACTTTCCCTCTCCCTTTCCCCACTCCCGTTTCCCCTTCCCCTTTCTCCTCAAATTATTATACCTCCCCCTACTTTCCCTCTCCCTTTCCCCCACTCCCATTTCCCCCTCTTCTCTTTCCACTCCACCCGCCGGAGGCTCTATCTCTAGCAGGAGACACGCGAAAGCACACTGTGGCCACAATGATCGCGGAGGCTGTCCCTTGGCTTCCCCCGGGCACTGCCGCGAGGGCACGCGTCTGCCGTAGGAGACAAGCACGCCACACCTCAAAGCACCGAGCGCCATGCTAAAAATACTTCCGTAATACGCGCTTAAAACCAAGCTCGCGAACACGTTTGGGTTGGCGAGGAAAGGATGAGAGAGAAAGGGGACGGGGAGGAGGCGTTGCGGGGGAGTGTTTGTGAGTGAGTAATAGGGAGAGAGGGAAAAATGATGAAGAAGGAATAGAAATGGATCTGAACGACTGTGGGCTGTCGAGTTCGTTAGAGGCGTTTGGGGTTTTTATTCGCGTAAATTTCTTGTCCAGAGGAGTAGAAAGTTTGCGAATCCGAGCTGCCGGCGCGCTCGCCGATTCGCGATGTTTTCCTTATCAGACACGAAAGAACTAATTACAAACGGCACCGCAGAAATGAATATACAATCTTTTTTTATAAATAACATGGTATTTCATTTTCCTTATTCGTCAATGTTATTCTCTGTGCTTTTTTATGAAAAGAATCGAATAATGTTGTTTATCCTAGTGCGGACGTTTACGCGAATACAGCACTCATATAATTAAATTCACTTACTTCTTAGGGAGAACCGACTTATCTGTTCTTGTTAATATTGTCCTAATCTTCTAATGAATCAAAACATTTTATAATTTTGATGAGGATTAGGTGTTTGCTCAAAGATAAAGGTATTTACCCATTTTTCTCTTTGGAAGGCAAAGAGAACGAAGTATCTTAGAAAACGTATTTGGTCTCCCACTTACTTTCTCGTTCTATATTTGAAACTTTTTTATAATATTTCAATTTTTAGTGTATACTTTTTCTCCTCTTTTTCTTCACCTCATCCCTTCATATCCACCACACCCCCCTCACCCTATTGATCACTCTCTCTCGAACCTTCCTCCTCACTCGATTTCTCTATTACTCTCCTTCTCACCTCCGCTTTTTTCTTCACTTCGTATCTCTGCCTCTCCTATGCCTCTTTTGCTCATTCTCTACGTTTCTTTCTCAAGAATACAAGTTAAACTTCTCTCTCTGCATATTTTTGTTATAAAATTCTTAGAACCGAGTTATTTTTAATTTTATAAAAATATTATCAATCAAAATAGGTACTTCAAATTCTTACAAATCGGATACAACATCGTGTATACCATGTTCATACAAAACATTTATCATTATAAGCTGGAGAAACACGTCCATTATTACATTTAACTGCAGGGGTTAATGTGTTTATAGTACTAAGAGACGCCGTATAAGTTAGTAAGAATGTATATAAGTCGTTTATATATATATATATATATATATATATATATATATATATATATATATATATATATATATATAAAAGCATCCATACACACTTGTGGAAAAGGGAAGATAAAATAAGATATGGGTGGCAACTAGGTGTCACGGAAAGTTCAATGGACCCTTACCGTTTGGAGAGCAGCTGGATGTGTCGGAGAGACAAAAATATAAAGAGACGTGTGGGGGGAAACTTTCGGGTAATGCCCTCCTTCAACCATAGGGAGAAGACAACCATATGTTTCTCCATTTGTATCTCTCCGACATACCTTTGCGGTTCCTTAAACGGTAAGTGCCCACTGGACTTTCTGCGACACGTAGTTACCACCCATACATGTAGTTATATCTGGAAGTCGGCATTTTTGGTTCATAAAATTATTTACCTTTGGTATATATTTTGATGAATAAACTTAGGACTTGACTAAAAAGAATGTTATCGTTACTCAAAAATATTAACCATTATCAGTACAATCATCCTAGGTTAAGAAATAATTCGACGTAGGTCTAGAAAATCTATCAGCATAATTACATATTGCAATGTAAAAGTATGAAGTATAATCACCAACATTCCTGAAAACATAAAGATGGTTATTCAATTTACAACTAAAATATTATAGCGTTGATAACAAAAATATTTTAATACAATATATGTCAACTTAAAATGTGTTATCATGTTTGGAAAACGGTATTAAATTTACCAGGTTTTGAAAATAAATGCAATTGGTTTCATTTATTTTCAGCATTTAAAGTGTTTAGCAGAAAATCGTTGAGACCTCTGTGTGGTATAATATGCATAATCAACATAAGTCAATGTAATCTCCATGCAACGTGACTCAAATTCATTAAACATACCATACAAGTTGTCTCTACAACTACGATCAATGTGAAAGGCCAGGTTTATTTGATACTATGTGTGTGCTCTATGTTTTTTCGTGTAGAAAAACGAGTAGCGTACATCGTGTATTTAAAGTCTAAGAAGCGAAAATCGTGGATATGAGAAATAGGCACGGTCCTGCGAAAGCGAACACAAACAAAGCGACCGTATTTGGCGGCCCCCTCCCTGCCCCTCTCCTTTACGAGCCGCGCAAGTTCCCGTCTCTAATCGGGCGAGAGAGAACTTGCGTGCCTCGCCGAGAGATGGTGCCGCGAGCGGGGTCGACGGCAACGCCGCCCGTACTCACCAGCGTCCACGATGACGTCTATGAGGTCCATGCTCTTGGCGAAGGCGTCCCTGAGGTTGACGTGGTGGAAGGAGACGATGGATCCCTCTCTCTTGGCCCGCTCCAGCGCCTCCCTGCGCTTCAGGGCCTTCTCCCGCCGCATCTGGTTCTTGTAGAATTCGGCGAAGTTGTTGACGATGATGGGGATGGGGAGCGCGATGACCAGAACCCCGCAGATGCAGCACACACTGCCTATCACTTTTCCCAGAGGAGTGGTCGGGTAGATGTCCCCGTATCCCACCGTGGTCATCGTGATTCCCGCCCACCAAAATGTCTCGGGGATGGATATGAACTTGGTACCCATCTCCTCCTTCTCGGCGAAGTACGCCAACGAGGAAAATATAAGCACTCCCATCGCGAGGAAGAGCATCAGCAGACCGAGCTCCTTATAAGAGTTCCTGAGCGTGAAACCAAGGGACTGAAGTCCCGTCGAGTGCCTCGCTAACTTTAAGATTCGCAAGATTCTCATGATTCGGAAGATCTGTACCACGCGCCGAACGTCCTGAAATTGGTCCGTGGCGTTCTTGTTCGTCTCCAGAAGGAATAGCGACACGAAGTATGGCAGTATGGCCAGTAGGTCTATGACGTTGAGCCCTCCTTTGAAAAACTTCCACTTATCCGGCGATGCGCTAAACCTCAAGGCGTATTCCAGCGTGAACCACGTGATGCAAACCGCCTCGATCATAGCCAGCTGGGGATTGTCCACCTGGTTACCCTTCTCGTCCACCACCTGCAGACTCGGTATGGTGTTCAGGGTGAGCGCGATGGTCGACAGCACGATGAACAAGATGGAGATGACGGCGATCACCTGACATTTGGAGACGTCGGAGGTCAATGGACCCGCTCGCGACACATCGAACGATTGCTTCGGAGAACCTCCCCTCTCCCTTCTCTCCTCCCCTCCCTCTCCCATTGGCCTAGCGAATGGGGGAAAAACCGTTTCGGGGGGCGCGAGCCTTCGTGACTGATCCGATTCCGCGAGAAAACGAAGCGTCAAGAAAAAATCTCATGTGAGATCAAGAATCGCGTAGAGTGAAAAGAGTATATTCCGAGCTATGTAAAAATTAAATTATTTTATGAGAAGGAATATCACTTCTGTTACGCATTAAAAGTGTCACTGAGTTCGGTGCAGGCGAGATATAGCAGATACAAGTAACTTACGTAATCTTATATCGATACTTGAGATATGCATAATGTAGGTCGCACAGGTAGGTATTTTTCTGAAAGCATTTTTAAACGTTTCCTAAATATTGGACGTTAATCATTCTACATGATTGTCGTTTGTATAGTTCTGCACCTAATCTATATTCGGACATGAGAATAATATTTCCAATTAGAGCAAAAATTAAATGACGCTAAAGACAACATCTTGCCCGAAGTGAATTCCGTTGTCTTGACACCGAGTTCATCAAATGATTCGTATGCGGCGATCGTTGAAATCTTTATAACGGGGACAAGCGTAATCACCAGATTTAGTTGGGACAGTATCAACATGCGACTTTAATTAAGACGGATGTTATTTCGATAAAAACTCTTCACCATGTAAAATAATAATGTTATTGGCACGAAAATGCCTTCTGCGTAATATTATATAATATTGAAATTTGAATATAAATAAATATACAATATATCTATTTTCAATTCAGCACTGGTGTGGCCCATTTGATGACCTATGTAACTCCAGTAACCATAAACGGTTTAGTAAATCGGATCTGCATTTCAGCTGCAAAGTACTCGTCCTCAGTGGTAAGTCCCGTTCTATGGAAATTCATCGGTCGATTACTTTGAAGCTGAAATGCGCAACCGGTTTACTTAGCCTCTTCACGACTGTAGGAATCTCCTACGTCATCTATTGGTGTCCCGTCAAAAGGACAGTTCGGTAATTCATTTTTAAACTGAAAGCCCATTACCAATAAGTTATATGAAACAAAAATAAAACGAAAAAATATATTCGTAACACATTTGAAAATTTCTGTTTTTCTGAATAAAAAAAATAAACAAATCTGTTTTCTTTAAATCTTTGGATCCACCTTATTTTTAACTTCTTAGTTAAGGTCTTTGCTATTTACGATCACCATTTGACAATTTATAGGGGACATCCATTTTCAAAGCATCATTTTCTTCTCGTAAAGGCAACGTGGGATGGATATCTCTCGCCTCTTCTCTATTGAAAATCCTTCGACGTTCGGATCACACCTAAGGGCCTGTCAAAGAACTAAGCACGATTCAGCGATCGTATTTGCCTCCGAGAATGCGCCTCGGAAGAGCCTTTCCTCCTCTCCTCCGCGGTTATCGCTTCTCAATCCTTGGGAACTCTCCCACGGACGTGACCCAACAAGAGAAAACGTCGTACGCTCCGCCGTTTATTGTTTTCTTCCAGATAACATTAATAATGATATGGTTTCCATTCGTCACTCTACCTCCTTTGAGGTATTTCTCTCCGACTGGATTGAAGGGAATCGCGAATAATGGATTATTTTATCGCGAGAGAGGGTTTTCTGTTTGCCAAATCAAACATTAAGACGTAACGGTCAAAATTCCACATACATTTCTTCAGATATCTTCTATAATGGAACACAACAGTTGATGGCCATTTTGACATTGTTTTTCCTTTAGGTCTATAGGGTGGTTTCTTATCGAGGAAAATGAGTCACATTAGCGACCGAAAGGGGTGGAGATAGCGGGAAAAGAGAGGGAGGGGGAGATAGTCGAACATAAAAGGGGGAGTTGGGGGGGAGGGAGTTGGGAGGGGAGGAGGAGGGAGTTGGGAGGGGAGGAAAAGGGAGTTGGGAGGGGAGGAGGGGTTGACGAGGAAAACGACGTCGGCGTTTTTCTCAGAGCTCGCGCTGACCCGATCTCTGTCTCTCTCTCTCTCGCAGCAATGGCGGTTGGGTGAACTTTGCAAGTGGGAATGGCGACGATAAACGCATCGCTCGACAGTTTTTATCAAACAAGCTCTCGCGATTATTTATTTATTATTTATTAGCACAACTTCAGAAACAACACTAGGCCAATTACACTGAATGTATTAACATACAAAAAATAATAACCTAAAATAAATATAAATAAAATAAATATAAATAAAATAAATATAAATAAAACATTAACATATAGAGAAAAAAAGATAATTACAAAAGGAAGATTAAATAAATACATGCAAAATATTACAATAACATGAAAAACAGAGTTATTATTTTAAATGAGGGATAACTGATGAAAAAAAATCTATTTCTACTCTGAAATATGTCAATATCATAGCCGCCAGGTAATTGATTGTACATATTTGGAAGTCGGAAGAATAGAGAGCATTGAATAATGGAAAGTCGTGGATTAGTTACATATATGGAAGTGTAGAAAGCCTGGTAGTTCTGGAGGGAATTCTTAAAGAGAAGGAGAGAAGAAGGGAGGAGCGTAGGTTGCCGTTCATAACACTGTACAGAAAAGACATGTCAGATTTACTTGTACAAAAGGAAATAGTTGGGAGGTTTAGGGAAGCTATGATATCAACCTTGGACAAATGACGCAAGTGTGGGAAGCGATAACGGACTATGGCCAAAAAGAAAGACATTATGCGCTCCAATTTGTTGAGGTGAGTTTTGGAGGCCATATTCCAAATGGGTGAGCAATATGTAGCAATAGGCAATATACACCCAACAAAAAAGAACGAAAGAATACCACATGATTAAGACTGGTGTGCCTATAAATAATACCTAAGAGAAACATGCATTTTTTTACAGCCTAGTCAATGTGATTACAGAATGAAAGTTTGCAATCAAATATAACACCGAGATCTTTCTGCTGTGATACCCTTTTTATGTTTTCGCCCATAATGGAGTAAGTATAGTTAATGGGGGATTTACGCAGAGTAATTGAAAGCTGAGAGCATTTTAACGGATTGGGTTTCAGTCCCCACAATGAGCACCATTCAGAAAATTTATCAAGAAATCTTTGGAGTGATAATGCGTCATTCAAACAATTAATTTTCCCAAAGATCTTGCAAGAGAAGCTCAGCCTCGATACGGCGTCGCGCGAGATTTCTTTGTGTTCTGTTTTGTAGAGAACTAATGGGAGTCGAGATTTTCGATTCGACGTCGGAAAAAAAGATACGCCACGCGAATTTCTTCACGGAAAGATATGTCTGCTTTTGGAGAAGAAGGGAAAAGAAAAGCAAGTTTGTGTTTGTGTGTGTATTTTGGGTGAAAAGAGAGAACGATGGACTGCTTCGAGAGCCGGAATTTGTTTTTTCCGTCTATTCTTGAGCACCTTCAGTCGGTGACGGATTTGATTTGATGTCGCCAGCGGCTGGGATTCGCGTTTTTTCACCTGCTTCAATCAATGGCCGTTCTTCAAATGATAACATAAATTGCGACTAATTACCGTTCTTTTTAATCCGTGGTTGTTGTGTATATGATATTCCATGCGGAAAAGCGTTTTAGTCGGTACCACAAAGTAGCGTGTCTGAATCAGATTCAGTGGAGGAACGATCCCTGCGGCTAGCTTGAACTCGGATAGACCGGAGGAGATTTGAAAATCCCGGAGGCCCTGGGTATTTCCGGAGTGTTTGGCAACACTAATGATGTGTACATCGACGTCGTGGTCCACGAGTGCCGCGTTTGGGAGTTAAATGAGGGCCACATTGGACCACATACGATAATGCGATTACTTATTTATCGAGTGCTGCATCGTTGCTTAAATAATAGTAAAATCTCTCTTAGCGTGTTTCATTATACGCAAACCATAATTTAATTTTTCAATGCTTAATTTTGGGGATGAAAACAGCATGACGGCCGCAGAAAACTGAATTCGGCGTCACATGCGGCTGTATTCTTTTGAGACACCAATCAGTGAGTATCCCTTGATCGATCTATACAGAAGAACTCCGATTATCCGAACTCCGCTTATCCGAACTCTGACTATCCGAATGTCCAATTACCCAAACCAAATTTTACATTGCTGCTTGTTTCTTAATCCTTATCTTACAGCATTCGGATACACCCGAATGCGCATTTATGATCCTTCGCTGCGACATTCGGATTTCCTGCACCCCTTTAACAACTTTCTTTCGATACTCATGCGTTCGGGATTCCCTCTTTGCCTTAGAACACTTTCCGAACACCTCCTCAGTGCTCTCCTTTGCGTAAATACCGACACAATGCACCCCACCCACTTTAGGCATCACTAGGATTTCGAGGTTTTAGTTTTGAGGATACACTAGAAATTCTTCATTAAAATACGGAACAAATACGGGACACGTAGACGATCAGAAAACAACTAGCCTCGAGTGTGAGAACTATAAATAGTGTCTATTTTAATTTTAATTATTGGTAAACACAAGACATATATGTATATGTATATAATGTGAAATTAATCTTTGCTTTCAAAATATGGAACATAGTTTTGGAAGGGGAGAAAAAAGACAATAAATAGTTAATAATTGTTAGTTTCTATTTGGGAAATTTATATTGGAATTTAAAATTGGAATATTAATGAAAAGAGAACAACATTTATTGTTAAATTTAAAAATCATTCTTAAATACGGGACATTTATTCGTACCGACGGACCTTTCCGAGACAACGGGACAAGGCAATGAAATATGGGACAATCCAGTATATACGGGACGCCTGGCAACCCTAACCGCATCCCCCCTGAGTGCCTGAGTGGAAGGACACGTATTCGAAAGTAATAAATGCAATTTTTTTAGTTTTTCCCTTCTTTGGGAGAGATTAGCGCAAACCTTATGGCCCTGATGTTGTTTCGAAAGGCATGGTAGAGAAATTTTTCTGGAAGTTTTTGGACATCTTTCTTGGTTATCAGACATGTGTTCTTCCTCATTTTTCTCATGCATATCCGCTTTTCAGCAGCTATCTTAGATTCTTACTTTCCTCATATACGAAGTACAGAGAAAGTTTGTTTTCATGAAAAAAATCGAATTCGAGATTTCAGCGCAAATACATGTTTTAAGGTCCCCTGAACACGTTTGGACTATTTTCTCGATGATGTCTGTGGGTGTGTCTGTGGCCGGAATTTTGTGGGTGCTCGAACTCAAAAACTATTAATCAGGCCAACGCGAATTTTATACATATTTGACATAATTATTAAAGGAAAAAGAGCTAATTTATTTTTGGTAAAAATCGGTCAACCGAAAGTGGGTGTTTAACTCTCGTCACTTCTCCGTTTTTTTATATTTGCTTTAATATTTGATAAATATAAAAATGTATAGGAATAAAAGTTGCAGAAAATGTAATTTTCTATAACGTTTGTTCGAAACATTTTCTCATATAACGCATTGTTTAAGAGATATTTAAAAAAACTAATTTTTTGAGCTGCCACCACCACACCACCCCGGCGACTATTGTAAACACTTTACGCTTAGTTACGTCTTAGTAACGCTCCTTTTTATTTTATTAATTGTTTGAGCTTCGGGGCAATATCCAATATCAGAAGGCTACGGTTTGAGTTTATTTCTGTTTGTAAAGTCTAAAATTTTCTCGCAGTTTCTTAAAATATTTATTATCATTTAACCTATTTGGAATTTTTAGAAATATCACAGGTATGGAGAAAGTCATGTGGTGGCCACATCAGATTTAAAAAAATATTATAAAGTAATCTATAATAAAATTCAAAGTGTGCATCTGTTTGTTCGGCTATGCAAATCCACTCGCTTGATCCTAGAGCCACCAAACCTGGCGTGCTATCTAATATGATCAAAAGAAAGAGCGTAGTCGGGTTTTGGGGACGAAATTTGAACCCCCCCCCCCAAGTTTACCTGTCTGTACGTATGTAATGCTCTTTGAACGGCTATAACTCCATTTTAGCTTCATATCCAACCAAATTTTGGATTTAGACTTACAATGATACACTGATTGGATAAACTGTGGAACATTGAAACAATATTGGTATTTCCTATGGCCAACACATCACTTTCCGATAGCTGAAATTGAGAGTGAACGGATGAATCTACCGAAGTATATGACGGCTCATTTGAAAGCCTTAGTCGCTCTGGAGTCGAGAAGCATAAGTTTTGTATTCATGTGTCCAGTGCATGACTTTTCGAGACCTAAAGGTGAGAGCGAACGAATGAACCTACGGAGGTGTAACCACTTATTTGAAAGCTATGGTCACTTATTTCGAGAGTACCTTGAGTTTGAACGGAAATATTAGTGTGTTATGAGCATGAAACATTCGAAACTGTGAACCCGGGGCAAAGCCCGTTAGCTAGTTTATTATAATTCACTCATTTTTTCTCAAAATATCGTGAATAAAAATTGGGTAAGTGAAATTCACGCCGTATAACGCCTATCGACCAATAGCAGAACATTTTCATACGACTACCGCATCTATTTGTATTAGAGATAAACAAATGCGCTTTGTGTCGCCTTGGAAACGAAGAACGTATTTATTTTTTTAAACTCACAATTGTCCTTTCTTTTTTCCAATTATTCCGTATTTTCGATTATCCGAACCACCATTGGACCCAATTAGTTCGGATAGTCGGAGCTCTACTGTAATTGAAGAATACCGCTGAAAATAGACAGGAGGGGAATTGTATTCAAGAATAATGAATTTCCGGAAATGGAATGTCCGAGTGAGAGTACGTTCGATTTGCTTTCGAAGAAAATCTGAAATAGAAAATTCAATGGTTCATTCATTGTCAATCCAAACAAAAAAAAGATCGAGCAGTTTTAATGAAAACAAGCATGAGGAAGATATTGCACGATGCTCGAAGTTAAAAGCGTCGCTTATATTGTGAGTAATGCAAGGGATTAAACGGTTCCAAAAAGAGTTAGAAACATTATATACAAAAGTGAGTTGAGGAAACGGGTGCCCGGTTAGAAACGAAAGCGTTATGCGGGGGCGGAGGGGAGGGTCGCGGGAAGGAGGAGGTTGGGGCGGATGGAGGGGAGAAGGAAAAAGAGGGAAGAAGGGATTCGGACGCATGGAAAAACATCCTCGGTCGTGGAGTATCGCCTTCAGCCGTTCGCATCCCGCTGCGACCATCGCAAATTCCTTTCTCGCGGAGCGAGTGAGCTCTTTTGGCAAGGAGAGGGAGTTCACAATCCTCCTCTCCATCGGGAGGCAGTGGTTGCCGCTCATTCTTCGCGGGTGGCGAGTGCCATCGCAGGGGCGAGAGTTCCCTCCCTCGGATCTATCTCGCGAGGGTGTCAAAACGGGTAGAAGAGGCCGGCCGCGTGGGGCGCGACTCCTTTCCTTCCGCCGATCTTCTCTTGTTTTTTCCCCGGAACGTCCTCTCTCTCTCTGTTTGCTCTCTTCTTAACGTTCTTCTCTCTGTATTTCTTCTCTCCACTTTCGACCAATCTTTCGTCTCTCTATCTCCTTCCTGCCTTCTCTTCTTTCCTTGTCTCTCTCTCTTCCTTCGCCTCTCGCACCAACATCTCTCTTGCAGTCGTCCTTATTTCTCCTCATCGTCCCCTCCCTCCCCCTTCCTTCCCCCCAACCCCGGTCCGATCTGTCAGCAGTGGACCCCTCCCTATCTGCCGCGGCCCTCCCCCGCTGCTTCCCATCTCCGCGGCGTCGCTCCGCACCGCGCGTCGCCTCCGCTGCCCAAAGCACGAGTCTCAGCCCAAAAGGCACTAGTCCATCCCGCGCATCGGACGCGGTGGCCCGGGATAAAAAGGGCGCTTCGGAAGAATGATGCGGCGGCGTCGCCACGCTCCGGACGGCGGCGGCGGTATTTCTATCCCCCCCCCCCCGATTATCCCCGGAAGCATGTAGTATGCATTTCGCGCGCGGGTGCCTTTGTCCCGGCAAGAAAACGAACGGCTTAGGAAGAGTCCTCGGGTGCGGCGGATCCTCGGAGGACCCGAACCCCGTGCGTCGCCTCGAGACGCGCGCACCCGCAAAAAAAGAAAAACGACCGCCGTCGGTTGGTTCGCCCGTTGACCGCGCGGTGCCGCTCTCGTCTTCTCCGAAATCGCCCGGTTCCTCTCCCGCCGCGGGAGAAGCGAGCGCGCGATTCGAAAGCGCGACGCGGGAAGTTAGGATGGCATACGCGATCAAACGCACGCGTTTTTCGGACGAGACTCGAGAGAATGGATCGCTTGGGCGGAGGCGCCGCGATCCCCAGATGGCGCGGCGGAGATGAGGCGTCGATTGAATCGGTTGTAACGGAGAGCGGAGGGAAGGAAGGCAGTGGATTCATTAGGCACGGCGAAGTCTGGTCGTCGCGGCTCTCCCATGGCAAGAGGTGGGTTTGAGGAGGGGGAGAAGAAGCGGGGAGGGGAAGGTGGGGGCGGAGGAGGGAGGGAGGAGGAGGAGAAAGGTGTAGGAGAGGGGGAGGAGGATCGGGAGGGGCAGGAGAGAGGTGGGGGCGTGTCTCCGCTCCCGGCCCCTCTCCCTCCCACAAGGCCCGCCCCTTGATGCACGAATGGAAAGCATGAGTCTTAAGCAGCCAAGGAGGTATGTTAGTAATCTTCTCTCTTGTCGCTGGACCTGGATACTGTGAGGGCTGCTGGGAAAATGTGAGAAAAGAGAAGAACGGCAGCAGAGAAGAGCAAGTATGCAATAAGAAAAAGGACACATTAGCAAGAAAGAAGTCACAAAGAAGTTTAGATATCACCAGAAGCAAGCCATATTTTTCATGGAACACGCATTCGAGGGCGCATGTTTTCAGCACATGGTGCGCGTGAAGCGATAAAGAAAATTTTATGTGAGACACGTTGGAAGGTCTCGAAGAAAAATCGCCGTGTTCAAGGAAATCATCATTTTCAGTGATGTTAATCGACAGGCTCATGCAAAATATATCAATGCGTCGATGCAGATATATTAGAATAAGCATAAGTGCACAAATTTAGGCACAAAACTGATTCATTCCATGGTTAAACACACCTTTGCGATTCAGAGGAAAGACGCCAAATGGCAGGAAAACACATACATAAATATATACATATCCGATAGCATATCGAATAAAAGATAGAGAGAGGAGAAGAATAATCTAAAAACAGTTACAAACTCACTCCGTGTTAGACCCGTACAGCATTACTCCGTTATAGGGCTGTTTCGTTATGGCGCCCTTGATTCGTTGGCACACGGCCACGCTTTGTTCCTCTCGTAATTCCTCATTTTCGCGTATTGCTGTGGCTATTTAAGACAATATCTAAAAAATAAATGTAATGTGTGCCGAAATAATACACAAAAATATTATGACCCTTTTAGCACTCTTTTCCAGGAACGCATCCTGAGCGCCAAGCAGGGCATTGCTGCTTTTCCAAAGATGACTCGATACATAATTGGGCTGGCGCACAGTATATCGCGTGGTAGTGTCTTTTTAAGGAAACCGCTAAACGTCGTTTATCTTTCCAAAGACCTGAATCAGCCCTCGCTTATTTGTACGTGGCCTGTTGAAGCTTATAGCAGAAGACGACCCTCTCCCCATTTCGCGATCCCTTTGGAGTCGCTGTCGCCCTCTCTCTCGCCATCCCCATTCTCCCTCCCCGGCCCCTCGCTCGGAAAAAGGTAAACACCGGTCCCTTTTGACGCGCCTTCCGCAAAACAACTTCCAACCACACTTATATCAGAGTCGGCTAAAAATAATCCAAGCAAACGCTTTGCCGCTCTCTATGGAGAGGCGGCAGGGCGACCCACCCGGAGGTATCTATCTCCCTTTCCTCTTTTACTCTCTCCGTTCCTCTTCCCCTTCCTCCTCCCTTTCTCTTCCCTTCCTCCTCCCTTCCTCCTCCCTTCCTCCTCCCTCCCTCCTCCCCTCCTCCTCCCTTCCTCCTCCCCTCCTCCTCCCCTCCTCCTCCCTTCCTCTTCCCTTCCTCCTCCCTTCCTCCTCCCACATCCCATTCTCCCCATATTTCAAAATCCCTTTTCTTCCATCGTTCACCCCTCCCATTCTTAATTTCCTTTGCTCTCCCTCTCTTCTTAAGCTCCCTCCCTCCCCCCTTAAGCCCTTTCCATCCCCTCTTATCTTCCACTTCTCTCTTTCCTCCTCCTAGACAACTCCTTTGTGTTTGTCTCTTCACCACTTCATCTTTTTCTGGGATTGTTTGACCGTTTCTCTCTTGCGTGAAATTGGATATTTTATTTTGTTTCGCTGCCGATAGCTGGCGAATTCCCTTTTCATCAATGATTTACCGCCGTTCCTACTGGTTTGCTTTTGTACAACCCGTAAATTCGCGGACTTCCTTCTCTCCGTTTTTTTCTATTCTATGATATGGATCACTTTGTTATATTATTTTCGAAGTGAACAGATCAATTCCGCTTTTGCATTTATGCATCACGTGGCTAAAATGCGTTTTATGTTGAATGTCGAGGTAAAAAGATAGGTCTTTATATGACATATGTTTTACGAAAGCCAAATATTTTATATGAAACGTTCACGTACCAATTTAGCATTTTTGATAAGCCACAAATTAAATTATGATAGTAGTAACGGTTATAACAACTTTATGATAATATTTTGCAATAGTTTACTACATTTATTCTAAAAGTATATATAACATGGCCGTCCAATGGAAATTTCTTAAGGGGGTGGGGGCAAGGGGATGGGCAAGCTCCCACAGTCGGGTTTGGTGAGCTTAATATTTTAGTGGTTTGTTTCAAGCATATTGCAGGGGTCCCCACCTGTTCGCCTCACCTCACAAAAATTACCGCGTTGATCCCCTGACCTACCCAGACATCAATGGCTGTTTCTCTTGGCACAGGCCTGATCCAGGGGGGGGGTAGCTGCCCTCCCCCTTTGCCTGCCCCCAGCGGACGCCCATGATATATAAAATTAAAGCAAAAATGGTCTTTACAGAATATAAAAATCACGACTTAATTGAAACATTTATTTCGGCCCAAACCAATTTCAGCATCATCACTTGACTGAAGAAGGCAGCTAAAGTAGTTATGGACTGAATAAATATTGATTCTATGATAATTTTTTATGCTGTAAATTAAGTAACAATTATTTCACTATGATTAATGAGTTCTACGACGAAGCGCCTCTAGCAGTTTACTGCACTTTTATATATGATTGCATCTCACATTTCAGAAAAATAACGGCACTAAGCGCTCACAAACAGGAAATTGAGAACAAAAATATTAATAAGAAATGACTAAATATAGTATTTTTGCAATGTAATGAATAATTCTTAAAAAACAAATTTCAACGGAAACGTTGGTCTAACTGTGAAATTTTAGCTTGATCTAAAAGTATAATCTTCAAAGATCCATATGCATCGTACGTTAAATTAAGAAATATAAATATTTATGACCTATTTTCGTTTTTATGATTAGCAAATACCCGTTAAATTTGAGAGGCGACGGGCTCGATTAAAAGTGAAATGAATTAATCATTCAAATTATAAAATACGAAGCTTGTTTCCAGTTGATGCGAATACGTTTTTGTCTCCGTGTTACAAAATATACTTTATTAGCACAAAAGGTTCTCTAAAATAAAAATTCGAGAAATAACTTAAATAACGTAAATTTCGTGAAATTATTGTTGCAGTTAACTTATCCTCGGTCCTAGATACGCCAAACACATAAAGTCTATCAATTAAGGAAGAGACCCTAAACTATATGCTATGAAGTCTATAGTTCAAATTCAAATTGAACTTCTACGCGTTAAAACATGGTTGCGTGCGAATTTGTAACCCATAGCTTCACTCATTTAAGAGACCTATGAAAAGAAAACAGTTAATAGGTTGTATGTTAATGTAAAATTTTTATTCCTATTACAAATTAAGACAATGTTATCATCAGACTGATTTATAACTCCGCTGAAAAAATTGTACAATATGTTCTTCTAAAAGCATGTAAAATACGTAATTCACTGCCTAAAATGTCGAAACAGACTAGAGTCGAAGGGCGGTGGGCCATTGGCACAAACCCTTTAAAGGTTCAAAGCAGTTTTTCTTTTGATATAGGAAAAATAGAAGGAAATTAAACATAGTGTGTTTTGTGTAACATAAACGACCTCCGTATTCCTATGACAAAGTATTACGTTTTAATGGCCTTTTTATTTTCTTTATAGAGCCATATCGATAAGCTGTTGTGCCAATAAAATTGAGAGGCGACTCTATAAGGTTCCAAATGGTTACAAATTAATTATGATTAATATAAAAAATCATCTCTTGAATACTTGCAAACGCCAATGTCATCCTAAAACGTGTTATGAATTTATTTTGTGAAAAATTTCAAGAGACGGAAACTACAAAGAAATCATGATTTGTTGAAGTTACTTTTCCTCAAGCGGAGGGAAAATCTGTTTTCCAATGAAAAACAGTTCTTCAAATTAACTTGAAACAACCGAGGAAAAACAATCTCAATTGTTTCTGCGCGTATTTGAACCTTTCCTTGGGCGTTAGCCTTTCTCTCGATCGCCTGACACGCACAGCCTGTCCTTGGGCAGCTCGGCCTCCCTCTCCCCGCCTCTTCCTTCTCTCCCTCCCTCTCCCTCCCTCTCCCTCCCTCCCTCTCCCTCCCTCTCCCTCCCTCTCCCTCCCTCTCCCTCCCTCTCCCTCCCTCTCCCTCCCTCCCTCCCCATCCCTCTCCCTCCTCTCTTCGCCTCCTTCTTTATCGGTCCCTCTCCGTTTTCCTTCTTCCCCTTCTCGTGCCCCCCAGCCCTCCCCCTTCGGAAGGAGAAATGGGAGGGGGAGGGAGGTTCGCCATTGATGAAATATTGAATGCCGTCATCAAATAAGTGGAGCGAGCATGTGGAGGGATTCGATATTCTGCGTTCGAAGAAAAGCACGATAAAATTTAAAAGTTGGTAATAATAAAAATGTACGTATCGAATACACAAAGCCATTCGGAAAGGATTTGGCGACAATAAAGTGGGAAACTACTTCGAAGTAAGCAAACGCCAACTCGCTGTAATTATAAGAAATTTTAGTTCGAAATTATAAAAAAAGATGCGGCAATATGATTGCGAATAACATCTGACGATATTTCGCTCAGAGTTTGGTAAAAACGTCGCACTTTTCGTTTGTCGTTAATATTCGCAAAGAAATTTATTTTGGAACAGCCAGATCAAACTCAAAGAGGCATCAGGGACGCATTTAAGCGATGGATATTTTAAAGGGGCCCTTTAATTTCCTTAAATTGTTCTTCGACTCTACTTTCGATTGAGGGCGGAAGTGGACTTTGCGGCCCGCTCGCTATGAGTTGGTTATTTTGCCTTCGAGTCGAAAAGTTTGGGCGCCACTGCATTAGAACATCTCCCTGCAAATCATTTCCGCCAAGTGATATAGGATTCAATCGACCAAAATTAATCCTCGCGAGTGGTGAATTGGAAGGTAATTCCGATTTAAGTGGCTGCTTCACTTTTTCCTGATACCTCTCGACTACATTCTCCGATTTGTACCCATATAGAAGCTTTGCTTTGAGCCATTAGTTTTACGAATCTAATTGTCCTCCGCTGAACCTTTTCTAATTCGAGTACGCGGCCTCATTCAAGTGGTTATTATATATTTGATACATATTCGAGTTCTTACCAAGGATAAATGACAAGCGGTTTTTCTGGGCTATTCCGTATGGACCATTTCCAATTTACTCCTATATCGTTCGATTATGTAGAAATAAGCCACTTGACATTTTAAATGGTGAGTTTTGTATGTATATCGCATAGGAATTGCCTTAGATGATGCAAAATATACCAGTTCGTAACGATCCTATTTATTGATATATAGAGAAAAAATCGCTGCAATATACAGTCCACAAACGTTCTCATATACGTACGATTTGAGTCCATGCAATTACGTCACTGGTTACATTAATAAGTATTCACTTGCGATTAGACTTTTAGCAAAAAATGCTGCTTTTAATGAAGAGAGCTTGGCCGTAGCGATGTATTATAATGTTATTGAAAGATGTATGCATATTCTTTGAGATATGAACTTTATGCATCTTCGATTTTCGCAGCGATCAGTGATGATTGATGGCGCTTTCGGGTGAAGCTTCGTAGAGAGTATATTTATGTATTGTTGTTAACGATATTAAGCTTTAAAGTTGGACGAATCTATGCTGTCATTTTTGATTAAATAAATTGATTGATTAATTTAACAGGAAATAACTATTCTTCATTGTTCCATGATACAATAAGTTAGAGCAAGGCCTATAGTCTGGGTGATATCCCATATAAATACTAAATTTAATCAGAATCTAGGACACCGTTTAGCAGTTACAGCCGCGCACAGACGAGTGGCTACAGAGAAATTGCAAAAATAACCTTTATTAACCCGGTACTACAGGCAGCGGTCTCTCAGACCGCACGAAGATTTCAATCGTCTCATTTAGGGTTCGTGAATCATCTCCGCCTTTGAGATTTTGTTTGCCTTTGTACACTTCAGGTGGCTTCGTTTACTGTATGGTTAGTTGCCTTCTGGCATCTGACCTGTGCGTACTAGAGCGTGTTTAGTTTCGTTGCCTGTATGATAGACCGCATGCCTGTGTTCGCGGAATTTTTTCGGAACAGTTCTTTTTCACGGTTTCGGAAATTTCTGAAGATATGTCGCAGTTAAACCGTCCTGGACGGTCGCACGTCCGGAAAAGAAAACAAAAACTGCCTTCCAATGTTTTATTTGTAGCAGCTCAATAGGTTTGAAATGTTCAGCACCCGTTTGAGGAGTATGCGCTGAAGTGACGAAGTTTAGGATCCTCATTTTTTAAAATAAGTTTTTCTTTTTTTAATTCTTTTATATTCATGTGTTTAAACAAACCCTCTGAAAAAGACTAAAGCAAATACTAAAGTTTCTGTATGAAATTGAAAAAGTAACCTATCAAAAATTAGAGCCTTTTTTGTGTTAAAAAATATTCTTTTTCATATTTACTAAAAATATATTGCATACTAAGAGTTCATATTTTTCTGTTTGTTCGCCAAGACCCTATTTTAAATATAAACATAAGAAAACTATATGCAACGTTGTTTCTTCTTACATAATTATTTATTGTTGGCGTGGGGTCTGAGAGACCGCATGCTTGTGATGGCGCGTCAATTTCTGATGCCTGTGGTTACGAGTTAAGGGCTGAGAGACATCTAAAACGTGAACATATATCAAAATTTTGGTTTCGAATGTTTTCCCGTGTGCAATAATTTTTCTATATGCATTATTAATGAGAAAGAACGAAAAAACAAAAATTCTGGAGGAATTCCGCTCTCAGTTGAGGATAAAATTTGTACTGGTAGATTTATTTCGTCTTAAATACCCTAAATATCTACTGAAAAATGCTACTATCTGCATTTAAGCAATCACTAAATGGTGTACGTAACAATGAAATGAAATGAAATTTTAATTTCATTCTTCTCTGTAGCAACAGGAATCCCGAGTGTTTGTCACAGTTGTTTTTTTCCTGTTTACGGAAATCGCTAATTTTCGCGTGGGCCGTTAGACAAACGGGCATTGGCTTCGAAGAGGCTTCGGCAAAGGGATTATTATTAAGCTGGACATCGCTTCCTTTGAACATGGCTTCCGCTGCATCTACGGCTTCAAGACATCATCGAGGGACACTTGGCGTCGACATCGACGATATTAAAAATTCTCCCCGACGACCGGATTACTGTCACTTAATCGACTCACTGATACTTTTAAATCAACCGACTTCGACATTCGCATACAAAATGAATCTTTCCTTCGGCTTCTCAGAGCGAATCTTTTATCGATCAGCCATTTCTGGCTAATGAAATAGAGCGAGGGGGGAGGAGTCGGATCCCGATAGAGCGCGGTTGCACGCGCGCGATTATTTGCCCCTTCGTTTTTCGCGTGTTCGCGTTGACGTTCCTAGTAATTCGTTTCTCTCGAAAGTAGAAAACGGCATTCCTAGAGTTTAAAAACAGTAAACAACCTAAGGAGATAGCCGCGAAGTCTTACCGAAACTTTGGCGGACAAATTCATTTTCAGGAAACGGCAAAGGGTGGCGTGACCACGGCTGTGCGCGGCGGGATAAGATCGCGAAGCTCTCGCACCCCGTCCTAATTACGCCGCTCGAGGGCGCATTTGAGGAAATCTTACGAGAGCGCTGCGCAGTAGAAGCGAATCTCATAGACCATAGGGCGAGAAAACTTCACAAGAAAAGTTTTTCTGGCCCTAATTGTAACCAACAAATACAAAATTACATGTATTAAATTTCACGGTTCGTTTTCATATTGGCATCGCGGCCCGCATGAAATGGTCTCGCGGGCCTTATGTGGCCCGCGGGCCGTAGTTTCCACACTCCTGCCATAGACATTGGGAGCTGGATTAACCAAATGAGGTTTCCCTAGAAATAACGTCTATCGAGTCGCTAAATTTTGCACACGTTTGTTCTGCTTACCTCTGTCGCTATGACTGAATCAATTGGCAACTAATGAAGGGTAATTTAACCGTCCAATGCTTTTGTTTTCAACAGTCATTCTGTTATCATGGAAGCATCTCGCATCATTTGCTCAAATAGACGTTTAAAAATTCGGTCTTTATGTTGCCTTAAAATTCTCAATATTTAGATTGAATATAACTGATCCTCTCTCTCGCGACTGATTCTTCTTCTTCTTCCATCCCTTTCTTCTTAATTTTTTCATTTTATACCAATTTTCGAATGTAGAAAAAAGTCAACTTTAATTGTAATTTTCATTTGTGAAAGCATATGTTAACTTTATGCGTATTTAAGAATTGGACTCATATATTTCGTCTGTCGATAGGTATCTTTCTGAATCATTCATCCAGTGGCTATTGTTCTTGAACATCGCAAGTTAAATCCTGCGTAGTCATTAGGTTTAATTTTTCAAACATGATTTAACGAGGTGCATCACGAATCCTTTCTTTCAAACATGTGACTAGATGCTAAAACGACACACTTCGTTATATGCTCCTATTGCCTGCGAATGGATGTTTCCCTTTGACCCTTTGGTAGGAGAGAGCCAAGGACTCTGTCCTTCAGAGTTCTATTCACGTGATCGTTGCTTCCAACTAAAAAAGAAACAGCTCGAATAAATTTAACACCAAAAATAATCCAGGAGAAAGAGAAATAATCTTTTTTAAAATTTGGTAATGGCCAACCTATAACGGAGACAGCCGATTAATTGTCCCTTACGGAATGAAGCACGCGTGAATGCGACAGCCGCTAAAAAAAAGGCAATGAGATCGACATTCAGAGGGCATCCGCATTTTTTGTTGGACGAATTCGGGAAGTACGTCACGGAAATCGACGAAACCCCAGTCGCCGCAACAATTAGCCACTCGTCCTTGACATTAAGGAAAAAACTCACCCCACCACCCTCAAGGGTGCGGGAAACCCAAAAGGGGGCGGGGCCCTTTCTTAGGGCGCAGAGGGGAACGGGGGGAGGAAAAAATGGAGTGGGAAAGGTCGCTGGGGAGTTGAGAAGGGAATGGAGGGGGGAATAGTGTGTGGCCCGGGTGGAGGGAGGGAGGGAGGGAGGGAGGGAGAGAGAGAGAGAGAGAGAGAGAGTCGGGCTATGGGGAAGGGGGGATCGGAGGAGACAGTCCTTCCACTTTACAAATAAAACCATTCTGGGCTCCAATTTCTCAGTGGGCCAGGAATGCAAATTGGGTCACCAGATATTTATATATTTACATTGGCTTACATCCAGAAACTTCTCGAATCACTTGATTTTTGGAATGCTCTTCGTAACTCGTAATGGATTAATTTTTAACGAAAGAAAGTTACCGAAATCTTATAGGCCATTAAAGTGCAGAGTTGAGATGATTTTTATATACCAACAGGTGCGCAATTAACATCCAGATCGCACAAGTCGTTAAACGAGCACTTAATGTGTTTATGTCCCATTTAAGAGTTTCTTTTTTCTTTGGATGGCAGATAAAAAAAATTAGGCGCGTTTCACAAACTAATGGTGATTTAAGAACTGTAACTGGCAATGAATGGCTCGATGCAGTTCATTCTGTGGTTGGAGGGAATTTACTAATTGCGACAGAAACTAATGAACGAGGTATCCCTTATACCTCTGTAGACGCGGCGTTACAAACCCTGCGCAGAAGGTCATGCCATGGGAACGATTGGCGACCTTTGCTACTGGAGTGGGCCATTTTTCATTAGAAGAGGTTCTCATGCAAACGTTTGCACTCGCAAAATCAGGATGTATCACTAATGGCTCTAGTTCGCTTTTCCTCGATTAATCTATCTGATTTTCCAGAATTGCACCACGAAGCTCGTGCTATTTAATGGCTTTAATGCATTTACCACCATCGATGACTAACCTTTGAGTGGATATTTATAAGAAAACGAACATGGTTGTTTGATTGTTAATGTTTGATTACATTTAACATTTATTTAGCATAAAAATTCTAATTTTCACACAGGCTAAAATTATGATCAAATGGACGACATTAGAATCACTTTTACCAATAACAATAGATTTGAACGCCGCAGAGTCATTAAATTTATAAATGGGAGATTTTTTACACTAAACTTTCTTTAGTATACAAACTGAAACAAAATGGAGACGGTCTGATCATAAAAACTTATTGCCACGACTTATTTTTAGCCGATTTGTACGAACCTTTCATCAAGTCGCGCCCCAAAAGTATTTTCCCTCTCAAAAGCGACCATAAGATCGATTTCGGTGCATAGGTTCTCTGCGGCGGTTGTTCTCAACGCCCAATACAGAAATAGTAGTCGGTGACGCTTTGTATATATGGACGTTGCCGCTTATTTGGGGTCGGGTTGGGGCGGAGGGGGGAAGTGGGACTCATGGCGGGAAAAGGGGCGGTGGGAGGGGGGCGAAAGGGGCGACGGAGGGACGAATGGGGCGGCGGAGGGACGAAAGGGGCGGTGGTGGGGCGAAAGGGGCGGCGGAGGGGCGACAGGGGCGGCGGAGTAGAGAGATGCAGGACATTAGGACGAGGCCGTGGCGAGTGACCTTCTGGGCGAAAATGAATCACGAAAGAAGGAAGACTGCCCTTGCTTCCTTCACGACAGCCTCCTATAAACGTTCCTCGCACTTACCGGCCCCTCCGACCTCTTAATTCCGTCCCTCGCTCCAAGAACGCCCTCCCTTCGATTCCCGCCGGTGCCAGCTATTAACTCTGTGCGTTTGAATCG
This sequence comes from Tanypteryx hageni, assembly GCA_028673005.1. Taxonomy (NCBI): domain Eukaryota; kingdom Metazoa; phylum Arthropoda; class Insecta; order Odonata; family Petaluridae; genus Tanypteryx; species Tanypteryx hageni. Next base: position 20,102,757 of record CM054115.1, read on the forward strand.
CTCTAATTCGGATGAGGAATAAGCAGACGACAAATAGCGTGCATCTCGCCAAATATCGAAGCGACCTTTTGACCCGAACGCCTCTCTCCCTTCCTCCTAATGTTTTTTTAACCAGTAATTCTTATCCGTCTAGCTACCTCCTCTCCTCCTCCTCCCCCTCCTCCTCCTCCTCCTCCTCCCATTCTCCTCCTCCCATTCTCCTCCTCCCATTCTCCTCCTCCCGCTCTCCTCCTCCCCTCTCTTCCTTTCCCAGATGCATTTACGTATGGTTATAAAATGAAGTTTTTTTCGATATCTCACGGTCGAAATATCTGCGTCAATGGCCGTGAACACTGTGATAGTTTGCGATAAAATGTGTGAATTTAAACCGTCTCCCCGGTTTCAAAATTGAATTATCGAAATGTGTTGGTGAGAGAAAATAGAAGAGGCTGGTAAATTAATCGGATTGAAAACACTCGTCTGGTTTCCCTTCACGAATCGAAGCTTTTTCATAGAATTGAGCCCACTTTTCGGCAATAGGTCTTTTATCTAGGGGAAACCGTTTACGATCATCCTGAAAATAATGGTGAGTATTTTAGTGGTTGTTGTGATGGAAAAGAGTCTATTACGAAGCTATTTATAAGGAAACGAGGAAAGACATTTATGTCATTGTGTGGCACAGGTGTTTGCTCATCTCATGGCTTCAATTTTCGAACTTTTAACTTTGACTTTACTTATCCTGGTTGTTTTCAATATTTATGCTTTTATTTATAGAATGTTTAAAAATAAGTACATTATTATAATAAAAGCCCAGGTACGTATGTTGGTACGTTTTTTCGGAACGCTCTATATAAATTCCCATAAGAGAACACTTAAAAATTCCCTTTTACTTTCTCCATATACGTAGTATAGGGGAAAGTATTGTATTCATGAAAAACATCGACTTCGAGATTTCAACGGAAATATACGTTTTGAGGTCCCCTGAACAGGTTTTGACCATTTTCTCGTGTGCGTGTATGTGATAGCTTTTTGTGGGCGCTCTAACTCTAAAACTATTAATCATGTCAACGCGAAATTTTATATTTAACTTTTTTATAAAAGTCAAAAGAGCTGATTAGTGTTTGGTAAAAATCGGTCAACCGGAAGTGGGCGTTTACTCTTGTCACTTATCCGTTATTTTGAAATATTTGCTTTAATATTTGATAAATGTAAAAACGTATTGGAATAATAGTTGTAGGAAATTTAATTTCCTACAACCTTTGTTTGAAACATATTTCCATATAATTCACTGTTTAAGAGATATCTAATATTCTTAGCTGCCACCACCACGCCACCTAACGACTATTGTTAACAATTGACGCTTAGTTACGTCTTAGTAACGCTCCTTTTTCTTTTCTTAATTGTTGAAGCTTTGTGGCTATATTCAATATCAGAAGGCTATGGTTTGAGTTTATTTCTGTTCTTTGTAAAGTCTAAAATTTTCTCGCAGTTTCTTAAAATATGTATTATTATGTAACCTATTTGGAATTTTTAGAAATATTACATATATGGAGAAAGTCATGTGGTGGCCACATCAGATTTTTTTCACTTGCAGGCTTTTTTTATTTTTCAAAATTAAATTAGAAGTAATTGACGTACTATTTTCGGACAAGGATTATTTTAAAGAAACAAACATATTCATATCGTCGATTTTTGCCTTCGGTTCGAAATCGCTCGAATTTTGCTTAAGAATTCAATATTTCGTCAATATAGCGTTTTTAGTGAAAGGTTCCCTTGACGATTGATTGACGATTGTTGTATTCGAGATCCTTATTGACAAAAAAACTTATACAAAAGAAATTGTTTACCCTAGAAACCGCTACGTTAGTGTTAACAAAGTTTTGATTTTACAATATACTATGATACTACAAGTATTTCATAACACCCATTTGCTGGCCTAAGGAGAACAAAATAAATAAACGGCCCAATAAACATTGCACAAACTTTCTCATATACGTATATACGTTTGATCTTACTACACTTTTTGCCCCGAAATTAACTCTCCCCTCGGACGCGTGCGCTGAGCGTCTTGTATAGAAATAATGCCACTGGACGATGTATAGTAACTTTTATGGGACATATGGCTTAGTTAGTATTATTTGTGACATTAGGCTGTACGTTGGGATGCATTTTAATGAATCTTTATCGCCATTTTTGAGTAAATCGAATTATGTTTCAAAATATTCAATAATAAAGTACACTGTGTCTATTATGAATGATACTATCCACAAATATGAGATATCATTCGATTTAGTTTAACCGTATAGGCTGTAGTAAGATTTTGAATGGATGGCGGCGGAGACGTGACGTCATAGGGTTTAGATAAGGTAGCTTAGCGTACATTGTAATGTCACTGGACGCCATATAGAGTGTTCAAGACCGAGATATATGGCTTACGCAGTATTATTTGTGATATCAGGCTGTACAATTGGATTGATTTTAATAGAATACCTTGGAGCCATATTTGAGTAAATAAAACTTTTAAAAAAATCGCCATGAATAAACTACCCTTAATTTTTGTGCAATATCATTTTTATGAAAAAACTGTCTGTAAAAGATGATATATTGCACAAATACGAATATCATTCGATTTAATGTACGCGTTTGGGCCCTAAATCGGCGACCAGACCGACAGACAGACAGACGGCATGGCGAAAACCACTTTTATGAATTAAGGGACACCTAAAACGTGTATTTCCATCAAAATCTCGAAGTCGAATTTTTTCAAGATAACAATACTTTCTCAATATATGAGAAAGTAAAAATTAAGGTATTTAATCGATTTCTGAAAGAGAGTTTTGTAGATTTCTTTTTAAATAGTAGTGAGAGACAAAAAAATGTTATCTAAATTAAAAATAATTTTCGGCGTATAAGAATTGTATAGCGTAATGTTTTTCGTCAAACAATTTCTATTCGCCCAAACTATTTTTACTCTCTGGAACACTCAATTATGTGAATTTTATATTCATTGGTTACTTTTTGGTGCCTATAAAAGTTGGTTTCAGTAATTTTTATTTAAATTTGAACTTAATACTTAGTTCACGCAAACCCATCATATTTTACCGGCAATTACGCTAGTTCATTATAACTTTATTATGACGTTAATCCATCGTTTTCCACAAGCCTTCAACCTTGCCTAACGGTCTGTGTTTTACAGAATTTGCCATAATACGCATTAGGATAATTTTAACTGACTCCTCCAAATATAAACAAAACTGTTTTAAATATTAACATTCTATCCGAGTGATTTCTAAATTGAATCGTCATTTAAATAGATTTAGCGATTGGTTATGTGCAAGGGTATCATCCACCTTCTTTGTATAATTTATTCTTCGTAACATCCGTAATGCTATCCTCTCTCTCTCTCTCTCTCTCTCTCTTTCCCTCTCTCTTTTTGGAGACACGCAAAGTCACGTGATCCCAATAGGGCCTTTTGGAGGAGAGAGGCCAAGAAGTGATGGGGTCAGAAAGGAAATGGATCGATCGGAGGAGTTATTTCATGCCAGATAACAAATTATTAAACGAAATTATTTGCTTGAGGAAAAATACAGCCCTGTGCGATAATCGAATGTGTTGCGCTTCGACACTAATTTTTAGAGTCAAATGTGTAATTTGACTATAATAGCATTTTATGAAGAAATTAAGGATAAATAACAGCGGCCTTCGTGTATCATGTCGCTAAAAACGGATCGGCGGGCAATAACGCGAGTAATTGGAGGACTTTTCGCTCGGCAGATCGAATTAGAAGTTGAGTGCTTTTCAGTGGGCCAGATGGCAACGGATATCTGAAGTTGTAATTCTGTTATAAAACGCTTATTATGGCAAACTATGTTAATATCATAAACAGCGAAGAATATTTCATGGCCGCATTTAAATTTTAAATTTTGAAAGTCTTCCAATTCTTTCTCGAGAGGTCCGCGATTGCTCCACACTTCTACCAAATTCTCATTCTTCCCGATGAAGGACCAAGTTATCCGAAAGTGCAGTTTACTTTTCATGGTTTATTCAACAAGGAATTCTTCAAATCGATACAAATTTGAGACTGAATTGATGTGTGCGAATCGGCAATTAACTCCTAGTCGTGGAAGTAGAGAAGCCCAGGAGTTGGCGAAAATAAATATAACTTATATAAAGTGGATAACCGATTGTTAATCTTTACAAATATCGGCCGCCTAATTATTATTGAAGGTAGTGAGCCGGGTTCATTAAAATCTAGTTGTATTGTAGAACGCAGCGAAAATGTTACGGTAAATGTGCGTAGTCCGGTAAATGTGTACATTTCCTGGTTAATGTACACATTTACCACCAAGTTCGGTAAATGTAAGTATAGCATACTTTTACCGATTGGATTGGGGAAATGTACACATTTACCTAGAGACACTGGTAAATGTGGATTAACGTCGCAACACAGGCCGCAACATGGCAGCGTCGCGAACATCTGTTGCAGTTTAGAAGTACGGTAAATGTGCGTTGTCCGGTATATGTGTAAATTTCATGGTAAATGTGCACAACTAAACTAAATTTGAACATGAAGGCAAATTTTACTCGGCCCCACCGGGTAGGGTAGGTTGGTCGAAGGGTTTTTGGTTCCTCGTCACGTTCACTGTGTTCCCCCCTCGGGTTGGGAAGCGTTCATCTTAATAAATACCAGTGGAGCCGAACCCTCATTGATTTTTGTTATAAACTACAGGAATTACCCGTTGAACATCAACGGGACTTTGTAGTGTGATTTAAATTTAACCTCTGAGGGGTGTGTGTATTAAAAACTTATATATAGACACACACGTAAGAAGTAGTTAGTAAAATTAAAATATAAACAGAAATATTCGAAAAAGATTTTACAGATTCATATAATATGTTCCACAAAATCTCGTAGTATTTCTTTATAAACAATATTTCTTGTGTAGAGACGACCATCTACACCTCGGATTCCAACAGTTTAGAAGAAGAAAATAAGAGAAGTTAAAATGTAAGAATTAACATGAAAAAAACCTGAGCTGGCTAGGAATCACCGTATGAAAAAATATGAATGCAAAGGGTTCAAGGCTGCTACTTTAAATACAAATCAATACAAATGAGCTTTATAGGTTATCTGAAATTATTTACGTTGCTATCTATTACGTTTGACGTTGCTACAACAATAATTTCGATGTTTCATAAAACTCGCGAAGCGAATAACGCAATTATTTCGTCTATTTGAAGGCTTAATAGACGCTAATTCAATCGGAGGCAACAATGTGGGTCGCCTTGACAACACCCGGAAAGAGTACGAAAAAGTTATAAAATTTCGAAAAGAAATGCGTGTTTCTGACAAATTCTTCCGTTTAGCATCCAAACATTGCAAGAATAAGATACTTTATAGTTTTAGCCGTCGAATAAAATAAAAAAGGGGAAATTCGGTTCATATTTACATATTTTAATGACTGAATGAAATAAACCTTACACCTTGAAAAATCGAAAATCTCGTGTAAACTTAAGGAAAAATATAATCGTCTCCCGGAGTCGAATCCGGGACTTTTTCCGGGATGCTTGATTTTTCTAGGGACCTCCTCATGGGGGATTAACGATTGTGAAAGTTTCAGCTCTTAATTCCATTGCGAAATGCTCATAACTACTAAGACAGACAGACAGACGGACGGACAATCGAGAATTATTATATAACGAGTAACGTAATTATTAAAGTGTAGCATTTCTCATTCTTACTTATTTCCACATTAACCAAGGCACATCGGTAAAAGTGCACATTTACCGGGAAATGTACGGATAATACGTATTTCTGGAAACTTAAACTTACATTTACCGAGCTTAGTAATAAATGTGCACATTTACCGGTAAATGTACACATTTCCCGATTACTTACCTTTACCGTAACATATATGTTCCAAAATGTATTTATTTATCGACGATCCGAAAAAAATGCTTCTCCAATAGTAAAAAAGGCTGGGATTTGGAGAAACATAGTTTTCTTGACGTATATATCAGTCAGAGCCAGAACTAGGCCTTCGCCCCGAGCGCCATATTTGAGGGGGCGCCAAAATAACTGGAAAATTAGAAAACAATAATATTCTAAATAAAATTAATTGATGCACTTTAGAGAGTAACTTATGTGAGTTTTTTTAAATAACTCAAAGCCAGAATGCAACATGTAAATATAAAAATATATTATAAACATATTCTTTACTTTGACAATTCCGTTCATACTAATTACTGCTCTTTGATATTTGCTACTCTTTGGTATATTCTGTCCCTTAGAATTAGCCACTTTGTTACTGTCGCAGTAGACAATGTTGCCGGAAATACCTTCAAATCTTTCTCGTGGACGTCACAAAATTGCATTTGCCGCGACGGGCGACTTCGAGACGAGAAGAGAACTAACCCGCCGACAACTCGTCTCACAGTTATAAAATTCCGCAGTCGCTGATGATTTAAATCTTTTGGAGAAAATAATATTGTAAACAATTTGTTTTGTGTTGAGTTCAGTGTATCAGTGTTATATACTGTATATTGTAATAGTGGATTCCATCTTATTATTTTACACTCTGCCTATAATCGGTAGGTAATTACAATTAAAATGTTGTAATATTGATTGTTTAAATTATTTTCAAGTCAATTAAAAATTTTTACTAATACAAAATTCCCAATTGTCTAACATATTTTTAAAAATATATTAGGAGGAATACGTTATGGCTTATAATTCTAAGAAACCTAGTGGTGCAGAATACCTAAAAAGGCGTGAAGCTGCGGAAACAGAGCGCCAAAAAAGTAAAGTCTAGGTCAATTTTTTGCTTTCCTTACATTTTATTTTCGAAAAATATTCCTGAAGCATGTCCACGCATATGCAATAGACTAAAGGGTTTCAACGACTGGAAGCATTTGAACAGAATTGTTGATCATGAGAATTCAGCAGCTCATCGGGATAATTTTTTGATGTAGAAGAGCTTAGAAAAGAAAATAAAAGTCGGAGGTCGTATTGATGAAGCCATAGAAAAAACAGTTCAATCGGAAAAAGAAAAATGGCGGCATATTTTAAAGATTATTTTGGACAATTATGTTTTGTACAAATAATAATCTTCCACTTCGAGGAACGAAAGAAATAATCGGTAGTTCTAACGCAGCACTTATTCTCCAACTGGCCGAATTAATTAGTCGCTATGACAGTGTATTTGAAAATCATATCATGAACCGCAAAAAGGGAATTGTTAGCTATTTGTCACATCAGGTGCAAGATGAATTTCTCAAATTACTAGGCAAAACTGTGCGATCATTTCAAGAATCAAAAAGTCCAAATACTACTCTGTATTATTTGATTGTACTCCAGATGTCTCTCATAATGAACAAATGGGCCAAATTATTAGGTATGTTCACATTGATGGCCAAAACATTCGATCGAAGAAAGTTTTATCGATTTTATAGAAACAAATCAGAAAAGTGGTAGTGGTTTGACCAGCGAAATAATGAATAAACTGAAGCAAGACGGCATTGATATTAAAAATACTCGAGGGTAAAGGTACGACAACGGGGCAAATATGTCCGGAATATGCAAAGTGTATATTTTAGAACAAAACAAGTACGCCAAATTTGTCCCTTGCTCAGCGCATAGCTTAAATTTGGCTTGTGTAAATACATCAATGGTTTCCTTTTTCGGGCTGGTTCAAAAAATTTATATTTTTTTTTCTAGTTTAACAAGCAGGTGGGCCGCCCTGATGTCGGTATTAAAAATTACTTTTAAAACAAATACCGATACTCGTTGGACATCTAGAGCTAGCGCAATTCAAGCTTTGCATACACAAATGAAAGATGTACAATTTGTATTTATAAAAATAATATAAAATCCAGCGACGTATAATACAGAAACTGTTTCGATAGCAACGAATATTGTAAAGCAAATAAACAATAATTTTTTGTGCACATTATCGGAATGGAATTATATTCTTAGTCATGTCGACAAGATTTAATAAAGCTTTGCAAGCTAAAAATGTATGTTTTTCATGCTAGTACATTAATACTGGGTCTAAGGAATGTTTTACAGGATGTGCGAGAAAGTAATATAGATTTGATTATCGAACAAACTAAAGAATTAGCAGAAAGCATGAATGTAGAATCAGAATTTCTTGAAAAACGAAAACGTAGAGTTAAACGTATTCACCTCTATGAATCACAAGATGAACACTGCAGTGTTTCAACGAAACAATTGTTTGAAACAGAAATTAAAAGTGCGCTGGATGTTATGCTATGTGAACTTAATGGGCGACATGAAAAACTTAATGAAATCTCAAAAGATTTTGATTTTATTTCTGGAGTTAAATTGTTTCATTAAGTGTGACTGAACTAAAAAAATCAGCGGAAGATTTGGCATTAAAATACGAATACGATTTAAATGCAGCAGATATTGCTTTAGAAATTGAAAGCTTTAAGCATCAGGCGTTATCAATTCTTTCAGTGCCAGAATCAGCAACGGCTTTGGATCTCCTCAAAGTTACACATGAATATTCTCTTGTAGAATCATATCCCAATTTGGAAGCGGCAATGAGAATATTTTTGACTATGTCCGTCACATCGTGTGAAATGGCATTTAGTAGATTAAAATTAATAAAGGCGTATAAAAGATCTACTTTTGCTCAATAAAAATTAACTGACAGGGCAATTCTTTCAATTGAACATTCACTTTCCAAACAAATAAATTACGACGAAGTAATTGACGATTTCGCTGCAATAAAAGCTCGAAATTTTAAATTATAATTTAATGTATTTTTTACAAATTAAATGTTTTTATTTTATGAAAATTATGATTTTAATATGCTTTTTGGTCAAATCTTTGAATTTAAAATAAAACCCTAAAATAAGCCATAAAAACGTTTACTTATGACCCTTTTTAGGGGCACATTTTTTGTTGCCTGCACCAGGCGCCAAAATTTGTAGTTCCGGCTCTGATATCAGTCGTAAGGTGAGCTTTAGATTCTTTCTCGAATTTTCGACAAAACGAATCGAAATCGACTGAAGAAATGGAAATGGATTTGGAAAATTTAATTTAAAAAATGTAATGTAATGGAATTTAGAATTAAATTTTATAAATTTATTGGTTTCGTTACAACAGTAAAAAATTTGGCGAAAATAGAAAAAAATTGGCGCATTCAATATAGCCGCATCACTACAACCCAAGTGGAAAATGCTTTCCTTCAGCCGGCGAATTTCTCATCCCCTCTCGGCGCCCCTTATACGCTCCCAACGGCCCCTTGCCCACCTCAACCGCCCCTTGCTCACCTCAACCGCCCCTTTCCCGCCCCCAACCGCCCGTTCCCTTCGCCGCATTCTCCGCACGCTACCCTCCTCCGCTTTCCTTGGCCTATTACTCTCACGTCCTATCACTATATCTATGCCGCAACGAAACCAGCGTCGCGACGATATTTTTGTTGAACACACGAAGATTTATTCAATCTGTAGACTCTTCTGGAAAGACAAAGCGAAAACATGGAAATGTAATTTTGGCGTTGATTTCCAGTCACCTTTCCTCATCCGTTCTGAAATCGCGGCCCCCATCGCACACTCCCCCGATTCCATTCGCCTTCTCCTCTCTCTCCCACTCCCCCTCCTCCGCCCTCCTCTGCATTACTCATTCCCCCCTCCCTATAAGGGAGAGGAGGGTGGATCGGGAGGAGGAGGGGAACTCAGCGAGGGAGGAGAGGGTGGAGAAGTCGACCATCGTCTCTCCTTTGTCCTTCGCTGGGGAAATACCCTCCATGGTATCGAGGGTTAGTCGGTCGTCTTCCGTGGATACCCTCTCTCCTGTCTCCCTCCGTCCCCTCCCTCCGGCCCCTCCCTCCGACCCCTCCCTCAGTCCCCTCCCTCCGTCCCCTCCCTCCGTCTCCTCCCTCCGACCCCTCCCTCCGTCTCTTCCCTCCGACCCCTCCCTCCGACCCCTCCCTCCGTCCCCTCCTTCTACTCTCTCCTTGCCTTTATCTCTCCCTATCCACCTCCCTTCCCATCCCTCAGTCTCTTCCCTCCTTTATTTGCTCCCCTCCTTCACTCCCCCTCTCGCCTCTCCCTGCCTCGTGTTTTCCTTTCTCTCCCTCTAAATACCAATCGCATAAACTCACTCCAAATTGCCACCTTTTTCTCTCTGCTAGCGTAAGGAAATCCACTTTGGAATTAAGAGGTCGTGTGGCTCCACCTGCATTCGCTGGTGTATTTTTTCAAATCGTGCCTCCCTAACGAAAATCCTCGCGCGACTCCGGCGACCAGCGTCCCACATTGCCGAATGAAATTACGCCAGCTACCACGGCGGAAATGGAGAACGTGCTAAGCCAGCTCAGGTCGATGATGGTTCTCCCGTTAAGCTGGAATTTCTCGATAGTTTCCCGTAAAAGTTTCTATTAACCACGAGTCGTGCCGTTTACGACGCAAGCGTCCACTCTGGACACTCAATCGTAATGTAATTGTGATAACAAACATTGCTTTGTTTTCTAATTGTAGCTAGTACGTCCTACGAAATAAAATTATAATAATTTTTTATTACAGAGCATAATTCTAGTTGATAGATGATATAGATTACTCCTATAGGCATATGATGTATAGATTATTATCCATAACGGGAATTTTATCATTCTTTTATTGAATGCTTGCCTGTTTTGAATCAACCTGGGCACAACATGCGTAATATTACGAAAATGAGAAGAATTTTTTAAAAGTTCCGAAACGAGTGTTTAAAGAATTAAGCCGATATTATAAAGGGTGACAAAACGATCTCAACTCTCCAAGAGATTCTTTATCCAAATTAAACTTTTACCCAAAATTGCCTATATGTTTACACAATTTATTTCAAGTGACTAACGGTTAACAAGTAGTCATTGTCGGAACGCTGCTAGAACTAAAATTTATTTGTGAGCCAGCTCTCTGGGAATCACGAGAAATTGGTACTGTACTTATCCTTTATGATAGGGAAATGAGGGTTAATATCGAAAAATAACACCAATGTAATTATTAAATTATTAATTAGTACGGAATAATATTGTAAAATAAAGAGATTAATTATAAAAATGCCGACGAAGCTTTTACGTTATTATTTGAAGAAATGCTTGAGGGTGAAAAAAGAGACGTCATTGCATTCCAAAATCAAAACGTGAATAGATTAACCTAATATTTATAAATTATCACCTCTCACTTTAACATGAAAAACTGATAAAAATATAAATAGCTTGATAATTACATTGAGAAAATAAAAGTATCGTCTCAGCTGAATATATGTCATGCCGACTATACTTGAATGCTTTCTTTGAAATGATAAATGGCACATGAACGTTTTCATATTCTCATTTTCATAGTGATACCATTTAAGTAAAATGGTTTTTTCACCTGTGAGTATTTGAAACCGTTGCTACATAAGGCGAAGATTGCATTTCGATGGAATATCGGATTCTAAGATGCCATCATCATAAGTGAGACTCGGTTCACGACTTCAGAGGGCAATCGAGTTTAATGAGCGCAATTTAATCGGTCGGGATACTCGAAGGAACAGAGCCAAATATTCTATAACCAAAGTGTAGTGCACCGGTGTGCGCATTCGTGTCTCAATAATCCGTTCCCGAGTTGATGGGGTCGGGGCTAAAGAGAAAACACGCAGATGAAGGGACACGGAAGGAACCTCGAAAGCTGCCCTTCAATCGAGAAAGCGAGCATTTATCGCGATTAACTTTAAGCATTTTTGCGGTCACGCCTTATCCTGCTGATGATGACGTCTTAGTCACCAAAATGCCATTCCCAGGTAAAGAACACCCGCTAATCCTCGCGTTCTGGCGCATTCATTTTCACTCTCGTACTCATTCTTGGTGGCGAGATCAACCCATTTTGATGACCGACAGAGAATACGATGGTAACGTCAGATGTACCGGCATTCGGAAGACGCCCTCGAGGACGTCGACTTCACGTCCTAACGTGCGTGGAAGCGCGGATCTAATCGATAGACCCAATCGAAGATAGCAGTCACGCTCTAGGCTTCCGCCCCAGTTCGCCCCGGCAGAGGGCACACTCACCCTTGCGGCGATAGAGGTCGTGGGTTTCTCGAGGAGGTCCCAGAGGCACTTCTGGTACTGGGCGCACTTGCCGTCTCCGAAGTCCTCCTCGTCTCTTTGGCGTAGGGATTCGGCCTCCTTCCGCATCTCCTCGTGGACGTGCTCCTTGCGCTGGTGGTAGCGGTGCTGGCAGCACGACTCCAGGTACAGTTCGTCCACTCCCCAGTACTCCAGATCGTCCCCGAAGGCTAGCACGCACATATCGTCGACCAGGTGAAGTTTTCCCGTGCGATAGAAGTTAAGCACGGCTCCGAAGGAGCGCGGGTGGCGGTCGAAGAAGTACTCGTTCTCGGAGAGGCAGTAGTCGTCGCAGAGTTCTCGAAGAGCCTCGTGAGTGTTGCAGTCGCGCAGTCTGCCAAGGCGGGTGTGCGGCAGTCGATCGAGAGTTCGCCACAGCACCTGCGAAAGTTAGGAGACGACGCCGTGTTGAGAGAATGGATGAGACGCATGCACACACACACACACACACAAACGCTCTTTCTGTCTCTCTCCTCATAGCAGCGGCTGCGAAGAGAAGAGGGACGTCGGGCAAGAGGACCGTTCCTTGCGTTCGCCAATCGACTTGAAAAATTTCCAGAAATCTTGTATAATACGAGATATTAGATCGGCCGATAAAACGGAAATTGACCAAAATTGGCAATCGATTTGGACTTGCTCGAAGAATCATCCGACTCATTTTGTATCGTCAAAGCCGAAAACTACAAGAGGAAATCATTTCTATTTTATTTTAAGCAAATGAAGCATAACCCTATATTGGTGATGTGAGAAAAGTTTCACACTTTAAAGTAGGTACCCGTACAAGAAATATTGAAAAGTACATTGGGCGTTAGAACATAAGCGTTGCACGGCATTCGACAGGAGACTGAATGTAGATATTGAGGGAAGGATTAGTTGGAACCGCGCGTAATTGGGTCAGGAGAGGTAACGGCTCTCGCGATCTCTATTGGCAACCATAAAGATTGAGAGCAAATCAAAAGTGTACAGATATAGTCCCAATAACTCCATTTATTCCGAGAGCGGCTGTTCCTCTCCAATATCAAAACCTTGAAAAAAGATAGCAATTTTAATTATAGAATATTCGGGTTTTATACTCAATGTTTACTTAAAGAAAATATCTCATTTGGCTTATCATGAATCATAGAAGTTAAAATATTAATGCACGACTATATATATATATATATATATATATATATATATATATATATATATATATATATATATATATATATATATATATATATGCACTGGTGGTGTAGTGGTTAGCGTGTCGGCTTTCTATTGCAAAGTTCGGGGGTTCAAACCCCTCGAATGGAGGTTTTATTTATAAAAAAAAAAAAAAAAAAAAAACTATCATCAGTGCCTGGCAGTAGGCAGCAGTACTGTCAGTATGGTATAGAGCCGAAAACAAATGATGTTGGTTGGGTCTATATCCAATACAGCTGTAGGCGTGATCAGGACGATTTGAACGGCTACAGTACTGCGATGTGGAAAGCAAGAGGGAAACTACCACATTACATTCCCTAGTAAAGATTATATGGTTGGACAATATGAGTTCTCTCGAGGTAAAACAATCCGGAGGTAAAATAGTCCCCCAATCGGATCTCCGGGCGGGGACTGCCTTGAGGAAAACATTTGTCGAAAGTAAATTACGAATAGGGACTTGGAACGTAAGAACTATGAGAAAGGCAGGAAAGCTAGAGAACTTGAAAGAAGAAATGAGAAGAAATAGAGTTGACATTATAGGGCTAAGCGAAACTAGATGGGAGGGAGAAGGACAGTTCGACTCGGAAGAATTCACGGTAGTTTATTCTGGAGGAAATAGTGGGGAAAGGGGAGTAGCTCTGGTACTTAGGAAAGATATGATGAAAAGCGTGACAAAGATAATAGCAACGAACGATAGACTGATGGCAATAAAGCTAAAAGCAGTCCCAGTGAACATGCTGATAATCCAGGTATATATGCCAACGTCAGCTCATGACGATGAAGAAATAGATGAGATCTATGAGCAAATTAATGAAATTTACGAAGAAGACGGAAGAGGAAAGGTAAACTGCATAATAATGGGAGATTGGAACAGCATAGTCGGAGAAGGACAGGAAGAAAATGTTGTCGGGCAATACGGACTTGGGAAGAGAAATCGAGGAGGGGAGAAACTCGTAGAATTCTGCATCAATAATGACCTTGTAGTGACTAATACATGGTTCAAAAACCATAAACGAAGGTTATACACATGGAAAAGCCCAGGAGATAGAATGAGATGCCAAATAGATTACATCCTTGTAAAACAAAGATTTAGGAACAGCATAAAGAACGCCAAGGCATTGCAAGGAGCAGACATTGATTCAGATCACAGCCTTCTAATACTTGACGTGAGTACAAAGCTCAAACAAATAAGAAAAACGAGAAGAGAAAGACAGACCTGGGACCTAGAAAAACTAAAAGAAAGGCAGGATGTAGTCAGCATGAAGTTGGAAGATAACCTAAGAAAGTTGGAAAACAAACCGAAGACCGTCGATATAGAATGGGATGAAATTAAAACCAGTATCAAGGATACCTTGGATAAAGAGATTGGAAAACAAGAGAAGAAAATCAGAAAACCATGGATCACGAAGGAAATGCTGGAGAAAATGGATGAGAGACGAAAATGGAAAAACGTTAACAGTGAAGAAGGTAGAGCCAACTATAGGCGTATAAACAATGAGTTGAGAAGGGTAACAGATAAAGCTAGAGAAAATTGGCTAAAAGGAAAATGTGATGAAATAGAACAAATGGAGAAATTAGGACGGAACGATATGATGTACGCTAGGGCACTGGAATTAGAAGATAAGAAGTCTAATGGAATTTGTGGTAAAGGAATTATGAATACGGATGGGAAGATAGTCTCAGAAACAAAGGATGTAGCACAGGTATGGGAAGAATACATTAAGGAATTATACAGCAAACAGACAGGAGCGGCAAAAATAGAACTGGAAAATGAGGAAAACATTGAAGAAGATAACTTAGGACCAAGCATTATGGAGAGCGAAGTAGAAAAAGCGATAATGGAACTTAAGAAGGGGAAAGCCACGGGCAGCGATGGAATACCGGCTGAGATACTTAAAGTCATAGGATCAGAAGGACTAAAAGCGATCACGAAATTAATTAATAAGATTTACGACACGGGAGAGTGGCCTCAGGATTTCCTAGAAGTGACAATGATCCCTCTAAAGAAGAAGCCAAAGGCAATGCAGTGTAAAGATTACAGAACTATAAGCCTTCTGTCACACACATCGAAGATCATCACGAGGATTCTTAATAAAAGGCTGGAGAAAAAGGCAGAAGAAATAATAGGGGAAGATCAATTCGGTTTCAGAAAAGGACGAGGAACTAGAGATGCTATAGGAGTAGTTAGAATCATATCAGAAAGGGCAATAGAATACAGTCAAGATATCTGCGCATGTTTCGTAGACTGGCAGAAGGCCTTTGATAGAGTAAATTGGGTAAAGTTGATGAAGATATTAAAGGATATAGGTGTAGACTGGAAAGACAGGAGACTGATTAGGAATCTATATGAGAATCAAGTTGTAAAGGTCAGGTTTGAGAATGTGGACACCTGCGGAATAAATATCGGTAGAGGAGTAAGACAAGGATGCTGCCTATCGCCAACCCTATTCAATATATATGGAGAAAGTCTAATGCAAGAAGCTTTAGAAGGCACAGGGGATTTCAAAATTGGAGGAAGGATTATAAGAACAGTAAAATACGCAGATGATCAAGTACTTCTAGCAAGAAAGGAAGAGGAGCTACAAAAAATGATAAATAGACTAGTGATAACAGGTAGAAAATATGGTATGGAAATAAATACAGAAAAATCCAAGGTCATTCGAATATCGGGTAAAGAAGAGAATCTGAACATAACTATTGGGGGAAAGCCATTAGAACAAGTTTCAGAATATAAATACCTTGGAAGTATCATAACACGAGAGGCAAAATGTACGGATGAGATCAAAACTAGAATAGGAAAAGCAAAAGCGGCTTTCAGGAGAAAGAAACAACTACTTACAGGGAATATAAGGGAAGATATCCGCAAGAAGTTGATAAAATGCTACGTATGGAGTATAGCATTGTATGGGGCAGAAACATGGACGCTAAGGAAAAATGACATCAAATACTTGGAAAGCTTTGAAATGTGGACTTGGAGGAGAATGCTGAAGATAAAATGGACAGATAGGATGGAAAACGATGAAGTGCTACGAAGAATAGGAGAGAAGCGAATGATTATACAGACTATCAGAAAGAGGAAGGCTAACTGGGTTGGACATTACCTGAGGAGAGAGAGTATGATTAAAGACGTGTTAGAAGGAAAACTAGATGGGAAAAGGGAAAGAGGTAGGAAAAGGTTTCAGCTGATAGACGATCTGAAAGGGAAAGAGAGTTATCAAGATATAAAGAGGACAGCGGAAAATAGGAGTATATGGAGAACCAGGTTTAACCATGAATAATCACAGACCTGTCTACGGACAGACTACCTATGATGATGATATATATATATATATATATATATATATATATATGTATATATATGTGTGTGTGTGTTTGTGGCAACAAGGTGTTGGGATGAGGAAACCCTCTCTGTAGCTGATGAAGGAATAATTCCGAAAGCTTCTACGTTTGTGATGTTACTGTGTTTCCTCATCCCAACACCTTGTTGCCACACATATATCCATTTTACCTTTCCTTTTCCGTAAGCTGTTATATATATATATATATATATATATATATATATATATACACACACACACACAGTGCTTGAAGTGGGAAAAAGGAAGCGGGATAGTTTACCGAAACTAACCTAATCGAACCAAGTTCTACGTCTAAATAAATTGATATGTCCATCACATGAATTTCTCCATACGTAAGTGGTAAACTAAAATCAAATAAATAAATGCCTACAATGAGGATATATTCACCTTTGCCGTCACTACCACGCGCGCGAGTTGCCCACTAACCGTCATTTTAGAAAAAAATTGAACATCTCGTGAAATATTCTTTATATAAAAATTTATTTCAAACAAAAGTTGTAGAGAAAAATAATAACTACAACTTTTTTATTTATATATATATATATATATATATATATATATATATTAACAAAAAATCAGTTTTAAGCGAAATATTTAAGAAAAACTAAAATTTGAAAAGAGTAAACCGCTACTTCCAGTTTACCGATTGTTATCAAAATCTTATTAAATCTTAAGAATATATATAAAATCAAAAATATAAAATATAATGCTGATCTGTTGAATAGTTTTTGAGTTAGAGCACCCACAAAATGCCTAACACAAATACGGACACACACAAAACACACACCCGCAGACATCAATGCAAAATAGTCAAAACGTGTTCAGGGGACCTTAAAACATGTATTTCCGTTGAAACCTCGAGTTCGATTTTTTTTTATGAAAACAATACTTTCTCTATACTTACTACGTAATGGAGAATGTAAAAATTATTAAATTTTGATTAAAAATAATTTTATTTTAACATTGAAGGGGTTTATAGTTAAATTAAAAAAGTACTCACTTTCAAAAAGGTTTCCAGATATGTTCGTGTAATTTCTCTGCAGGAGCACGAACAGGACAAGAAATGTAGTCTGTATCACATCGTCCCTTTCCCAGGCACAGCTTAACATAACTTTCAGGCTTAAAAACATTTATCGGAGGACCAACCAATAAAATAAACATCAGGCTTGACACTGTTTTTAACGGAAGTGAATTTCGAATTGAAGAGATGATAATGTTCATAGTACTGAACGACCGCTCACATTCAGCCGTTGATATAATCGACGTATTTACAGCTGTTTTAAATGGCTGAAGGTCTTTTGGAACATGACAGTAGTCATCATTCATTACGAATTCTCCAAAGCCCTGAACAGATGTACTTTCACAGACGTTGAATTTTTTAGCCAATTCGCGAATATGTTTCTCTCCAAAACATGGATTACCTTTCCTATCAACAGGCCATACTGATGTATTAAAAATATCTATACCGTGGATAAGTTTTGCGTATTTTTCTTTGTCAGCGTCTTTGTCCTTATGAAAATGTGAGAAGCCCTTGTTGTAAACAATCGATTATTTATATTCTCACATAATTTTTCAAAAAACGTTTCTCCATTGATTTTTGGTACTTTCCCAGGCTGTAGTTTAACTTCTTGGAACGCTAATTTATCGACAGCATTTTGTGTAACTTCATAATACTCTCCGGAATTTGGTATCATATATTTAAACACATGGTATTTTATGGAAATTAGTTTATGAGCCTCTGGAAGATTTATAGACCTGCCTTGTAATTTAATTGATAAGTTCTGTCAACGCATCCAACATGATTCCCATATTTAGTATAAAATTTGTCACTTAACTTCTTTTGAAGCCCTCTGTACTGTGCTCGTTCACTTGCAGATCATTTTTGATTAAGCGATGATTCATAAAAATGATGTTGCAGAGCTCGATAATTATTCCAAACAGCCCTTACGGAACCTGCGCTTGACGATACCCATCGGGTACCAAAAATACGTCCTATTGAATTTAATTTGACACAACTCCTGCGCAACAGATTCGAGTTGACTTGTTTTTAGGAGATGCCCTATAAATGGCATACAGATTGTCAAAAATATCTTCATATGGCGTACTACGGAAATTTCTTGCAGAACGTCATTCACAGCTAACTCCAGGCGACGATTGCCACAATGCCAAACTATTAAGTCGGGGAATTTATCCACAAACATTTGAGCGACGCCAGCACGTTTTTCTAGCATATTGGAAGCACCATCACATAAAAAAACAATTTCTTAGTAGAAAATTATCTTCGAAGTCGTGATTGTATATAACTTCCAGAAATGTTTTCATAATAGTAGTAGCTTCTGTGTTCTTCAATTTCACGATGTCGAAATGAAACTACTCCTATCAACTGATTCTGGCAGTTTCACGCGTAAGCATATCACTAGCGCGATCTTTTTGCTAATAGTGGTACATTTATCGATCATGAATCCAAAATTTTGATCACTGTCTAATATAAACTTGATCAGTTGTTTGCGAATTTCAGTTGCAATATGATGAGTTATGTCTGCACACGCATGGTCAGTTTGTAGAATGCGTCCCATTTCCAGATCATTCGTTTCTTGAAGATCAATTAGTGCTGATAAATCTGAGAGGGCGATTTGACTTTGCAACGTAATGAACAGTGCGAAATACGCGACTGTAGTTTCATAATGTGTTAACTGCATTTGTGGATTCTATTGGACTCTTCTTAGCCAGAGAAGCTATTTCACAGGCTTTTTGGTGTGCCGCTGATAGCTTATGACAAGAGAGTTTTTTGCAGAGCGACTGTTGATTTTTTCTTTTGTATCTCCATATTCCTTAATTGTACCTTCCACCCACTCAATTACTAATTTTAGGCCTTGGGTTGCCATTGGTCCTAATTTTCCTACGGACTTACATGTAGAGCATCCTAGACCATTTCTAGTAATTGTCAACCACTCGTAAATTTTAAGTTTTTCACGCCACTGATCATCTGACAAATAATCCGGAAAATGTTCTTCATATTTTCATGATAAGTATTCTGTATGTATACTGGGACATGAGCCACTAGATCCTGCATCTTCAACAATTATCACAGATTACGTTTTTTTATTATCGACAGTATCGAGTGTTATTTTTTTCGAATTCAAGAGCCATTTATCCATTTTTATGAGGGTTTTTAGTTGTATAGTTTTATAAACAGCTCATGGACACACACATAATAACACATAAAGTACCAAGTATGCACAATACGAGCAAAACAAGTTAATAAAACTAACTAAAATGTCAAATATGAACATTATTCATTTCAAAGAAAATATATGCTATTTATTCGTCAACAGTGCGCAAGATGACTTTGTCCGTATTTATTAAAGTATACATTATAAAATATAAATTGTATTACATTTAAAAATGATTATTGTTACATATTTTGGCATTTAAAATGAACATTGTTAAATATTGGCATTTAAACATCAAACGCATTAATTCAGTTAGCATTGTTTATCTATATAAATAAAAGCCTTACTCTGTGTGTGTCTGACGCTGTGTGGCACTTTTAACGCGTTTTTAACAAACTTCCCAATTAGGTGGAAGGTTGACATTTTGCAGTAATGTTTGATTCAGATATAAAAATTATATGACGAAATATAAATACGAAAAAGACCCGGATTCGACTCCAAAAGTGCGATTTCCATTTCCCGTAAGATAATACGTAAAAAGCGACTTTTTAACCCTTAGTTAGTCGCTTGAAAAAAGTTCTGTAATTAGTCGCGTGGGGTCAGTATGACCCCAAAATGATTTGCAAATTTTAGGAACAAAATATTGTTTTATCTTTATCATACTGGAAATAAAATCACTTTTTGGCTATAATCCAATTATTTATTAATAATTTTTCATAAAATATTGATTACAATAACATTCATAACAAAAAAAATTTCTTTTTTAATCACTTCCCCTGTCCCCACAATCATAGCATTTCATTAACATATGCTCTTGGCAAATATAAGCCCCACAATTGGCACATCTAAATGGCACTTTATTGTTCTTAGTTCTAGGGCAAAATGTGCATCTTCTTCTGGAAGGTCCAGCTACAAAAGATGGGCCTTCTTCCGCAAGTTGAGTGCGAATGTGCTTTTGGAAATATCTTGGTAAAAACTGACTCTGGGATCCCGAAAATTGTCGCTTTTTCACTAATTCTGTAGATAGTACTTTTAAAAAGTTTCGCCTCCTCATTTCATTTTTAACATTTTGTTTATACAGTACGAAAGCATTGATGGCGGAAACGTTCAAAAAATAAAAACAACTAACGGCCACCTTTTCGTTCTACTGCCAAAGTTATAAGTGGCACAAAACTGGTCGCATGTATCGACTCTCCCCTTTGTTGCATTGCACATTCTTATAATTTATGATTTTCGGAGATCTTGGGCGATGTCGTCAATTTTATCATCGTAATGCATGGTTGATATAAGAATCACGGATCTGTTTTTCACTAGAACATAGGAGACTATTGCGATATCTTCAGTGAAACCGAAAATGCAGCTTCTATCACTCCTGTCTCTTTTTGAAAGAAACTCAGCTGGGATTTCATTTTTTAATTATACGCAGAGAGCTGACAAGCGTCAACTTGATCTCAGACAGTAGCGACTTAGCTAAAGGGACACTTGCGTAACAATTATCAGTGGTAACGTTTCTATTCGTTCCTTTTATTGGCATAACTAAACGTTTCACCATCTGATCAGGCTTATTACCGTTTGCGTATGGTCCTTCTGGTTGAACACCCGCATATATTTCAAATTTCTGTAAATAAAATGTTTCCGTGTCCACTAATGCAAAAACCTTTATTCCATACCTTTTCGGTTTTTATTGGAATATACTGGTGAAAACAGAACCGACCTCATCAATCATTACATATTCTGTTGGGATGTATGCCTTTTCAAAGTTTGCTGAGAGTTACGCACTTCTCGGGTTGTAACGTCGTTCTATTTTATGCATCTCATCAAGAAAAGAAATATTTTTGACGTCATAGTAGTAAAGTATTATCAATTTTACCGTCCTGTACTAAATAATTTGAGAAAATACTTTAACAAATGATAAGTGACAGTTTGGAGTGTTGTAGAAAAGAAAAAAACAATAACAGAAATCGGAGCTACAAAACTACCTACTACCTAGTTTTATGCAATATATGTACAGTCTTTCTATTTGTGGTTGTTATTCTGATTATAACTTTAGCTGTATGAGAAATTAAACTAATAGTTCTGTAATCCTTACAACTTTTTGCATTGTTCTTTTTCGCCAGTGGTACTATACCACCATCTAAAAAATCTTCAAGATGGAACCAATAGTCATTGACATAATAACCCCGTTTTGCTCGAATCTCGCTTAGCGCGACGAAAATTTCAGGAATCTATCTCTCGCGTAAAATGAGTTATGGCTGTACACACACACATACACACACAGAAGATAGATAAATAAGGGCTACAGGTAGGGATACGATATCGAAACGAAAGTATCGAAACCGTAATCATATGATGTATCGAATGAAAAGTATCGATACCACAAAAATATCGGGCCGAAAGTACCGATGTCACTAGAAAATCGAAAGAAAAGAATCGAGCACAAAATTGGTATCGAAAGGAAATTACCGATATGAGTAAAGTATCGATACTTTTTTCGTATCCCTAGCTACAGGTATTGGGACAAAAGAAGGCGATCGGCGATCAATAATCTGGGGTATCTAAAAGGATTCTGTGAACAGTGAAGAGTGAATGCTCGTTGGAAGCATTACCATTCTGATTTTTAAACTTTTCCAAATTCTCAGAATATTTGAGTTTAAAAATGCTGATTTTTATTTCTCGTTAATGAAAAGGTATTCCATAAAGTAAAGGCTTCGTCTGTGGATTTAAATTTTTGGAATTTATTGATTCGTTTTGTTGGTGGCTCGAAAGGGAGATGTCGATTAAACACATAAAGAGTAGAAAACTTTTTCTTAACCGGTGTACGTTAATCAGGTCAGATTAATTATACCATGGTCAAACAAAGATCCAGGAATAGAGCGCATAGTTTTCCGGAGGCATATGCAGACTTTGATCACAGGTTGGTGGTCAATAGATTTTGTCTAAAATTTAAAATAAGTTAGGAAAGTGTACAGCGCATCACAAATTTCGTGCGATGGATCACATATTTGAAACTAAAGGATATAATTTGAACGAACGCACAACATAATACAGCGAAACGCCACGACTCGATAATATTTGTCTACTAAAATTTTCTTCTACCCTTTAAGTTGACGCATTAATAAACGTATTTACGTAATTTTAGTATGACTAAATACTGAAAAACTATATGATGGCAAGGAAACATTACATTTTTATTTCCAGATTTTCTCTAATCAGTTTTAATAAAAAAATTGAAAATTAATTAAACAGACCTCACTCTAGTTAAGGAGTTGAAATATTTTCTTTGTCGTAGGTTATCCATTTCCTTACGCTTACAAAATGTTGCATGCGCACGTATAGGATATTAAACGTACTTGCGTAATTTTAGCAGATCTTATTTACCTCAGTTACAACGATGATTCTTTTCGTTGGCAACAATTAAATATCTAAGCATGAATTTTTCTAAGTTCAAAGCGAATTACAAAATTATTTTTTGATTTTCTTGATAAAGGTTACTCCTACAATAAAAATGTATTTGACAAGAAATATTTTAGTTGAAGAAGTGTTCGGTATGAGTAATATTTTACGAGATATGAGGAAAAGCTCGTTTTTGTTTCCAGCAAAGTGTCATATCTGATTTTGTGAACTAAACAACTTATGTCATTTTTATTGCCTTTGCTCATAAGTCCTTAACATCAAATTGCATGAAAATCCGTTTTGCAGGAGTTGAGAACGAACATGCGTACGGACGGACAGGACAAAGCTAATTGGCGCTCACGTTGGATACGAAAGGCGCCTGATTAGTAAAAGGGAATCGCAATACTCGATTTCCTTTTACTAATTAAAAAAAGCTAATGAGATTTAGAAGTGCTCAAGGGAATAAAGAGGAAAGATTATCAGGAGGCTGTTAGGTAAGCCCTAGAAAAAATTGGTAGGCGCACGAATGTTGAGAGCATCTGGGGAGTTATGAAATCATGTATCATAGGAAACGCGAATAATACGATAGGAAAAATAACATCTGGGTTACAGAGAAGATGTGGAGGTGGAAGCAGGTTAATCCAGAGTGTAGAAAGAGACTCTACAGGGAATTTAATCGCATGATTAGGAAGGAAACCACGAAAGCGTGAGAGTTGCGATGGAAAGGACAGTGTGCAAACTTGGAAGAACTTCAGAGACTAGGCAGAATGGACTAATTGTTTGGACAAGTGAAGGAGTTAACGGAAAACAAGAAGGGAAATACGTTGGCCACAATTAAGGACAAAAACGGCAAGTTGTTATTTGAGCCGGAGCATGGGAGGAATAGAGTATATTAGGGAATTATATACAAAATATTTGAAACCAGAATCTATTGAGATCGAGAGGGAAGAAGACGTAGACTATGATAGTTAGTCAGGGAATATTGGATGGTGAGATTGAAAAAGCTCTAAGGGATATGAAGTCAAAGAAAGCGGTAGGAGTTGATGATCTCCCATTAGAAATGTTAAAGAAAGTAGGAATAGAGTGGAAAGAGAGCAGAAAAATGTGGGGATGGGAATGAGAAGATAAAGAAAACATCCTCAGATGGTATAGATTTGATTGGGTGAGAGCAAACCTACCGAAAGGTAGAATAGCTATGAATGAATATATATTAATACACCACCATTATATGCATCGAATCTTTGAACCAAGAATTTCTTCACAGAGTAATCATATTATCATATGTAATGGTCACTTTATAGATGAATTTATCGGAACTTCTAGGCTTCTTAAGATGGCGTAGAAGTGTGGTTGTGGAAGGCGGCTGGGGAGGGAGGCGAATATAAGGGAGAACAACGTGTTGGAGACTGCGGTGATGAGTGGAAGATTGAACGGAAGGGAAAGGAGTGAGGGAGAGCGAGTTATTTATAAATCTTCTAACTATAATAAAAGGCAGTTATGCCTTGGAATATAACGCTGCTGGTCGCGCCTCTGATGGCGAATTATGGTTTAACGCGAATAACTAGAGAATGAAACGTACGATTTCGATGATTTTTTCAAAATATACTGGGATCTACCTCTCACACATTTTATATACAGGTGATATATCTCGCGATATTCTGTTGCGCGAAACGCATTTTTCCGTTTTACGCTCATTACACTTTCTGACTCTACCTTTTGATCCGCTCGCTTGATTCGGACATACGCTCTTACAAACCCTGGAGAACGAAGAGCCTTGAAAACAACTTTGTTTCATTATATACGAACTACTTTTAAATTGTTTTCATATTCATTTCATGTGTATGTGTATACAATATTGCACCAGAGAAGTAATGTAATCGACGAGTTTCTTTTTATGTCCAGGGTAGTGTTTCGGCGGACTACAGCCAGTTTTCAGTCCGAGATCGTGGTGGTGACACATCGAATTTGTGCTCGAGGTTTTACCCTTATAAGTTCGAAACGTTGCAAGCAAAAAAATTAAAGCGAAGTATTGCTCTTAATTAATTAATTACATTCGATAAAATAAAACTTCGAAAGTGGATAAGGGCACGCTGCTATAGGTCGTGCTCCTTCTCTAGCTCCGTCGACTATGAGATCTATTTGCGGAAGTGCTGGAAAAATGAAAAAGTGTGCTCAACATGAATTGTGCTGGGGAGGCATAATCGAAGTGAAACACTGATAGAAATGGAGCGTTTGCTCAACATATGGATCGAAGAACAAAATATTACACTCGGTTCGTATGTTTGGCGGAAGATGGCAGCACAGAGTAATATGCATTTTACGAGGGTCATTTTTAAAGTAAGAACCGTTTTGTCATAAAAAAATAAAAACTTTATACATCCAAATAATTTTATTGCTACTACTACGTACAACATTTCTTTATTTTTCTACATAGTCCCCATAGAGATCCAGGCATTTGTTCAGACGTGGCACGAGCTTGACGATCCCCTCATCATAGAAGTCGGTCGCCAGTACATCCAACCAACCCACAACTGTTTCTTGCAATTCTTCATCAGTTTCCATCCGTTTTTCCGCCCAAAAACTCCTTCAGTTTTGTGAAAAGATGGAAGTCCGAAGGTGCCAGGTCAGGACTGTAGGGAGGATGGTCGAGGATTTTCCAATCAAATTTCTCCAACAGCGCTTGCGTTTTTTCTGCAACATGTGGCCGCGCGTTGTCATGAAGCAGACACACTCCCCTAGTGAGTAGGCCGCGCCGGCGGTTTTGGATAGCGCGCCGTAGCCTTGTCAATGTTTCACAATATGCGTTTGCGAGGCAAGAAGTCAACCAAAAGAACGCCTATACTGTCCCAAAAAACGGTGGCCATGATTTTCAGAGTTGAAGGTGTCTGCTTCAATTTTCGTGGTTTTGTCGGAGTGTGGGGGTGGTGCCATTCAAGAGATTGCCACTTACTCTCTGGCGTGTAGTGTGAGACCCAAGGCTTATCTCCCGTCACGATGTGGTCCAAGAATTCATCACCATCTCTGTGGTAGCGTTCCAAAAACGACAGAGCAGCACCCATGCGTTTCTGCTTGTTTGCGTCTGTGAGCATTCTTGGAACCCACCTGGCACAAATCTTTCCATACTGGAGGTGAACTGTGACAATCTTATAGAGGACAGATCGCGAAACATTTGGAAAAGCCTCATGAAGCTCATCAATAGTGAAGCGCCTGCTTTCACGAACGTGCGCATCGACCTTGTTTTTCAAGTCCTCACTCAAGGCAGAAGGGGGTCCAAATCGTGCGTCATCGTGCACATTTGTCCTTCCACCATTAAACAGACGACACCACTTTCGCACATTCCCTTCGTTCATTTAACCTTCCCCATACACTTCCACAAGTTGGCGATGGATTTCGGCAGGGCGAATGTTTTTCGCGTTCAAAAATCTAACCACCGAACGCACTTCACAATCGGCGGGATTAGTGATAGACATGGTTCTTTATAAAGCACTGTGAAAAATCAACCAACTCACTCAAATGCTCAGCGCACACTGAGGACGTGGCCGGGGCCCTAGAGAGAGCATTCAACCTTGAGACGTCTCCGGTCAATGACCTGCGCGGGTAGGGTGCGCAAACGGTTCTTACTTTAAAAATGACCCTCGTATATTGTAGTGACATTGCCTAAAAATTATGTAATACCCTTCCGTAGGGCAAATAGTATAGTGTAGGGTGGGGCTATTTGGATCATGGGGCTGTTTGAATCAAAATAAGCATTTGACCTACTGAGCATAATATCTTGCGCATTCCGGCAGTCATTTGCTAGTGAACGATTGTAGAATACGATTGTTTATGCTCTTGAAGTGACTTTATTTAGTTCTACATCTGTAAATGTCTTCAAAACGCAATTCAAGTGATCAAGATGAGTGGTTACTAGCTCTGAGTTTAACGATATGTAACATTGCAGCCTTAGAATTTTAGTTAGTGTTAAATTATTCTCGCTTTGTTCTTTATCGGTCTCACTTACAGCGTTACCTCCTTCTGCGCTGTTCTATGTTACAAGTAGCTCATTATGTCCGTAACTACAGGACTACTTCCTTTTATCTGAAGTCGGCAAAAGTGGGGCTATTCGAATCAATTTTAGTGGGGCTATTTGGATCGGTCAACCCATTGCACTTGCCGTAGTATCCAATAGGTCTAGAGGTTTATAAATTTAAGGATGTTTGCGGGATAATATTTTTAGTATAAATAAAAGTAAAATCGTATGTTGCAAAAATATAGAAACACTCTGAAAATTAAATTTTTAGTACCATCCAATTTGCGTTTCATTTTCCTGATGGTGAGAAAATATAAGCGTTAGGAAGTGGATGGAGGAAGATATGTGCCAACTTATCCAGCACACTCAATGGACATTTAAGTATATCGTACGTGGAACTTTCTTCAGAGACGAGTCTAGGATGCTAGATACAATTGAGAAATTGCAAGGAAGGAAGTTCATCAACCAATTTGTAAGCCCAATAGTAGATAGCTCGAACACTTTGGCTCCGATTACTCAGTGGTGGAAAACTCTTTCAGCCAAAAAATTATAGGAAAATCCCTATGCATTTCACCCACCAAGTGGGCATCCTCAGGGGAGAACCTGACCTGGCAGTGAACCCCGGAGTATGGGGATGAATAAGCAAGCAGTTGATGATTTTTCTGATTTGTTGAGACAGGTGACAGTTGAGTTTGGCTTTCATGGACAACCTCAATGCATTTAAAACGTGGATGAGAGTGGATTTCCTATGAACAACAAGCCTTCAAAAGTTGTTGGTGAAAAGGGTAAAAGAGATGTTGTTGTTTCCCATCAGAACATATACTGGAACATACGGAGGGTTGCGATAAATTCGGCAATAAGCTGGTTGAACTTGATCATCGATCTTTAAAATCTATTGCTTTGTATAGCAGGGGCCTGCAAAAATTTGGTGTCACATTTTTTATATTTTAAGCACAAAAATCAAGCGAGACGAAATTAAAACTCATAGTAGTTGGCAGAGCCGTCTTAAGAAATTTGGACCCCCTGGGCTAATAATATGAGGCGCCTCATAATGACAGCGCCGCATATTTTCATGAATAATAGAAAATAAATAGAATTATAATTTTATATTTAATAAAGAATTTAATGATAACAGATAAAATCAAATCACATTTTTTTATGATAAAATTAATAATGTGTGGCTCCGGCGCCCTTAAAAGGCTGGCGCCCTTGGGCTGAAGCCCATTTAGCCCAATGGTTAAGGCGGCTCTGGTGGTTGGCATGGGAACATAATGGTGTCACGTCGCCTCCTGATATATACGAGCGATAAAATGCGGCAGAAATCGCGGAAACAAACCACTGCGTTGGTACATCTGACATGAGCGAAACATATTACTTCCTTAATATTTGCCGTGGAAAGCCATTTAAAAGACGTGCACAGTCGGAAACTACGTACAGAGTTAAACGGAGATGCATTCCCATCAGAAATGCATTTAAAAGTTTTGATTAATTCGTGCTTAATCATCCCTGCGGTCAGGGGATATCCCGCTGGGAAGGGTGTGCTCAGGAGTCGAGGAAGGGTTCGCAGAGCCGAGGACTTGAAGGATCTCGGCCACTAATGACGGTCCAAGGGACTGACCGCCGCGAGATCCCCATCTATCTATTTTAACCCAAACTTTTCAGTTGTTTCACTTACTCCTACCAAAGTCAATCCAAAGAAAAAAGCAAACAAAACAAAGCATTTTGCCTGCCATCTGACACCTCCTGAAAACGTCGAAAACAGGAATAATGAGAAAGTTACATTTGGAGAAAGGAACCAAGGTTAAAAAACTTAGAAATAAATCAAAAGATCTAGTGATCGCCAAGAAAAGCAAGAAAACGTGTGCGAAGAAAAATAATGGACTGAAGCAGTTCAAGTGAAGAATATTCATACAAATCATCGGAAGATGAAGATGTACCGTGTGGTTTCTGCGGAATCAAATATTTTGATCTGAAACCTCTCACAAAAGGTGACTGGATAAGCTCCGAAACATGCAAAACTTGGTACCAAGAGCTGTGTGTAGGGGCTGCTGGACATAAACGATTTAAGTGTGGAAAATGTGTTTAATCCGTAATTACTACGAATGACTATGGTCAGAAAATGTAATGCGTTGTTTATATATAGTTTATAACTTTTATAAGACTAATTTTCAGTGGTTTTTACAAGAAAATATGCGTTCCAAATAGGCCCAAAAAATTTGTAAAACTAATGTCTTTCATTATTGTGTATTTTGTAGTATATTTTAAAATAAACATTGTAAATGTGCAAAATGTGTGGGGATTCTTGTTGCATACTTCCTCCCCTTCTTCTTCCCTTCCGGCGCCAGAAAGTTGCTGCCTTCCTCACATTACACTACCTCATATCCTCCTATAGTGCTTTTCATTTGAGATGGCGAAATATGTAACGTTACTGAATTTTCACGGTAACCGCCAAAATTAACTTCTTTCTTTTTCCAACACAACCGTTTAGATCCCGACTTTGTATCTTGATTCTAACTAATTTTAATATGCGATTTTATAATGCCCGAAACTGATCCAATTGCTTTTCTTATGGAGTGCAGGGGTGTCAGAAAACCTCTTAAAAAAGAAAGTATTTAATAATTCCGGCTGAATTTAGTACCGTTAAAGAACAGGAGATTTCCGCATCTTTACAAATTATAGATGACGAAAATAGCCCAAACAGCGGCGGAGATATAAGCTTCCCAATAGGCTATAACCAACCTACCAATAAGTTCGCCTACGACTACGACGATGCCGGTAATATAATATACTAGCTGAAAGTTCCCGGCGATGCCCGGGGTACGCCAGACGTCTTCGGCGAATAAAATTGTGTCATATGGTAACACAATCATTTAAACTTTTGCGCATTTTTTCATGTTCATGAAAACAATACTTTTCCCTATACTACATATGGAGAAAGTAAAAATACTATCACATACAGACAGACACGCAGGCATCATCGCGAAAATAGTCAAAACGTGTTCAGTGGACCCCAAAACGTGTATTTCCGTTGAAATCTCGAATTCAAATTTTTTCATGCAAACAATACTTTCTCTATACTACGTATATGGAGAAAGTAAAAACTAATTCTGAGATATCTCTGATACCTATGAATTAGGTCGGGAGGGTCCATGGAGGTCCGGAGGGAACGGGAGCATATGTGAAAGTAATAGGATTTCGAGTTCAACAATGCAAACGGTTGGCTAAATTTTGTCAAAATATGATATTAAAACATGAAATTCGAGATATTTCGATTCGAAGGCGGCAAAAGACGATAAGAATAAGAAACTATTGTCATTTTTCTTTAACGAAGCCGTAGTCCGGAGATCGAAGGTCAAATATGTGAATTTTAAAAAGCAAAAGAAAAGAAGCTTGCAGGTCGAAATATCGATTTTTCCGTGTTATCTTATGAGGAATAGGAATCATTCTCAGGAATCGAACCCGGATCGATTTTGGAAATATTGTTTTTGTAAATGGCTTTTAATTTAAGAATCAAACATTCTCACCAAATGTCAATCTTCTAGATACTCGGAAAGTTTCTTTAAAATAGCATTACAGTTCCGCTTTCCCACCCACCGACGACGACGACATATCTTCTCTATCTCTATAAAACTCAACCTGTCTGGCTGACTGGCCGAGAGTCTGCCGTTTCCTTCAAATATTTCTTGCTTAATATCTTCGGATCTACTAAGCCTAACGAGCTGAAATTTTCACAATCGTTAAACCCCCATGAGGTGGTCGCTAGAAAAATCAAACATCCCGGAAAAAGTTCCGGATTCGACTCCGGGAGACAATTATATTTTCCCATAAGTTTACACGGGATTTTCGATTTTTCAAGGTGCAAGAGTTTTTCTTTCATTCATACAAATACTTAAATATCAACCAACTTTCTCCATTTTTGCTTTATTCGACGGCTAAAATTATAAAATATCTTATTCTTGCGATGTTTACATATTATACGGAGGAATTTTTGGCAGAAATATTAATTTCTTTTCGAAATTTTGTCGCTTTTTCGTACTCTTTCCGGGTGTTGCCAAGGCGTCCCGCATTGTTGCCTCCGATTGAATTTTGCGTCTATTAAACCTTCAAATAGACGAAAGAATTACGTTATTCGCTTCGCGCTTTTTATGAAGAATCGAAATTGTAGTTGTAGCAACGTCAAACGTAATAGATTGCAACTTAATTAATTGCAGATAAGTTTTATTGTATGGTTCCCGTGCGTATTGCAGGCAGAAAAGTTTGGATTTTTTTAGTGGTAACCCCCAGAGTGCACCAGTTTTTTTGAGTGTTATATTTGTGCCAAAGTTGAGGAATAAATCCAGGTTAGATTTTTATTTCAGATTTTAGCCCACGTAATCTAACCATCCTAGCACCTGGAGGTAAAACAACAAATATTGTATACAAGGAAGAATTATAAACGAAAGGTGAAGTATGATGATGTATTACTATTTTAGATTATTTTCATACAGCCTCCGGTATCTGTGTTTTATTTCGTTCTCGGACTTCTTTTCCAGTTATGTTATTTTAACCTTCAACAAAATAAATATTGTGCCGCTTTAATATCCCGAGCGAAGCCGGGTGCATCTGCTAGTTTTTATATATTAGAAGATTCTCAATTCCCATTGAATAGCATTGTCCTGGATGCTTAGGTAGTTCTTAATTGTTGAGCACCTCCTTTTTACGATTAAAAACATATTTCTTCGTCAATTCGGCACCGATTTGAATTTAGTCTTAAAAAATAAGAAATCTCATTCTTTTAAATATAGAACTGTTTTCGTCCCAAGTTTCTATCTGAATTATAAAAGTACGTTCACACTATATACATGTATATGACCAATCCATACACAAGTATAAGACTTGTCCTAGATTTGTATACGATTTAGTATATACAAATCTAATACAAGTATAAATTTTTGAAGCTTTCACATTGGTTCGACAAGAAAGTAGACAATATATCTTTGAACGAGGAATATCTGTTCATTTGTGCTGCTGCAAATTATGTAATTAACAACAAAGTAGCAAAAAAGAAGAAACTTTGATGGCGGATAAGCAATTTTTTGTACAAAAGAAGTGCATATAAATCAATAATGAATGATTTAACGAGAGATGAAAGATGCACACAGCATGCGTGCATATATGCGAGGCAGAGGCGTTCTTTACGTTTTAGGCAATCGTGTCAAAATAGATAAATATTATTGAATTAGTATAATGTCTAAGAAATGAAAAACGATGGGTCAATAGTGATGCCAAGGAAATAACGAATATTTAATCAACCAGCTTATTTCTTAATCAGTTGTAATTAATAAAACAATCAACAATTATTTAAAACATTTCTCACTCGAATAGTTGTAGTATAACCTTTATGTTCACATTGATTCCTTCGTCGTAAATTAGCCATTTCTTTTCACATACAAACGCTCTCTATACGTAAAGAAAATATACTGATTTACGTTCATTTCACGTCGTAGATAATCCATTTCCCTTCATTTTCCAAATATTGCGTGCGCACGAAAGAAAATTAAACTAATTACGTATTTACAGCAGATATTGTTTACTTCAGTTGTCACGAAGATTGTTTTCGTTGAGAACGATTAAAAAGCACGAAAAAAATTCCTAATTTCAAAGTAAATTACGACTTTCTCGTTTGGTTTTCTTGAAATCGTCTACTCCCTCGATAAAATGTATTGAACAAAACATGCCATTTGGTCAGTTCTGCAATTTTAGTTAAAGACTTTTTGTTATAAGTGATATTTTATGAGATGCAAAGAAAAGTCCATTATTTGTCACTAATGAAGTGGCACTCCCGATTATGCTACGTAAACCATTTATATAATTTTCTTAGCCTTTATTTCCTAAATACCAAATTTCATGAATATTCGTCCAGTACTTTCGGAAATGAAACATGCGGACAGACGGACAGACACTACCTGAATATATGGCGTTCTTTTTTTACTTTTTGTAAAGTACGCCTTAAAGTCAAAAACACTATTTTAGGTCACACACGTACTCAACACTACCGCACGTAAACAATGTAGAGTGACAACGACAGATGATTTAGATCTTAACTAATTTTAAAATGCAAATTTATGAAAATCTGCCAGATTTCCACGTTTTTCTTATGGAGTATCGAAATGGGATATTTGGGGCAAAAATACTCCAATAAAACTTTTAAAATTTGGAATTTTCGATTTTTCATACCTAATAACCTATCATCCTACCAAATTTTAAGTCCGGGGCATATCTAGAAGTAGCTTAGGTTTTGTATTATATATATATATATATATATATATATATATATATACATATATATATCCTCCGAAAGAAGCAGCTATTTATAAGAGATACTAGCTGAAACGTTTTACTCTATTATTGTTTCATAAGGAAAGAACGAAAATCGTTGACGAGGTGAAATATTTAGAATTAAAAAATTTTTCCAATGACGAAATATCTCTCTGA
The DNA here is from genome assembly GCA_028673005.1 of Tanypteryx hageni. NCBI lineage: Eukaryota > Metazoa > Arthropoda > Insecta > Odonata > Petaluridae > Tanypteryx > Tanypteryx hageni. The sequence continues at coordinate 20,136,451 of CM054115.1, forward strand.
AAAAATGAATGTTTATTCAATGTGAGATGAAACGCTTGCAGAATGCAAACCTTTTATTAGTACATCATTATAAATGCTGCTTCTTACATATATAGGATATATATATATATATATATATATATATATATATATATATATATATATATATAAAACAACTTACGGAAAAGGAAAGGTAAAATAGAAATATGGATGTCAACAAGGTGTTGGGATGAGAAAACCCAGTGAGCACTCACCAATCAGACGACTTCAGGTTGGCGAGGCCCCGGGGATGTCGAAGCGACACACGTAAAATAACACAAAAACACAGAAACATCACAAACGTAAAGCTTTCGGAACTACTCCTTCTTCAGCTACAGAGAGAGAACTCATCCCAACACCTTGTTGACATCCATATATATATATATATATATATATATATATATATATATATATATGGATGTCAACATTGACGATATTTTTCTTCTCTGGACACATGGACCCGACTCGCTACAATCCTTTTTACAACGCCTCTCATCCCACCCCACGCTTTCCTTCACCCACTCCTCTGCCTCCAACATCACCTTCCTGGATGTCGATCTCTCCATCCGGGAAAACAAAATCCACACCAGCGTGCACCTCAAGCCTTCCAACCGCCTTCAATATCTCCAGTTCAACAGCTGCCATCCCCTCCACACCAAAACCTCTATTCCCTATGCCCTAGCCCGACGATGGCGGAGAATTTGCTCGGACAGAGATTCCCTGTCCGAGTACTGCTCCACCCTCGAACATGCCTTCTTACAGCGCGGATACCCGCCGGATCTGATCCGAGACCAAATCCGGCGGGCAGTCGCACCCGCCACCCCTAACTCCCACCTCAATACCCACACCACCACCGATTCCACCCTCCAACTCACCCTAACCACCCTGTATTTCCCCGGCATCCACGACATTCTGAAAAACATCCTGAAAGCCGCCCACCTTATCCTCTCATCCTCCCCTCACCAGATCCCATTTCCCAGACTACCGATGCTCTCCTTCCGTCGTCCCCCTAATCTGGCAAATATTCTATGGAAGAAAGAACCCCCAGCACCCACGCCTTTACACCCTGCCGGATCTTACCCCTGCGGTAGACCCCGATGTCTAACATGCCCAATAAACCCCCCCTGCAACTCCTTCTCCAGTCCCACAACCAACATCACCTACCCCATAACTTCCACCACCAACTGCACCACCCGCAATATCATTTACCTCCTGAGATGCACCCAATGTCCCGCCTTTTATGTTGGCCTCACCAGCAATCCCCTCAACATCCGCATGAATGGCCACCGCAACAGCGTCATTCTCAAACGACCGCTGCCGGTGGCCGTTCATGCGAACAAACATAATTTAAAGTTCAACAACTGCTTCACAGTGAGAGTCATTCGCGCTCTCCCCGACAATGCTTCGGCTCCCCAACTCCGTCAGTGGGAGCTTTCGCATATCCATCTCCTAAACTCCTTCACTCCCCCAGGCCTCAACCTTCGATAGCTTTTCACACCCTTTCTGTCTTCTTCCAACACCCTACCCATCCCCAACCCCCTCCGTTTCCTCCAATCCTCGACCTTTCCGCACTACCCTTCCACCCCCATGCCTCCACCCAGTGTCACCGCCATCAGTTCTCTCTCTGTAGCTGAAGAAGGAGTAGTTCCGAAAGCTTTACGTTTGTGATGTTTCTGTGTTTTTGTGTTATTTTACGTGTGTCGCTTCGACATCCCCGGGGCCTCGCCAACCTGAAGTCGTCTGATTGGTGAGTGCTCACTGGGTTTCCTCATCCCAACACCTTTCCCAACACCTTGTTGACATCCATATATCTATTTTACCTTTCCTATATATATATCATCATCATAGGTAGTCTGTCCGTAGGCAGGTCCGTGATTATTCTTGGTTAAACCTGGTTCTCCATATATATATATAATACTCTCTGTCCTGTGCCAATGTCCAACTCAGTTTGCCTTCCTCTTTCTAATAATCTGCATAATCAGTCGCTTCTCTCCTACTCTTTATAGCACTTCATCGTTTTTCATCCTATCTGTACATTTTATCTTCAGCATTCTCCTCCAAGTCCACATTTCAAAGCTTTCAAAGTATTTGATGCCATTTTTCCTTAGTGTCCATGTTTCTACCCCATACAAAGCTATACTCCATACATAGCATTTTATGAACTTCTTGCTGATATCTTCTCTTATATTCCCCGTAAGTAAGTGTTTCTTTCTTCTGAAAGCCGCTTTTGCTTTTCCTATTCGTCCTAGTCTCATCCGTACATTTTGCTTCTCTTGTTATAATGCTTCCAAGGTATTTATAGACTGAAACTTGTTCTAAAGGCTTTCCTCCAGTACTTATGTTCAGATTCTCTTATTTGCCCGATATTCGAATATATTTATTTCCATACCATATTTTCTGCCTGTTATTACTAGTCTATTTATCATTTTCTGGAGTTCCTCTTCCTTTCTTGCTACAAGTACTAGATCATCCGCATATTTTACTGTTCTTATAATCCTTCCTCCAATTTTGAAATCTCCTGTGCCTTCTAACGCTTCTTGCATGATGACTAGACCGCGGATTTTTAGGTTCTAAAAATTAAGTTTTAGGCGACTAAAATAGGCTCTTTAAGTAGCTTAATTAGGCTTTATAAAACGTAAAATAGGCTCTAAAAACTACTTCCAAAAATTACCAGTCAACGAAACATTATTGATTTGTTTTCAAAGAACATAAAAATATTTTACTACTATGCACTGAAACTTATTCTTATGGTTAATTTACCATTCGTCACAGAGAAAATACTATCTGCATTACAGTAATACTGACTGAAAACACTATTCAAGTATAAATTTAAGTACTATTCAGAATGTTTGACAAACTGTTTCATTCGGAATTCCCACAATGAATTTGTCACCTCTTTGCGTTTATTCCACAAATTTCCCGTAGTTGGCCTCACAGTAAATGACAAACACCTTTTCTAAGTTTTTTTAGCACAAAACTATGGCATTTGTCAGTTAATATCATCTTGTAAGCAAAAAAAGAACGTTCGACATCAACTGATGTGACGGGGGCAAACTACAACTTAGGTGCATGTTGAAATGAAATTTTGCACTCAACTTCACTGGATTTTCCTGCCAGTATATCTGCTGCTGTACATAGGCTCTGCAGACCTGAGTTCTTCTGTAGCCCTTTTTCTAGTTTGGCTCTTACTTTTCCCCCACTTCACCTGGCGCTTCCTTGATTTTTTTTTCACTTCATTCAGCAAAGCAGTATTTTCGTAGATGGGTTTTTCTGAGCCCTCCAATTCAGCCATAATCCACGCAAGGGATGTATAGTGGGATCTAATATAAACCAAATCCTTGGGACTGGAGGGATCATCCAGCAACATTTTCGCCGAAGTGACACAGGCAGTATCCTCAGCTAGATTTGCCACAACTTCCTTGACATGAAGGATATGCTCACTGTAAAATTTAGCTGCTTTCAGCCATGTGCCCCAGCGGCTGAGCACAGGCACAGGTGGCAGAGGGACATCGGGCAGTTTTTTCAAAAAGCCTGTTTTCTTGTTGGTGCCTTGACGAAGACCTTCTTCGCGGTGGAGATCAATTTGTTCACCTTGGGAATTTCCAGTCTTATTTGCTCTGCTACGCGGTTCAAACCACGGGCAAGGCATGTCATATGCACAAGAGAGGGATAGAACACCTTGAGCAACTGCAGGGCAGCATCTGTGTATAGGAGCAGCACTTTCTCTTCGTCTAGATTGTTGGGATACAGCTATTTCAGTCGATTGTTCACAGAATGTGCTATTGTTTCCTGATTTGTTTTGGCAAGTTACTTTGTGCAGATGAGATAGGCTCTGGATGGCACATCTGGGTCCAATTTCCCAACAACTAAGTTGGCCATGTATCTGCTGAGAGCGTCAGTGGTTTCATTGACTGATATCCAAATATGTGAATCTCCAATGTCCTCCCGTATCCAGCACATTGCATCATCGTACGTGGGTTGTACGTAATTCTTGCCTATCGTTGACTCAGAAGGTACCGACTGATGGCAATATCGTTCTAGGAACCCCTTGAATGTTGGAATTTCTAGTGTTCTTAATGGAATGTTGGCTGCCACAATTGCATGACACAAATCTGCATCAAACTGATTCTTCTTGCAGGATCCCTCAGAAGTTTTTGTTAAAAGCGTTTGTTTCATCTTCGATTTGCGTTAAACATTTGCCTTATGTAGCACTCCTTGGACATGCTGAGTTAGATGGGTTTTTTTATAACTCGAAACCTATAAAGAAAAATTATGAAGAAATAATTAACCTTAAAAATACGGAAATAATCTAATAAATATTGAAATGGGACAAAATTATAAAATTTACTGTAGAGCTACGAAGGTCCGCAGCTGGATTGCTGAAAATTTTGAATAACCACGTCTATAGTTACCATAAAATGGCTCGTATAAACAAAAAATGTAGATGGTTTTTGCCTTAACGATGACAAGCAATTCACGGCCAATAATTCGTTGCAAGCCAGCATTATAATGTACTTACCTCCTTGTTGTATGCTTGACAGAAGATAACTTTTTCACCTGTTGTGAAGTACGGGAACTCTTGTAGCCACTGACGTATTAAATAAGCTTTCGAACTTGCTACTTTATGCATTGCACTTTCACAATTTTCAAGTTCACACTTCTCATCTTCACCCTCTGCAGTCTGGAGATGGACTGCAGGGTTATTCTCGTTTTCCCGTGTCACACAATATGGCAATGTAACGACGAGAAATTAACGCAACATCATATTAAACCCATTGTTACATTGTCGCATCGCGCGACACAGGGAAACAATAGCACCGCCGGATGCGTGACAGGTCTGAGCTGATGTTCGCCACCTGATCATGACCGTGGTGTGAAGGACATTTTCCCAACCCTCAACTGAACATTGTACAGTCAGTTTAAAAAATATGACTAGTACCAAAAAAAATTAGCCCTTTTTAGGCTTTTTTGCATGAAAATGGCAAAAATAAGCATTAACGTCGAAATATGCATTTTTAGGCATTCATGTCAAAATAGGCATTTTTAGGCACTATAAAATATACGTTTTTGGGGTTAATTATTCATGAAACGTATATATACAATTGTATATTCAGATATCTACTCAGGAAATAAATAGGTTTTTACCTAAAGATCCGCGGTCTAATGATGACTTTCTCCATATCTATTGAATAGGGCCGCCGATAGGCAGCAGTCCTGTTTTACTCCTCTACTGATATTTACTACGCAGGTGTCCGCACTCTCCAACCTGACTTTTACAACTAGATTCACATATAGATTTCTGATCAGTGTCCTGTCTTTCCAGTCTACACCTATATTCTTTAATATCTTCATCAACATTACCCAATTTACTCTATCAAAGGCCTTCTGCCAGTCTACGAAACATACGCAGATATCTTGACTGTACTCTATTGCCCTTTCTGATATGATTCTAACTACTCCTATAGCATCTCTAGTTCCTCGTCATTTTCTGAAACCGAATTGATCTTCCCCTATTATTTCTTCTGCCTTTTTCTCCAGCCTTTTATTAAGAATCCTCGTGATGATCTACGATGTGTGTGACAGAAGGCTTATAGTTCTGTAATCTTTACACTGCATTGCCTTTGGCTTTTTCTTTAGAGGTATCATTGATACTTCTGGGAAATCCCGAGGCCACTCTCCCGTGTCGTACATCTTATTAATTAATTTCGTGGTTGCTTTTAGTCCTTCTGATCCCATGACTTTAAGTACCTCTGCCGGTATTCCATCGCTGCCTGTGGTTTTCTCTTTCTTTAGTTCCACTATCGCTTTTTCCACTTCGCTCTCCATAATACTTGGTCCTAATTTATCTTTTTCAATGTTTTCCTCATCTTCCAGTTCTATTTTTGCCGATCCTGCCTGTTTGCTGTATAGTTCCTTAATGTATTCTTCCCATACCTGTGTTACATCCTTTGTTTCTGAGACTATATTCCCATCCGTATTCATAATTCCTTTACCACGAATTCCATTAGACTTCTTATCTTCTAATTCCAGTGCCTTAGCGTACATCATATCGTTCCGTCCTAACTTCTCCATTTGTTGTACTTCATCACATTTTTCTTTTATCCAATTTTCTCTAGCTTTATCTGTTGCCCTTCTCAACTCATTGTTTATACGTCTATAGTTGGCTCTACCTTCTTCACTGTTGGTGTTCTTCCTTTTTCGTCTCTCATCCATTATCTCCAGTATTTCCTTAGTGATCCATGGTTTTCTGATTTTCTTCTCGTTTTTCAATCTCTTTATCCAAGGTATCCTTGATAATGGTTTTAATTTATTTTCATTCTATATCCACGGTCTTTAGTTTGTTTTCCAAATTTCTTAGGCGATTTTTCAACTTCATGCTGACTACATCCTGCCTTTCTTTCAGTTTTTATAGGTTCCAAGTCTGTCTTTCTCTTCTCGTTTTTCTAATTTATATATCTATATATACATGAGTTGTCGGTACTTGCATACTGCAAGCGTTCAAAAAGTCACCATACACCAAGATATAAATTCGTAAATAAACCAACGCGACAGCATTTGAACTACACAGAGCCCATTTAAATAAGATAATAGTTTTCATATTCTGCGAAATTATGGCATCTATCCGGAATTTCTAAATTCTCTGGCAATCGGCTTCACGTCCAAGTTTTCCAATTTCAAGTTTCATGGCTCAGATCGCCCTTTTTAAGCAATAACTATAATCATCATTAAGACAATAGCCTATATGTTACACTAAAATTCATGTAAAAATTAGGACATTTTATGTGTTAGGATTATGGTTTCATCATCCGTGCCCTTTAGTAAGTATCCGGATAAAAAATAAATTTAAAATTATCACGTCATCATATGTATACGTCATTGACTGAAATCAAACGGATTATAATGCAGTCTAAGCATTAAATCAATGCTTTTAAAGTATGGAGAATCAATTCCCATTGAAATGCAATGGAGTCGTTGCCATGGTAGTTTATATTTTTCATTGTTGAAGACCGAAAAAATTACATAATTTTATAATTAAAATCAAATATTTACCATAATTCATCATGGATTTGAATTGTCTTCAAGAAAAATAAACTTCATTCTCATTTTCACAGTATGTTGCATGTCTCTACTTGGTATCTTAATTGTAAATAATTTTAAAAGGCAATTTTATATAGCCCTGCACAGTTTCATTGCTTTTCTTATTGGTATTTAAAATTGGAATTTGGGGTCAAAAATACCCCTTAAATATAACTTTTTCTGAAATTTCGGATTTTTCCAGAGATTTTATCCAATGACCTTTCTTCGAGCAAAATTTCAGCATTGTAGCACTTCTAGAAGTATCTTAGGATTTATATGATATATATATATATATATATATATATATATATATATATATATATAACAACTTACGGAAAAGGAAAGGTAAAATAGATATATGGATGTCAACAAGGTGTTGGGATGAGGAAACCCAGTGAGCACTCACCAATCAGACGACTTCAGGTTGGCGAGGCCCTGGGGATGTCGAAGCGACACACGTAAAATAACACAAAAACACAGAAACATCACAAACGTAAAGCTTTCGGAACTACTCCTTCAGCTACAGAGAGAGAACTGATGGCGGTGACACTGGGTGGAGGCATGGGGGTGGAAGGGTAGTGCGGAAAGGTCGAGGATTGGAGAAAACGGAGGGGGTTGGGGATGGGTAGGGTGTTGGAAGAAGACAGAAAGGGTGTGAAAAGCTATCGAAGGTTCAAGTTTTCATATTTCAAGTAAAGACATAAATGATAAGGTGCATCGCATATTGCCTCCTATTCTAATGCCAACCTTACCTTCGTGTGGAACACCCTGATATTACTGGCGACCGTTTCATGGCGGTATAACCATTCAACCTGGTATGGAGGAAATCCCATTACCCCTCAAGATATTCGCTCCATATGGTATAAGATGGCAGCCCCATCACTGGATTTAAATCCATAACGGGCTGGAAATCCATTCAAACAAGCTTTCGTCACTCGAAAAGTTCTCAATAGGAATAACAGGACGGATATACACGTTAACGACCTTGACGATTTTACGGAATGCAGCGTGGAACGCACGAGATATGGCAGAACGATTTGATAGAGGAATTGGCAAAAGGAAATATAGCCATTATACTTATTAGTGGAACAGAAAAAATGGAACTACACATTTGGAGAAATACATCATGAGCCGCTGCGGAGTGGAAAACAATCAATGGACCTCTTCAGGAACGGTAGTCTTGGTTAAAATATCATTAAAATTAGAAATTATTAGATCCTCGTGGGTTTTCGACAGAATAATAGCAATGCATAGATCACATCTACTTATAATAAGGGTATACGGAGCAATTGAAGGAAAAGACGAAGAAAGCAGATAGTTTGTAACTTGTTACAAACTTCGCTAAACAAAATGAATAAAAAGGACTAGGTAGTAGAAGTTCATAGGAGACCAAAGTGGGCAACCAAGCTGAAGCAAAATGCATTGAGACTGAAGGAGAAAAAGGCGGATGGAGAAGGTTAAGTGGATGGAATGAAGCAATACTAACAATGGTGAATGAGAAGAGAAGATTACTTGAAACAATTCAGAGGAGGAAAAGTAACTGGTTAGGGCATATCTTGAGAGGAGAAGGTTTATTATTGATGGTATTTGAAGGATCAGTTGAAGGTGAAAGGAAAAGGGGACGTAGAAGAATAAAAATGTTTGATGACCTTAAAGAAAGTGGAGGGTATCAGGAAATGAAAGAAATGGCAAGGAACAGAAAGGAGTGGAGAAAACGCTGGTGCCAGGGACCTGCCTTGAGGCAGAACACCTCATGATGATGACTTAAAGAATTCCTCCTTTGACAAGATTGGAAAGGTGTATGCATGTCGGAGTACACAGAGTTTCCAAATGCGTTCTTTGAGATTTCACAATGTTGTCAATATTTTTCGCTCAGATGAGAATTTAACGAGAAGCAAGCGAGGTACGTTGTAAAATACATGTAAGTCTTCATGTAAAGTAGTCGTTATTATCATCCGATTTTAACCAAAATTGGAATCGGTGATTTAATTTTAACAAAACTCCCCAATACCAAATTTCATCGAAATACATTAAGCGGTTCCCGAGTTGAAACAAAGGAGCATTGTAAACTACATGAAGGTCTTCATGTAAAGTGGTAATCATTGTTGTCCGATTTTACCTTAAATTGGAATCGGTCGACCAATTTTAGCAAAACTCCCCAATACCGAATTTCATCAAAATAAGACTAGCGGTTCCCGAGTTGACACAAAGGAACATCGTAAACTACATGTATGTCACGTAAAGTGGTTGCAATTGTTGTCCTATTATAACCAAAATTTGAATCGGACGACAAAGTTTAGCAAAACTCCCAATACCGAATTCCTCAAAATACATGAAACGGTTCCTGAGTTGAAACAAAGGAACATTGTCAACTACTTGTAGGTCTTCATGTAAAATGGTCGTAATTTTTGCCCGATTTTAAACAGAATTGGAATCAATCGACAAATTGTAGTACAACTTGCCAATACGAAATTTTATTAAAATACGTCAAGTGGTTCCCGAGTTGATACAAAGGAACATTGTTAACTACATGTAGGTCTTCATGTAAAGTGATCGTAATTGTTCTCCGATTTTAACCAAAATTGGAATCGGTCAATTAATTTTAGCAAAACTCCCTAATACCAAATTTCATCGAAATACATTAAGCGGTTCCCGAGTTGAAACAAAGGAACATTGTAAACTACATGTAGGTCTTCATGTAAAGTGGTAATCATTGTTGTCCGATTTTAGCCAAAATTAAAATCAGTCGACTAATTTTAGCAAAACTCCCCAATACCAAATTTCATCATAACACGTCCAGCGGTTTCCGAGTTTTAACATGCGGACAGACGGACGGAAACGACCTCCCCTATATGCGTGCACTTCGTGCAAAGAACGCATTATAACTAATCAAATTTATTTTTTAGCAAAAAATTTCTCCACAAACTTAAAGTATCAAAGCTATGGAAACTGTGTGCATGAATTTGATTAGAATAAATGAGCACATATTTTTCCCTTCATCTTCGCTCTCGTGAATATTTCTTCAAAAGGCGATCCATTTGAAGGGAGGAGTCGTTACAATTACATGTACATGATACCCTGCAAGTCACCTTTTTGGTGGATGGCAGGGGGTGCAGTGCACCAAAGGTCCTACGTTATCTTTTCCTATTATGTTGTCTTATCGTCCTAGGGAAAAACGATCCTCTATATCGCTCCGTTCTACAGTCGATCTCGCGAATCTTATCCTCCTGCCTTCCGAAATACGTCGGGCTTCTGATAAGTCCTACTATCTCATTCGCTAGTCCCTCCAACATAAATTTTTCCAGTAGGTTAAATCTAATCTGCAGCCTACGTCCCTCTAACGATGTCCATTTCAGATTTTCTATTAATGATGTTACGGTTTGTTTATTATAGTAATTTCTCTTTACAAATTTCTGCCCTGCGCTGAACCTTTTCTATCTCGTTAGTGAGTCCCTTTTCGTAGGGATCCCACACAGCTGACGCATATTCGATCTGCGGTCGAGCCAATGATAAATAACATAATTCTCCCTATAAAGGCCAGCTTTTTGCAAGCGGCACCTATCAATCGGCGAATGTGGGTGTCCCACGAGAGATCACGATGGATCGTGACTCCAAGATATTTAATCGAGTCTGAAACTGGAATCTTTACTCCGTCCAACGAATAATTTACATCCAACGAGATAGTCTTGGTTCTCCAGAAATTGATGATGCAGCTTTTCTTTTGGTTGATCTCTAACTGCCATTCCGTACGCCATGCAGAAATAGCTTCTAGATCATTTTGGATATACTGGTGATCTTCCGGTTGGCTTATTTCTCCATAAATGACGGTGTTATATTACTTCTGACTACTGAGCTGATATCGTTTATATAAATAAGAAATAATAACGGGCCAATTACACTACCCTGTGGAACGCCAGAGACAACCTCCTATAAGTTCGAGGATTTCCCATTCATAACAACCTTCTACTTCCTACGATTTAAAAATTCGCGGATCCAACTAACAATTTTGGAATTAACGCCTAAGGTTTCTAATTTCGTTATTAACTTCCTGTGAGGTACCTTATCAAAGGCTTTCCTAAAATCTAAGAAGATGGCATCGAACTGCCTATTATTTTCTCCGCTTCTTAGTATACAATTCACAAAAAGACCAAGCTGAGTATCACAAGACCTACCTTTCCTGAAGCTGTGTTGACAATCATCTAACAGTGGATTACTATCAAGAAATCGCATTATGTTACTAACGAGTATATGCTCAAGAATCTTGCACGATATCGAAGTTAAGGAAATCGGCCTGTAATTTTTTTGGGTTCTCCTTATCGCCGCCCGTATGAATTGGAGTAACGTTTGCTAACTTCCAGTCGTTAAGGACCTCTCCGGGAGAAATGGATTTCTCGAATATTATCTGAAGAAAAGGTGCTATTTCTTCAGCTAATTCTTTTAAAACGCGAGCAGGAATTTCTTCGGGGCCAATGGCTTTGTTAGGTCTGATGGAACTTAATTGCCTTGCTATTCTATCGTCCATCAGGTCGCTCCTTATAGCGGGTGCAAAATGTACGCATTGGTCGTTGACGGCTGTAAATGCTTTTACAAAATGACCGTTTAACAGACTGGCTTTCTCTACGCTATCATGAATAACGGCGCCCGAGTCATTATGCAGGGAAGCTATTATAGGGCCTCTACTTTGGACCTCTCTCACATAGGACCAAAACGCTTTAGGGTCCTCCTTCAAATAATTATTTAATACCTTATTTCTGAAGTTAGTAAAAGCTTCGCGCATAGTATTTCTCGCTTTAGCGCGGTATTCCTTATACGTCTGAACTTTAGCTGCTCTATACTCGTCGGATTATGTAGACGGCATATTTCTTATTTTCGCGTGGCTTATTCTCTGACGCCTAAGCGCACTCCTAACTTGTTTATTGTACCAACGTGGCTCTTTATTGTCGACCTTGAATTTAATTGGAATGTACTTATCGATGTCCTTTAACATTATGTCCTTGAATAATGTTCATGACAATTCAGCACCTGATCGTTCGGTCATATCACGGAAGTCAGGTAGTATTTCTCATAGGCACGACCTGAAGCTTGAAAAGTCTGCCTTAGCAAATTTATAAAACTTTCTTTGAGGCTTAGGGTGCCTCTCTATTTTCAACTTACACTCTGCATATACGGCCAGATGATCACTTATGTCATCTTCACTGGTGAATTTGTTTATTCTTTCTAAATCTAATGTGTTCCCGAACGCGTTGGCTTTCTGACTTATTGAAGGAGATAGTGCTCGCAGAATGTTTCGATTAATGCCTCACAGGATTCGCGTTCTTTACCTCTAGATTCGAAACATAGGTTTTCCCAATCAATTGAGGGTAAGTTAAAGTCACCACCGACTACAATGATTCCATCTTGATTAATCAGTCTAAGCTTTGATAGTTGCTTCTCGAGATTTAACATACAATCTACACCAGCGTTAGGTGGCCAGTAATTAGACGTTACTCGTGACCCCTCAAGCTCTGCACTATCATTACTATCTAAAGATGTTCATGAAGGGCTGTTTTATTGAGATCCATTTTTAAGATCAACCTTTCTGCTTTTCCCGCCTCTTTCGCTTGCCTTTCATGGAGGTACTCTGGGTATCGATAACACTGCAATGTCATCAGTGAAAATATCTTGTTTCAACACTATCTCCTGACCTTCATGACTATTTTCTCTCTAAGTGATACTTTGAATGCTCCTTTGGTACCTCTCTGAATAATTTCAGTGACATGATATCTCATCTCCTAACTCCCTTTTCAGCTTCAAATGCACTTGTTTCTTCGTGCAGTTGGACAGATGATGTTATATTCGTGTAGATGTTCCTTCTTATATTAACGTATATGTTATCAAAACCTAGTCTGTTCAAGGCATTCAGATCGGAGTTGGGCGAGTTTTTGCATCAGTGAAACACGTATCTCACAGTCGTTAATGAGGCTATTAATCTCTCTCAAAACTTAAATTTCGTCCATCGTGATATATCCGCAACGAAAGCCGAAATTGCCTCCGCGTTTGGAAGAGTCAAGTTGATTTTGAATGCGCATGGTCAGGATCTACGCAAACATTTTTTCGGAAGACGGCTGATGATCCGCAGGCAATCAAATATTCTTTGCTGCCTTTTTTCGTTCCACGACTCCGGGATATCATTCTTCTTCAGACCTAACATAAAAATATCAAAGTGAATCTTAGCCTTAAATTTTCCTGTTATTTTGACTGCTTCTGGTGTAATGCCAACGTTTTTCCGTTTCGCACGATCCTGGTTGCGTGTCTTACCTCTTCTGGAAGAATAGTGGCAATCTCTATCAAGTTTCTTTTCCCCGTTCCCTTCCTTTTCGGATAAGTGGATCTTCAGGAAGTTTGAGATTGAATGAAACCTCCGTACTTTCGAGATGGATCCACTGCCGGTCGATGTCTCTTCCTGCTTCAATCCTTCCAACTGCCTTTTAGCGATTGCTTCATCTTTTCATAGCTCCTGTTGTTTCCGCACATAAACACACATACACATTAAACATGCACACATGAATTCGTAAACATTTAAAGAGGAGACACACCTCGTGGCGCACACCTCCCACGTTGATCCGCACTCTTCTGCTGGAGGCTTTGCTTCGCATGATGGCGAAAGGCTCCGGGGGCGGAGGCGGAGGGGGCAGAGAGGAGGCAGAGCGGTGGTGGTGGGGCTGCTGCGGGCGGAGCGGCCCCGAAAGCGCCGTGGAACCCGCCGGGGGCGGCAGGGCGGCGGCGATGGGAAGGGCGAGCGGCAGAGGGAGCTGAGGGGGAACGGTGGCGGACGACGGTGGCGGGTAGGCGAGGGGCGCAGGGGGCGAGGTGGCGACGGCGGAGGGGTCGGCGAACCGGAGGTGGTGCTGCCGGTAGGCGGCGGCCACCGCTGCGGCCGACTCCGGGTCGTAGGCGGCGGCGATGTCGGGGATTCCCGGCTCCCAGCGCACGGCGGCGCCGGAGAGCGGCTCCCGCGGCGCGCCGCCGCCCGCGTCCCATCGGACGCCCCCTCCGACGGCGGTGGGCGCGCCTCCCCCGCCGCCATCGCCAGTGCCGCCGCCGTGGTCGTGCGGAGCGTCAGGGGGCTCGCAAAGCATCTGCTGCCCCTCTCGTCTCTCTTCCCCTCTTCTCCTCTCTACGGCGAGGCGGGAGCTATCTCATCCCCCTGCGGGCCACGGCCAAGCGGTCGGGGGCCACATCTGCAACAGACAAAGAAACGATGCATTTCGTGTATCACAGCATAGACTTCACTATTGGTTATGACAGGGGTAGTTGTCTTTTCTACATGCTGGGCCACATTTGTGATTAAGAATGCGGGCCGGATAAGCATTCGCATTAGAAGTTATAAATAGATTCTTTGATATATTACTGAAAATCGACTTTAAACAATTTATTTGTATTATTCTGCCAGTGCGGTATTTTGAGAAGTCTGGTCGCGTGGGGTTTAAATATACCGCACGCAAAAACATCCAAGTGCTTTCATTTTGCCCCTTAAATTTTATTTTTGTATTTTTAGATCAGTGGTGGAAAACTCCTTCAGCCAAAAATTATAGGATAACCCGTTCACTGCCAAGGCAGGTTCTCCCCTGAAGATGCCCACTTAGTGGGCGAAATGCATAGGGCTTATCCTATAATTTTTGGCTGAAGGAGTTTTCCACCACTGATCAACTTGGAGCCCAAGTGTCCATGAGCTATCATCTACTGTATTTTTAGAGTTGGTATTAAGGTTAAGACACGGGTTTATATGTTATATAAATAATTTTATACGATGAGCTATATTTCGATAAAAATTGACATTTTTATTTGCCGTGTCGAGCAATATGGACAGTGAAAAGCTCCTATGGCAATGAAGGTCTTTAGAGGTTCGAAATGTTCAAAATAATTTCTATAAAGAACAAAAAAACACAAACGCTGACAAAGACTCTTAACTTCCTAAATAAATCCACCGCAATGCTTCACACGGAAAGTCACACGTTTCCACAGCGTATGCCTACTGCACCATGACGAAAATATCTACTGAAAATGAGACTGGAAATTTTGATGGGAGACGGTCTGCAAAACTATTCTAGGAAGGCATATATGTGAGGACAGGAGAAAACGTGTCTAAATTGTAAAATCACCTCGCACGAAAACTGCCGAGGTAAACAACCATTACATATTTTATTTCTATACATATAATCAACAAATATGGATTTGTTTGCGATAAATATCACATCGCTTTGTCTTTCTAGCATCGCTGTCGTAAAATATGTTCTTGTAGGCTGCATGCGGCCCGCAGGCAAAATGCTTCCCTCCGTTCAGATTTAAATGTAGGGACTATTATGCATTAAACTGGAACGTTGACAATACTCGTGGAAACTAAAAAATCACTCATTTAATTAATTGCGTGGGAATATCTTTTATTATTTCCACCAATAAATTATTTTTATTGATCTCCTTTTTTCTATTACTCTCTCATAATATTGCATTCATTTGTACTAGTAAATACGGTGCAGTATTTTAGTCTCCTACAGTTTATCGAGTTCTCCATCAATTTTTCAACGCTCGTACGACAGCAAACGCTCGTACGATAGCAGACGCCCATACGGCAGCAAACGCGAGTACGACTGCATATGCGCATGCGTGCAGAGTTTCTATTTTATTGACAACAGACATTAGCCCAGAAGAGAACGCTACAATCGTGCTAATTAACCAATAGACTTCCGAGAGAGGTACGCCCTCTTCTCGGGAAAAGATCGAACCAAGGGGAGTTCCAAGCTGGCAACGTTGGAGAGCGCGACGGCGGGAAGGTGGACGAGCAGTCACGAGCGGAAGCCGAGAGACTAGAGAGAGAGCGGCAGAGCACTGGCGAGAAAGCAGAGAACGGCAAACCAGCCGGCGAAATTTCCTTGTTCATCCAAGTGCTAATTTCGTATCGTTTATTATCCCTCCAAGTGGGCAATTCTATTGAGTATATCTCTTGTATATTTCTGTCATGTATAATTTCATTCCAATATATTTGTAAACATTTTCCTTGCCACGTTATCATTGTGTTGTATTCGATTGCCTGTTGTCAGCACCAGTGTCATTTAAAAAGACTCGTATCGTTTTTGTATCTTAACTATCTTGCGAATTAGGAGAGAATAATGTAAATGGGACCGTCGTCTCAATGGTAAAATACGATAGCAATTAGAGGCAGTTCGATGTATTTTTACCTTTGGGTTTTAAAGAAGCAATACACTCGAACAACTAGCATGCTAATATGGGTTTCTGACTGTACTAAATAATTCATCCACGCCTTTTACATTTAGAGCTTCTTTTACACTGATTTAGATATATGATGTTTTTGACATAGTTACATTAAAATAGTTCTATTGTTTAAAACCCACAATAATGTAGGCTAAATTTAATATAAAACCAATGAAGGTATATTTTATTAGTTTACACGGGGTTAGAGAATGATATTCACGTCTACATTTTTATGCGGAATATATAAATGTAAGTCTGATAAAATCAAGTATGTTGTTAAATTCATTTTCGCAGAGTTTACGTGAAATTGCAACCCTCTGGAGTTGGTAATGACACCTATAAATGCAAGCTAATGTGTGTAAAAAATACAGTAGATAATCCAACTTACTAAAGGAATTTTCAGGATATTTTTAGCCTACTTTCAAGAATGGAAATAGGCTTATAGTTTTGTCGTTGTGTCTGTCTGTCTGTTCGTCCCCCTATTAACTTTTGAACCAATAGACCGATTTTCATGACACTTGGTGGAAATCTCTTGATACATGGGCCAAGCTCTCGAGGATAGTTTTTGTTGCGAAGATTGAAGTCCCGGGTTCGATTCCAGGAACTATCCTTCCCATTTGGTTTGCATGGGAAATCCGAAATCCATCGTGCAGAGTAATTTTCTCTTTCATATCTTAGAATTCTAATATTGGAGCGAGTTTTATACTATTCTCTGAGGAAAGAAATGAAGATTCTAATTTATATCGTAGAAATTTGCTTATCGATTGTATTTCTTAGAATTTCGCGTAAATACTGGCGGTTTTGCAGTTTTTATCTCCCATTACGAGTGTTGCCTTAGCAACTATTGTCGGACTCAGATTCGGTATATTATAATACGTAGACGCGTTATTTTTGCCGCACAAATACGCGTGATCAATTTAATATTCCGTTCGAATGTATTTGTAGTATTTTATAACGCTAAATTACGAAATTTGGGAACACAAAGAGCTACATATCCGCGGCGATTTTAAAGCTATTAAAGCCGATATAAGTATTAAATAAATGATTAAATGGAAAGTAGGCATCATAAGTTCTGCTTGGATCATCTTGTTCTTTTCTGTTGGAGCGTAGGTGTGGAATTTTGTCATAATTCGGGAGCGAGGAGACAAAGAACACCTGTTATTTCGTGAAATAAATATAGCTTTCCCTCTCTTTATACGGGTTCGCTTTATGCGAATTCGCTATTATGCGACAAACTTATTCCTACCGGAATTTCTTTTTATGCGTCTTTGATTCGCTCTTATGCGGTTACGCGGCCAGTGCAATACAAATGCAAGAAAGTTCTCCGCCACACCACAAGGCGACTAATCAATCTCTCTTATTCTCTTATGCTGTGCGCATTAGTAATACAGTAAAAAAGATGAGAGTGGAGAGGTTATTGTAGAGTAGAGAGAGACAGATTTTTAGTGATACATTTTGAGCACACATGAGAAATTTTGTCTCCTTGCCCGCGGAACCTACGTTGGGCCAAGACAACCCTCCAGCACTTCAAACCTCCACTATTATGTCACCCACAACAGCCACCACTTATGCTCGTCTGCTTCCTTTTATAATTTAGTGTTAATTGTTTTAAGTTTGCATTTAGCGCATAAGAAGTCATTATGTAACGAAAGAAGAGCGTCTTGGAGGGGAGTTAGGATTGCATGTGAATAGGATTTCCAGGTGTCTGGTTTTTAACCGGACTGTTCGGTACTTGGGCATTCTGTCCGGGAAAAAATTAAAGGTAATACCGGACGTAAATGTATACCTTCTCGCTAGTTTCGCCCATTCGACGCCTGTGTCCGGTATTTTTGGAGAAGCCACCTGGCAACCCTACTTTTGGAACTTATCCTTATCTTTTACATGTAAATATGGGTTCTGTTTATGCGAATTCGCTTTATGCGTCACTTTCCTGGAACGCAACCCCCGCATAAAGAGAGGGAAAGTTGTATGGAAATATGTGTTTTCGAATTTAATGTAACCCTTGTTTTATTTGTTTGCATGTATTTCTGGCTAATCAACCTCTTTAATTATTATAACCATAATTCCTTCCACACCGATCCACACACGGAAGGGAGGAGGGAAACCCGGTGCCGGCATTAGTCTACTCTTAACGAAGAGCACCAAGGAGGCCAACTGCATAACGCCCCTTTCGAAGGACGGAGCGCTGACTTGCGCGGTCTCCTCAAATCACACAAGTAGGGGACGGGACGATCCCAGGTCGAAAATCCGACTTCCGCCGGAATCTGGAACCTGGAAAGGCCAACTCTCGAACTACTCCGCCATTCCCTTAATGTAAACTTGTGCCTACGTGGAATTACAAAACAAATGGGTTTGTGAGTATTACTAATATTTTATTTTTAATAATGGTTTGGGTATAGAAGAGAAATTTTATTTTTAACAAGTGAAAATATAAAAATGAATTTTTAGTAGTTAATATCCTAATAAGAATAAACACTATAATATAATTATGTTAACCTTTCTATCTGCATGGGCATAAAAAGTTGCATAGCGTCTACCAGCCGTTGAATGGCATGGGAGTCTTTCTATTCTAAGTTTTAACCTTTTTACAGTTGAGAGAATGTCAGACAAAAGTAGACAACTAAATGGTAAACGTAGGATTGTTTGGTATATAAGTAGTAAGAAGTTGGGTTATATACTTTGGATATCTTTTGTTTCATTAATGAAAATACTGATTTATCCATTCATATTGCGTAAAGGAATAAAGATATAAAGGTTTTAATATAAATAAATACTTACTCTTTTTAATAATTACGATAAATAACAACTTGGTATTATTAATAATAATATCTCTTCAAGATACGTAGGAACGGTCGCATTAATGCAAGTTCACATTGAAGTACTTTGTTTATACTTGTTGCTGCGAGGGATGATTACAATTTGTTTATATTCGATTCTACAATATAAATTCTGAAAAGGATCGCTACGGTTATATAATGTAGATAATGTGATAAATATTGTCAAAATAATGAAATTATAAAAATAAACAACAGAAACAAAATCATAATTTAAATAAATAAAGATGACGAATGCCGTTACCATATATGTAACTCGATCTTCCCACCCGTAATTTTGATTGACTAGTGGTGCCCGCAAAAA
The DNA here is from genome assembly GCA_028673005.1 of Tanypteryx hageni. Classification (NCBI taxonomy): domain Eukaryota; kingdom Metazoa; phylum Arthropoda; class Insecta; order Odonata; family Petaluridae; genus Tanypteryx; species Tanypteryx hageni. Next base: position 20,155,933 of record CM054115.1, read on the forward strand.
ACTTTGCTAAAACAGTCAGAAATCTGAATGTTTAAAATTCATCTTAGAGAGGAAAAAAAAGAGAGCAATTATTTTCAGTTTTATGTTATGAATTCTTTAAATTTTTTTCTTTTTATTGAAATATATGCATATTTTCATATACAATTAATTCAACCATTTATTTCATTTTTTGCTCCTGAATTATTACCAACACAAATTTTTGGCACTTCAAAATGTGTTACTTTTCATTTATAAAAATAGCCTATTTTCTCCTTACCATCAAATTTTAAACTGATATGTAGGCATATTTACATTAATAAACATTAAATATGTAGAAAATAATGATTTTAATTACGAAAAAGGTAATATTCCAGTATAGAAATAAAGAAAGAAGACTTTCTTTTAGTCAATCGTCAAAAACGCCCACAGCCTACACGCAGTTTACTGAATAATAACAAGTTGGAAGAGTATATTCCATAAATGGAGTTCAACAGAGATTTCAAAGGCGTTCTTAATGAGAAATACGGATGAAACGGTATCGAAATATTTGGGCGATTGTAGAATTTTTATCTCCGAAACTTATATATATATATATATGATATCGGGGACTATCTTGTATCTTACAGTAAATCTAGTCCTCTATTCGAATAAATTTTCTAAACTATATCTCACAGATCATATGAATGTGTGGAATAGAAAAAGATGGAATTTAATTGTTCTTTGCCGAGAGAACCGTCTTAGAGATCGATGTAAACAAAATATTAGATGTTTTTCGCGGGATTTTTTACAATTTCTATCTCCGAAACTATAACTCGTAAGTATTTGGTCCGGTGGACTTTCTTGCATTAAATGTTGTTCTCTATCCGAATAAATTTTTTAATCTATACCTTAGAGATCATATAAGAGCTAGGGAGAGAAGGATTTGGTGTTTCATTGTTTCTTGACGGATGCCATTTAACGAGATAGGTTTATTAATGTAATTATGTAAAGCGGAAGTTCTAATTGATGGATTCAGTTAAAAATCACAATTGGGCGATAAATTTTAATAACGATCACGCATACACAATTTAATTAAAATCCGTCCAGCGATTTAGGAGATAAAAGTTACGGCGGACGGACGGACGGACCAGATGTGCCCATAAGGCGTTCCGCTATTACCGCTTCGCTGGTAAAGAACGCCCAATTATCTGCAATTATTTATGATGCAATCTATTGTCTGACGTTACTACAACATTAATTTCGATGCTATATAAAAAGCACGAAGCGAATAAGGTAATCTTTCGTCTATTTGACGCATAAAATAGACGCTAATTGAATCGGAGGCAAAAATGCGGGTCGTCTTGGCAACACCCGAAATGATTACGCTAATGTCATAAAAATTTGAAAAGAAATGCGTATTTTTGACAAAACCGTTCGTGTAACATCTAAACATCGCAAGAATAAGATGTTTTATAATTTTAGTTGTAGAATAGTGCAACAGCGAAGAAAATTGATCCATATTGACGTAATTTGATGATTGAAGGAAATAAATCTTTAACCTTGAAATAGTCGAAAATCCTGTGTTAACTTATTGGAAATAATAGAATCGTTTCCTGAAGTCGAACTTGGGGCTTTATCCGGGACGTTTGGTTTGTCTTCGCACAGTTTTGAAAGTTCTAGCATTAAATTCCATCGCTCGAATTATGTAGCCACGGATTTTTTCGTTTTGGGCGGGGTCCAAAATATATATGCTAACTAAAAGTACCCGATGAACAGACTGACAAATAACTTTCCAAAACACGTATATATTAGAAACTCTACGATCCTGCCGAATTTGGTTAAAATCAGTGCAGTTTTGAAAGGTTCCGTCAGCCATATTGATTCAAAATGATCTCCATTTGCATCCAAACATAGACAAAAACCTGCTCCTTAATCTGAGGAAACATCATGCAAAATTTGGTTACGATATCTTAATAGGTGTCCAAATGCATAGCAAACAGACAAGCAACATTCCAAAATATAAAGTAGATTTTATATCATGTCAACAATTAATGTAAACAGATTTTGTCCGTTACCCCGTCATAAATTTACAGATTGATGAATGATGTTAACGGTATATTTTATTAAATGGTACACATTGGCAATAATTAATTTAATTAAACATCTAAAGTTAGCAAAAGTATAATAATTTAAACAATCTATGTATGATACATTTTAAACGGAACTGTACGGAGGTTCAAGGAGCATTAGGCAATGTACTTTTGACGATGTATGACATGTTCACATGTTTTAAACTGAATAAATATCTATCTATCTATGGTAATCATCATGCGTACCATCAAGTACTCATTTTCCAATTTAGATTCCAGACAAAAATTACACTACTGAATGAGTTAATTGTGTACGTTCCGTTATATGTAGATGCAGGAATCAGAGAATATTTTTTTAATGGGCAAGAATTATTGTATGGGTCATCAAAAAGTTTAATCTCACTTTATTTTTAACAATAATTTGCAGTAATTCTCGCCGCACGGTATGTTTGGAGTAGGAGTCATCTGTCATTTGTCGCTGATTTAGGCGACTTGCATGGATTATTTTTATTTGCAATCTATCGGGGAAACTTAGGCGCGACGTCATGCCTGTGGCCGAAACATGTTTTGGGCAAAAATCAACCGACCATGTCCAGTGTCTGCCCTTGCGCCTCATTAATGGAGTCTTATAGATTTAGATGGCAGAACATGAACAAAAGGTTTTATATGAATTGTTGTTAGTAATACATCCCCCTTCGGCTTTCTCTTCTGTATTTCAGAAATGGAGCTGTTATATTATATTAAAAACATTGAGTTCGTTGCCATGGTTATTAGCATTTTACATTGTTGAAACCGGAAAAATCTGATGTGGCCACCACATGACGTTCTCCATACTTGTAATATTTCTAATAATTCCAAATAGGTAGGTTAAATGATAATAAATATTTTAAGGAACTGAGGGAAAATTTTCGACTTTACAAAGAACAGAAATAAACTAAAACTGAAGCCATCTGATATTGGATGTAGCCCTGAAGTTCCAACAATTAAGAAAATAAAAAGGAGCGTAATGTGTTTACAATAGTCACCGGTAAATGGTGTGGTGGTGGCAGCTAAAAAATGTAGTTTTAAAAATATCTCTTCAGCAATGTATTATATGAGAAGTTATTTCAAACAAAAGGTGTAGAAAATTAAATTACCTATAACTTTTATTCCAACACGTTATACATTTATCAAATATTAAAGCAAATATTAAAAAAATCTGATGTGGCCACCCCATGACTTTCTCCATACTTGTATTATTTATGAAAATTCCAAATACGTTGCATGATAATAAATATTTTAAGGAACTGAGAGAAAGATTTTAAGACTTTTTAAAAAAAAAACAGAAATATACTCAAACCTAAGCCTTCTGATATTGGATATAGCCACGAAGCTCCAACAATTAAGAAACTATAAAGAAGCGTTACTAAGACGTAACTAAGCGTCAACTGTTAACAATAGTCGTCGGTAGGTGGCGTGATGGCAGCTAAAAATATAAGTTTTAAGATATCTCTTAAAAAATGCATTATATGGGGAAATTTTTTAAACAAAGGTTGTAGAAAATTAAATTTTTATTCCAGTACATTTTTACATTTATCAAATATTTAAAATAACGGATAAGTGACAATTGTAAACTCCCACTTCTGGTTGACCGAGTTTTACCAAAAACTAATCAGTTCTTCTGACTTTTATAAAAATGTTAAATATAAAATTTCTCGTTGACCTGATTAATAGTTTTTGAGTTTGAGCACCCAAAATAAAGCTATCACATACACACACAGACATCATCGAGAAAATGGTCAAAACGTGTTCAGGGGACCTCAAAACGTGTATTTCTGTTGAAATCTCAAAGTCGATTTTTTTTCATGAAAACAATACTTTCCCCTATACTACGTATGTGGAGAAAGTAAAAATGCGCCTTGAAGAAAGAAGTGATTTAAATAGATATTACGAACTTATTCTTAGAACGTTATTATAAAAATTGTTTAATGCACCAATGTTGTTAATTCTGAAGCTTTTCCAAGAAGAGCTATCGACTTTCCTCTCTGAATTTTGCTTTTCTTTTGGCGATATTTTACAAGTGAGAAATTATGCAAGTAATTTCTCGCTTAAGTGAAAATTTCGGTTTCTGTACTAAAACTAGTAAATATTTGTGAAAAGAAGAAAGCGTTCGTTCATTTTATTACTTTACAAGATGAATTATTTTTTCATGAAGCTGGAAAATAACACGAGAACGTTGTATCAAGAGGAAAATGGATGAGTTATGAGGTGGATTAAATTGTTTACTTGCTACTCAAAATTGAGAGAGCGGAAAATACTGCTTTTGGAAAAATTACACCAGTATCTGTAGTTAGTTTTAGCAAGCTTATTAACAGCACTTAAAGGCCTTTTACACTGATCAACTATGAAAAAGCCTAGGTGCATAGTTCGATTTAATAAGAAATATTGAAAACCTTTATCCTCCTTTTTATCAGTATAAAAACATCTGCAGTAATAGAAAATTTTAACGAGAGAAAATCTGGAAATAGATTCAACAGAAACGCAATGAGTTGTGGCAATTTGGGCATTTTATTCGCCGCAACCTTGTCTAAGAAAATCTACGCCTGAGTTTCTCATTTATTTGTCACTAATACACGCTAGTACTATCATCTCCTAAATGTAGTTGCCTAGACAGTATCTGTGATGCGCGGCGCGCACGGTGCACATTCGTCACCTCCTCTTACGTCATCCTCAGGCAGTCGCCAGGGCAACGATATCCTGTCGCTTATTTCCTTACGAATGCCATCGAATTATTTCTGCAGTTTGGGTATCGGATTGACATGACATCATAGGTTGCTCAGGAGATGCCCGCTTTCCTACAGCTGAGTCGAAGAAAGGGAAGAATTGAGGGAAAGAATAGAAAGTTGCGAGGAAGAAACAGCATAGGCGAAATTTCTATGGATTTTTATATTACCATAACTCTACTTTCCCGGTGACTTTCTGAAATGCAGTCTTATTTCGAAAGCTAATTTCACGATAATAATGTGAATGTTGAGATAAAAGTACGCGAGAGGATGATTGGGGTTTTACGAGAATATAGATTGAAGATTGTAGTCACAAGACACACATTTTCCGTTTATGCTTTCCCACTCCATGGCAGGGGAACCGTCGTAACTTATGCTTTCCTCCCAATCTACCTTTCATTTTTAATCGAATAAATAATTAACGTGTGCACCTTTAAGCGCGTCACACTTAAGCGAACAAAATTTTAAAATATATTTTCTAGATGTATTTGAATTTCATATGCTTTAATGTTGCAACAAATAAAATTATGAGTTGAATATAAGTTAAGGTGCATACGCGATGAGATTGGGTGGAAAAATTCGTTTGCTGAACGTAATTTGAAATCGTCAGTGAAAAGTATTCTACAATTTAATATGGCATCGTAATATCAACTTTACTGCTTAGTTCAGATTTCAGTATTTTGCTGAAATTTCCAAGACAATGCTCCATTTGAGAATGTCAAAGAAATGTTAACATCCGATTAAATTACAAACATTGTAAAATTGCTATTTATGTTTAATGAATTAATGTTTCAGAAAATTTTCATTATAAAATAAATTTGTTTTGCTTAAATATAGTAGGAAAGTTCTTGATTGGAATATTGAGCGAGTTCTCTCATTTACCGTGAAAGTATGAGACGTCAATGCCAATACTAGACTTTTTAGACAACTATCACGTATTAGTACTCATCTTTGCATGTAAAATTTGAAACAATATGTTTTCTTAAATTATTCGTCGGATTTAAAAATCGCACCCTAACAAAACTCTTGCAAAATAATAATTCCCATCTCATTTACTTAACGTTAAAAAATAACTCGAGTCGCGTAGGCGGAAATAAATATAGGCAGTTATCTAATTAGGTGCCGCAGAGATTAGAAGCAGTCGTCAATGTCGAGGCGAAATCGCGCGTATCTCGCAAAAAAGAACGCTCAAAATTTGCGACGACGCCAAATATATACCTATAAGGAGGCAGGTAATACTGGGATCGAACCCCGTCCTCGAACTCCGGAAGACGATAGAATGTTCCATCGACCGCGTTCGACCAACAGCGATTCATCGGCAAGAGATGTGCGTCACTACGGGACTCCCGCGGACACCTGGACCCATTTTCTATTTCTACTATCCTTATATATATATATATATATATATATATATATATATATATATATATTCACACACACAAAACCATAAAAAGGTCCCGCCCACCGCCAGCGACGTATCCCTTTCTATTCCGACGGCCATTACGCGATTAGCGGCGACCTCCGAGGGACCACCGCTCCGGAAGGCATTCGTCCACTCTCTCTCTCTCTCTCTCTCTTTCCGTGGAGAAATAGAAAACCCCGCCCGATGCCGCGCCACGCACATACACACACAGACACACACGCACGCACACACGTAGATACCTCACCACATCCGTCTTTGGATCGATGCAGCAGGAAGCGGAAGAGAGTGAATCGAACGACTCTTCTCACACGCGGCTCCGGATGATAGAGAGCGCCCCCCTCCCCCACCCTTCCCCCTTTCCCCCAACCCTCTTCCCTCCCTCTCTCTCCCCCTCCCTCTCCCCACCCTTCCCATCCTTCCCCACTCCCTCTCCCCACCCTCCCCCATCCTTCCCCCCTCCCTCTCCCCACCCGACACGATGCTTTACCTCCAATTCCCCCCTCATCTTCCTGGGAATATTTGAGATCATATTGCATTCTATATATTGTTTCCCTCCGGAGGAATCGGATTCATCCCAGTTTAATGTGCAACGGGAGATGCATTTAGTGGCTAAGAAATAAAGTCACCGAGACCTATAACAAAGGACATCTCCATTTTTTTTCACAAACTTTTCCAATTTAGGAGTTGTAAAAAAAATCGAAAAAGAATCCTATTTATGGTGAACATTGTAATGACGTGGATGAAAGTTGCAGTAGAGAAAATGCGTCGAATCATTAGCGACCCAAATTCCGCGAGGCATATGATATTGTGGAACCTTAAGGCGCGAAGCGGCTGAAAGGCAAAGGGGGTTGCGGTAGGGCCAAAGGACGGAAGGAACGGCTGTCCCAATGAAATACTTCCCACACAAACAAAAGCACCAATACATACATTATAAAGAAAGGTTAATTTTAAATCCGAATTAATTAATAAACTGCAGAAATGGAAGGAAAGGGGAAAAGAGAAGGAGAGAGAGGGGAGAAAGAGAGGGGGGAGAGAGAAAGAGATAGGGGAGAGAGAGATTTTGGCGGGCGCGGTCGGATCAATACGGTCTCTCGAGCAAAAGGTCAAGGGTCACGTAGACAAAATCCTCTCCTCTTTGTCCCTTTTGCTTGGAGTTAATCTGAGATTGTGATGACCGATTTGTCCACATTTATATTGTTTGTTAGTGTACTTGCATTACTTCTCTGTCTCTTAATCGAACTCCCCCACTTTCTTTTACAATTTGACTTTTCATTGGTATAAACATTTATTTTTCTTCAAAAATATCATTTTCCTAGTAATCGGTTGTGCGATTTGTTAAATTATTGTGTCGCGAGACTTTTCAGGGATGTTATGTTATCATGCAAATTGCTCTTAGTTTAACTGTATTTCTCGGAAAGACGGCGGTTGTTATTCCAGCGCTTCTTTCATTTGGATAATCAACGAAACGTTGATTTTCCGTGCTGTATCGCGGAGACATTATCATCGAGCGTCTAAAAATATATTTAACTGGTCTGTTTGCGATTTTCTTGGCGCCCTTGCTTTATAGTGGTTTATCTGTCGCAGTGGAGCGATCTGGAATTTTTATTGTTTATAGACAAAGATATAAAAAAAATAATATCCACAAAAATGCGTAAACAACAGGGTTTATAGCAACACATATATTATTTTTTGTAATTTACATAATATATTCGTATGCATTCATGAGGAAGTTTAAGCCCTTGAGACTTCCAGTAAACTACCAAGACAAAAATATTTATCAGTTGCAATTTTTATCTCCATGGGAAATACTGATTTTGTCACACTAAATCTCAAACCTTTTTACATGTAAATGCAAACACAACTTTTAAGCAGAAAATAAACCCACGATCGAATCTTTGTCTCTGTATTATATCAAACGGTAAAAACAATAGCATATCATAGAAATTAATTATGATACATTCAGAAATTTGGCAGAAAGAATGAAATATTTAGTAAATATCAAATAGAATAAAAAACTATTTTTTGTAGCAGCATAATGCTGCATATTTTGAAAACTTATTCTCGACATAAATGTAACATTTCACCACAACTTATTACATTTTCCTTGTTATCACGCACTATTCATCTTTCAATGCCCATGCATAGGCAGCATACGGCTTGATAATGAGACAATAATAATGTTTACGTTTTAACAACATTTCAATGTATTAAATTAATAAGAAAGACGAAAATACGGAACAGTAGTGTTTATAAACAAAAATCTATCAAAAGTGAACCTTACCTGCGATCTGCAGATTTTCTAGCGGACACAATCCTAATAACCAATTATTATTTATCCCATCACTGAACCCAAAAAGTATCCATTTATTTAGATTAAAAATTTGTTTCGGAATCATTTGAGTCGTATTATAAGTCAACAAAATTGGACTTGGTTATTTGGGTCATCATCATGCTCAAGTTATGAGTTCGTATATCGATTCAAAACAATATAAATAGATTGTATAAACAGATTTGTAGTTTTATTAGCACGGTTTATGTGACAAACATGAAAAAGAATCGCTCCTTAAGTAATTATGCCTAGTTATCTGTCAGAAACATTATTAATGAGATATCTCACTTAAAGTTAGTGGGCGAGGTCGAGACTTCGTGGAATTCCATAGTCAAATAAAATAAACAATAATACAGGTTGTATATTTTATTATAGGACGTAATTAATTAATTGATTTCGTGATCGCTTTTAGTCCTTCTGATCCCATGACTTTAAGTACCTCAGCCGGTATTCCATCGTTGCCTGTGGTTTTCCCTTTCTTTAGTTCCACTATCGCTTTTTCTACTTCGCTCTCCATAATAATTGGTCCTAAGTTGTCTTCTTCAATGTTTTCCTCATCTTTCAATTCTATTTTTGCCGATCCTGCCTGTTTGCTGTATAGTTCCTTAATGTATTCTTCCCATACCTGTGCTACATCCTTTGTTTCTGAGACTATCTTCTCATCCGTAGTCATAATTCCTTTACCACGAATTCCATTAGACTTATTATCTTCTAATTCCAGTGCCCTAGCGTACATCATATCGTACCGTCCTAACTTCTCCATATATATATATATATATATATATATATATATATATATATATATATATATATATATATAACAACTTACGGAAAAGGAAAATGAATATATGGATGTCAACAAGGTGTTGGGAGAGTTCTCTCTCTGAAGCTGAAGAAGGAGTAGTTCCGAAAGCTTTACGTTTGTGATGTTTCTGTGTTTTTGTGTTATTTTACGTGTGTCGCTTCGAAATCCCCGGGGCCTCGCCAACCTGAAGTCGTCTGATTGGTGAGTGCTCACTGGGTTTCCTCATCCCAACACCTTGTTGACATCCATATATATATATATATATATATATATATATATATATATATATATAGACATATACAGAGCCGTACCTAGAGAAATTGGCGCCTATGGCAAGATTTGCAAATGCGCCTTAAGGTATGTACATCAGAATATATGTATTATTTAGTCACTAATATTTGATAAATTAAACTTAAACCTAAAAACTTTTTACATACTTAAATATACTGTTAATCTTTAATAGTGTAGACGTTTATTGATAAAAAACAAAATACAGGTGTATCCGAAAATTAAGTTATTATTTCCTCAAGATGATTTATATAATATAACAAATCAATTTTAGACAAAATTTAAACATATATGCACATGACATATTATATAATACAATGCATTACATTTTTTAAAATTCGATATTAATTAATTCAGTTTTGTTTTTCTAGCTTTTACATTAGAAAATTCATTAACAATGTCATTAAAATCAGTTTCCACAAACAATTCATTTTCAATGTTTAGAAGTGATAAATTGGATAACCTATCTTGTGTCCTTGAATTCCTCAAATAGGTTTTAATCAATTTCAACTTGCTAAAGCTTCTTTTTGCTGAAGCAATTGTAACTGGCAGAGTTGTAAGAATCCTTAAAGATATTTGGATATTTGGGAAAATATCCATTAATTCCCATTGTGCTATTGGTTTTAAAATTTCAAAATGGTAAAAATCGATAAGATTTTCTGCTATATCCTTTATTTGGAATTTAAATAACTCAATTTTGTTATGCATAGATAATAAGTCCAGTTCTGGATATTCCAGGCAAAGATGATTAACTCCTTTTAATTTTTCAATTGACCAACTCGCAAGGTTTGATCCAGACAAAAAACTGAAAAGTGATGCAATTTTCTCCATGCCCTGAAATCTATGTTTTATTTGCATAATGATCCAGAATTTCAAAAAATAAAAATCTTAATTCGTCATCGCGAGAGAAATTAATTGCTTCATTATTTGCGTTTTTTCCTGTAATTACGTTTGTTTTACATTTTCTTTTAGTCTTGTAGCATCAATTTTTAGATCTTTGCATCCTTTCTTTGGTTCAAACAACATTTCGGTGAACCCATTACTTCTTAAATTATGAAAATTTGAATTAAGTCCCTTCAACATTAAACTCAAAAGATAGAAACAACTTCTATAAGTATTTACGGAGAAGGAAGGATACCAAAGACAAGATTGAAAATATAAAAAATAATGAAGGGGCATTAATCATAAGCGACTTAGAAAGGGCAAACGAATTTAATAAATGGTACTCCAAAGTGTTCAAAGTGAAAACTTATGCTTTAGGCAAAGTAAGATTACCAAATGAAAGTGGACCGAGAATTGAGTTTAGCTGTAATACTATTAATAAAAAGGTAAAGAGTCTGCACTGGCATAAGTCCACAGGATCTGATAATATTGCATCAGGAGCATTAAAATTAGGGAGCGAAGCGATTATACCGTACCCAAAACACATCTTTACTGTTACCTTAGCAAACAGTTGTATCCCATTAGAATGGAAATCAGCCACTGTTATACCTATTTATAAAGACGGAAATAAGACAGAAGTTGCAAATTGTAGACCAGTAAGCCTTAACGTCCGTTGTTTGCAAATTAATGGAAAAATGTCTGGCGGACTATATACAAAAGTTTTTAGAAAATAATTGTATGATATTCAGGCCGGGTTCAGAAAGGGTCATTCCTGCGAGCTCCAGTTGCTAGGGTTATGTGAAGATATTTCAGAAACATTAGACAATAGCCAGGAAGCGGAAGGATATAGATCTAACGAAAGCATTTGATGTAGTACCTCATGATTTACTCTTGACTAAGGTTTACGCTCTAGGAATAGATATGAGGGTAGTGCGATGGATAGAAGCCTTTCTAGCAGATAGAAAACAAAGGGTTAGGATAGGAGATAGTTTATCCGATGAAATAGATGTCACCTCAGGTGTCCCTCAGGGAAGCGTTTTAGGACCGTTATTATTCTTAATCTACATAAATGATTTACCAAGTCAAATATCCTCAAAAGTGAGACTTTTCGCAGACGACTGCATCATTTATAGAGTCATTAAAGATGAAAATGACAGAGGTTTACTGCAGAGGGACATAGATAAGCTGATGTCTTGGGTATGTTAAAATAAAATGAAAATTAACGTTAAGAAAAGGAAGCATATTCTATTTTCTATGAAAAGGGAAAAGAGTAATTTTCCTTACTATATGGAAGGGATACAAATACCGAAGGTTGATAATATAAAATATCTTGGAATACATATTAAAAAAGATTTAGCATGGGGTCTTCAGGCAGAATGTATAGTTTCAAAGGGTTTCAAGGCACTTAACTTTGTTATGAGAAATTTAAAACATAGCAGTAGGAAAGCTAAAGAATTAGCATACAAAACAATAGTAAGGCCTATATTGGAATATTCTTCAGGAGTCTGGGATCCTCATGACAGAATACATATTAATAAATTGGAAAAGGTTCAGCGAAAGGCAGCCAGGTTTGTTATGGGTCGTTTTGGAAGAGAGGATAGTGTAACAGATATGTTAAAGGAACTTGGGTGGGAAACTTTAGAAAATAGGAGGAAAGTGAAAAGGTTAGTTTGTTTTTATCGAATGTATACCGGTAAACCGGCCTGGAAAGAACTAAAACTCAAGATTAAAACCCCGACATTTAAAGGTAAAAATGATCACTCGTGTAAAGTTCGTACAAACGTTCGAAGAAAAGATGTTGGTAAATATTCCTTTTTCAATAGAACAGCATTGGACTGGAATGAATTACCCGTAGAACTTCTTATGCCCTTTCCTCAAACCGAGAAAGCATTTAAAAGTAAAATTGTTAAAAACTTTAGTATTTAATATGAGTTTTTGTAGGTTAGTATTTTATTTAGTTTTTTATAGGACTTGCGCCACCAAGCGGCGTTAATTATTGTAAATAAACATTGTTGGGTTATAATTTAATCACAATACTCCAAATAACTGGCTACGATTTTTTTTAATGAAGAAGATTATTTACTTATTCTAAATTTTTGTAGTTGTATGGACAATTAACAAATAAAACATGTTGTAGTTTGTAGCTAAGCTGTTGTGACGAGAGTTCCTATGACTTGAAGTCAAGAAGTTGTATATAGTGTATAGGAACTACTATCAAAAAAGGTCATATTTTTGTATTAAGTACATTCAATTGTTATTATGTAATTTGGGCATTATGTATTGAGTGATACCTAAGCTGTTGTGACGGGAGTTCCTGTGACTTGAAGTTAAGAAGTAGTATATAGTGTATAGGAAATGGTATCAAAAAGCTTATATTTTTGTTTTAAGTAAACCCAATTTTTATCATGTAATTTGGGTATTATGCATTGAGTTGTGATGGGGGCCCGCTGCCACCGGGACCTGCTCCCAATTGTAGCGTTTATGTGAATAATAATAATAACATTATTGCTGATTTTATTATATCATGGGGCTTGCTTTGTGGATCTTCATTTATACTATTAAGTTTTTGTAAAATTTTATTCCAAATAGACAAAAAGAAAATTAAGTTTCCATTTTATTTTTTAGCATCATAGCATCACCATCTCCAAAAGATGAGTTTTGTGATATTTGATCTAGAACCAGAACAATTTCTTTTATTTATAGATGCAGAAATTGAGAGTACTGATGAAATCATTTCCCAGCGTCGAGTAGAGGACGCGAAAAAAGCGAAAAGTTTTTGGACGATGGCAAAAAACGTGACAACTTCAACATTTTTACTTGCTGCATACACTCCAATTAAATTTAGACTGTGTGCGGCACATAGAATATATTTTGCTAATGGGTTTTCATGTATAATATGGGCCTGAACATTATTATACAGACCTGCCATGTTGGCTCCGTTATCGTATCCCTGCCCTCTAATCTCTTCAATTTTTAAATTGTCATTTTCTAATTTCATTAGCTAAACCGATACCTGTCTTCTGTGTAGTACTGATAAAATCAACAAACCGTTCTTCGATGGAAACACATTTTCCTGAAATTTTCACGTACCCTATAACTTGACTTATTTGTTCTTTATGAGATACATCGGAAGTGCTATCAAAAATATCTATGTCTTATTTCATTTAGTATTCTGTTTCCTAATGTTGCAGATAAAAGAATTCGTTTTGAATCTTTGGACTTAAGTACGACAATTTCCTTTAATTCTGGCCTCCAAAAAACATTTTAACTTGGGATCAAATTCACATATTAATTCTATCAAATTGAGAAAAATCCCACGTTTTCGATTGCCTTCTATTCTGTTTTCTGAAGTACCTCGCAATGCTAAATTATTTTTTGAACAAAACATTATGGACTTCAATACTGCTTTTAGTACGTGTTGCCATTTCTTAACTTCATCATCTATTCGCTTTTGGTTCCAAGTATCAAGAGCCCTTTTTAAGATTCTTCTCAAATAATTCCAATTTGTACGACAGGTTATATGTTCCAGCGATGATTCGTGATTAATTATTCTCAGATTAAACTGCTGCCATTTATTGAAGCTGCATTCCTGCTTGCTAAAATTAGATTTTGAGTTTTTCGAAAACAGAAAACATGGAAAGCAATACAAATTATCTCTGTTCTTACAATATAATAACCATATTCTTGGTTATTTTTCATTGTTTCCCAACTTTTTAAGCAACCATTCTTTTTAAAAATTTCTTCCGTCAGTACTAGGGTATTCATCCAGGTCTATATTTGTTGGAATGTAAATCCCAAGTTGTAGGGTCATTGTAATCAATCACTGTAAGACATTTATCATCAACTAAATGTTTTGTATCTATGAGAGTTTTGACAATATTTTCACCTTCAACCTCTATTGCCAAACTTTTACTTCAACTCGTTTCACCATCCACCGGGTTTTGATTGAAATTGGTAATTACATTTACTTTTGGTGTTGTTGAATGGGCAGTTTCACTTATTGAATCATCAATTTCTTTTTTTAAAACCCACTTTTCCAAAGCACCTGATTGTTTTTTGCTTTCTTCCAATAGTCTTTCTTTGTGTTTTTTTATTTTCCCAACTAGACTATTTTTTGTAATCCATCTATAAGGAGGATGTTAATTTATTTTTGACTTTAATATCAATGATTAATTTTGAGAAAATGAACATTGGATATTTATAAACAAGATAGAGCTTTATTTCATTTTTGTTGTAGTACCATTTATACCCCCAATATCGAATCCCGGAAAACAACTTTTTTTAAATGGAGGGGTGCCATTTCCAATAAGACAACGCTATAACTCCAAAACCAAGAAACCTAGAGACTTAATAATTGGTACACTTACTAATGGGGCCATGAAAATGTGCCAGAATATTGATTTTTGCTGGGAGGGGGGATGTGTAGGAAGGGTGCCATTTCCCATACGATAACACCTAAAATTCGATTTTTCGACTTACAGGCTTTTACTCTTTTGCAAATTAAAATTAGAGATAAATGACCTACGATCTTCGGACCTTGAACGTTTAAAAAAAATACGTTTGTTATTCTCATCGTCAAATTTTGCCTACTATACAAAATCGCTCAAGTTCTACGTTTAGATCATATTTATTGGAAAATTTAATCTTTTTAACGATATGTTGCATTGCCAACCGTGTCATTGTTCAGCCTCGAAATTGTATTGTCGCCTTAATCCTAATACTATATGCATAAGGAATGCGTGATTTGAATGTTTATTTTGAATATTTTTGTCTTGACTTAAATACCCGAGCAACGCCGGGTATTTTCAGCTAGTAAATAAATATTTATTACAAGATACAATCAAATTACATGCTCAATTCGTTAAATTACTTTATTTCAAGTAGTTTTTTCCTCAATATATGTATCACAAGTACCTTGCTTTGATTCTCTCAGTTACCTATATCTACAGTATTAACTGTTAAAATAGATCAAATCACGCTATTCGTTTAGCATTATTAATTTTTAGTTTACAGTCCATGCAATTCATGATTAAAGAGTAGAGGTCAAGAGAAAGACGCAAAAAATAGGGTTGTAATATTTTTCAGGATTTTTTTTCCAATCATATTGTTTTTAATTGTGCCATGTTTTATGTCAGTAATATAATAATACTGATAACATTACCATGGTGTTGCGCGAACCCTGAATATTAGCTTGATGGAGCAATGGTTCTTGTGCAGTGTGTGTTGCATCTCACGCCTGTGTTTATCGAGGCGGAAGGGAGCGAGGTAGAGGGGATAAGGGAGAGGGTGATAGTGCAGAGAGGGAGAGGAACCTAGCGTGGAATGGGTGGAGGGTGAGGATATGAGGAGGAGATTGCCAGCAGGAGTACATTTCAATATATTTGTTGATTTTATTGCTACGCGCTACTTTACAGGAGAATCAAATACCTAGAGAGATTTAATGCATGGAAAATTATATAGGAAAACCGTTATATTATGTTATGCCATAACTTAGCAAAAGTAAGGAAATCTACAGGAAACGAAGGAAATTCTTCATTTGGAGAAATACGCTTCATATTAGGATAATGTAGAATTGTTAAATTAGGAAAACTAAAATTTGGGTCTTATACTTTTATCATCGAACAAAAAATTTTAATATAGAACACTTCTGAAGGAAAGGCCTATTTGGATTTACTTTTCCCTAAACGTGTACTGTTTATAAGTGAACCTACTTTAGTGTTCGTCCATCCCGTTTAATAAAAATTTAAAGAAATGAACCACATCGCTTATATGATGACAGTTATGTTGAATCCGTTAATAAAGTTATAATTCCTTCCGAATGAAGCCGCGACTTAAATGGAGAAAGTTCGAGCGTTACTAACATCACTCCACACCACGCCCTCTTCCCGCAACTAACACACAGAACCGTTCGTGAAACAATGAAACCGATATTGTCGGTTGGGTTGCATAAGATATAGGATAAGGAATGATCTCTTCGAGGTAAGAATGCGAAGGGAAGGAAGACGGACTGCAGGACTACAGTTTTTTCTCCACTCTTTCTCTCATTCTGATCGCTCTCTCCCTCCCTCCAATCCCTCCCTCCGATCTCCTCTGTTATCTACGCCACTTTACTCCTGCAAATCCACGCTATTCCCCTCCCCCCTCTCTCCCTCCATCCTCTTCGTTCTTTTCTCTCTCCCTTCGTTTCTCTTCTTCTCTGGCTCATTTTCCTATTTTTATTCTCGTCTCTTCCGCCCTCTATTCGCTGGCGGATCAGCCACAGGGAAAGTGTCCGTTCTTTCGGTCTCGATTCGCAAAGGTCAACTTCGTAGAGGTTGTGGGTCTTTTTAATGT
Source organism: Tanypteryx hageni (assembly GCA_028673005.1). NCBI lineage: Eukaryota > Metazoa > Arthropoda > Insecta > Odonata > Petaluridae > Tanypteryx > Tanypteryx hageni. Next base: position 20,172,803 of record CM054115.1, read on the forward strand.
CAGAGGTACACGTCAGTCTAGTGCCTAGGCTCGAGCTCCTTCAATCCCCTCGTTTTTACTACAAGTGACACAACTGACTGTCTTTCTAGTTAGACGGCTTTTTATAGAACATCGGAGGCATTTTCGCGGATTTTCAATGTATTTATTTAGTTCTTCATTCGTTGTAAACAGCTGGATTTATATTCCGTCTGTCGTGTTTGCAAGCTTTCTGCTCTAGATTCTTTGAGCGTTTGGACTTAGGGGAACGCCGATTCTCCTCCGATGCCGTATCCGCATCTTAGGAGCGTGGAGACAAGGGTTCCTATCCTAGGTAGGACATACAGCATTGGATTCAATCGTCTTTTCGCGAGCTTCTTCCTCCTCCTCGCCCCCTTCTCGCCCTCCCTACGCCCCTTTTCTCCTCCTTTTTGCCCCCTTTTTGCCCCCTTTTCGCTCCTTTTTCGCCCCATTCTCGCCTCTCTTCGCCTTCATTTGCCCTCTTTCGCCCCCTTTCGCCCCATTTCGTCCTTTTTCGCCTCCTTCTAGTCCCCTTCTAGTCCCCTTCTAGTCCCTTCCTCGTCCCCTCCTCGCCCCTCCGCGCCCCTCCACGCCCTCTCGTCGCCCTCTCCTCGCCCCTTCTCTCTCCTTCTCTATTCCCTCCCCTCGCCCCCTGCCACCCTCGCAAGTGGCGCCTCTGCCGTCGCTGCGGCAGGGCCCGACATATCCGAGGCTAATTCCCCGTTGGCCGCAATTTCCAAAATGTCACCAGCAAATGCAAATTCGGGGAAATATATCGACTCGAAAAATGGTTTGAGAAAAATGGAAGAGTGACGATCTGTTATCTCGATTCCCGGGTGGAAACTGGGGCGCCTGTTTCAAAATGCCGTCACGTTTGCCATAATCGTTGGGGCGTAGTACGTTGCGAATGTCATTCAAAACTATGTTAATAAGGACGAAGATTAAGTTTTTGCGTTAGCATTTAATGTTATTTTCGCGACCGTAGTGTCAAAAATATAATTCATCAAGATCCGCGATAAACGTAAAAAAAAATCGGTGGCAATAAAACCGAGAGTTCGTACGAAACGGCGAATTTAAAGCGAGAAAAAATATCGGGCATTCCCATCGCTAAAAATAACTAAAGAGGAGAATTAATTTAAATAAGACTTTTTTTCACTCAAGAAAATTCAGCAGAGTAAATGATACTCAATAGCGGCGATGGAAAAAGGACAGACTAGAGAAAACAAAACGTTAAAGGGAAGCACATGGAAAAAGAGAGAAAACGGCTAGAAGATGGAATGAGAACAAGGTAGAGGGAAAAAGCAGAATGAGAAGGGAAGGGAAAGGAGGAAATATGCGAAATGGAGAGAGAAAAAGAAAAGAGTGGAGTGAGAATGGAAGAGAGCGGAGGCAGAGAAGAAAGATCACCTTGGATCCTTTTTCCCACGTAATTGTTTAAAATGTTGACGAAAAAGCCATTATATGTGACTTTAACGGCCATATTCTATAATCGTTGATTTATTGTAGCAGTTTTTTCGTAGCTAACTTGTTCATACCAGTATGGCACGATACCAGAGACTGCGGTGAAATAAATATTTTATTTCTTCGGGGGTTAGTTTTATTTCTATTCCATTGCTATTTCTCATTTTATATGTCAGTAATTAATACTTCTACGTTTTAAGGCTGGTTTCCAAAGGAAACATAGCTTTATGAAATGATCCTGTCTGTGTGTATGTGTCCCCCCTGCTAACAACATTTGCACCAATGGACCGATTTTCATGAAACTTGATGTGAGACTCGTGCTATCACGGCCCACCTCCGGGCTATATTTTATTTGGCGAAGATTGAAGTCCCGGGTTCGATTCCTATTAGTTTTACATAGGAAATCTCAAATATATCGTGCAGAGGTTTTCTTTAATATATTAAAATATCATAAAATTGTGATATCGGAACGAGGTTTGTACTGTTCTAAGGGGAAAACAATGTAAATTCTAATTCTTATCACAGAATTTTGATAATTGATCGTATTTTATTGAATTTCTACTAAAATATATTGTTTTTGCGTTTTAAATCGCATTTTATCGGATTGTTGCCATGGAGACGATTATTACCGAACTCGGCTTGAGCATAGACGAGTTAACAAATGGGTTATTTTTTCCGCTCGACTACTCTTCAACAATGGACAGTTGATCCAGACATATTAGCGTATAAACAGTAACATATATTGAATTCGTTTATTTAAAAAAATACATTCCAAATATAATGTCAGAAAGATTTTGACATTGTATTTAGTATTTTAAACCTGATAATGCTCTATTAATTTATTTTACAATTTTCTCTATCATTATAGTTAATGGTTTCAGGCATTACTTGGTGGAATTTCTTCATAATGTAAAATTAAGATACTTATTTGGTAATTCCACATAAACTTTATTAAAACCGATTTCCCCCCTCGCCTTCCCACGAACATACGTTCACTCCTTTCCTCCAATGATCGTTCGCTCCACCATCCCTTTCATTATCCTCGCCCAACTCATCCTCCCCCACTCACCCATTGTACCTATTGCTATAAATTGCTACCGGCTTTGAGTTTACTCACCTGAAGATGTTGCATTGCAACGAAACCTAGGTCGTTTTTGAAAAAGTTTATGTATAATTACCGAATAAATCTCTTTATTTTACATTCTCTATCATTGATAAACTATGAACTATAAGTGGTATTTATGGTATGATAATTCCTTGGAATGACTGACACATACTGAATCATTTCCTGCCAATATAAATAATCGAGTCAGGACGTCAACTTTGGGAAACCAGCTTGCATTAGTCCGGGTTTGGACTTCTTGTTTCATTTATAATACACTTGTGCATAAGACGCCAGTTATAGATCAAAATCAACCATTTTCAATTAAGGATTCACCAAATCACTCCGCCGATATCGGCACCTTTCCCTCTTTCACGAACCTTTTACGATGGCGAGAGTTGGATGATCTTCTCCCAAACTTAAAAGATTAAAATGGCTGACAGGGTTAGCGCCGAATCAAATTTGTAAAGTTATTTATAGAATCATGCAAGTTCTTTCTCAAAAAGATTTGAAAAGGGACGAATAATGGATTTCACTTTTGGTTTTCATATTCTTCTTTCTTCGTTGAGATAATAGTTATGCTAATAAAGTTAGTTAAATTTAAAGTAAAGTCTATTTAATTATAATTACTACTTAAGCCACCAGATTTTAGACTTCTTTTAACGTAAAATATTTTTACTAATTGACATTATTTTTATATATGTCAGAAAATTGCAGAAATAATTTCCTTAAATGACCAAATATAAAAAAACCACCACGTGAAGAGCTTTCTCTATTGATCTATCTCATAAGCGCCAGCGAATTGTCATTAACCACTTAGGATATAGGTTTCCATGCCAACAGTACTGCGACAATGATTAGAAAGGATGACGGTGAAGATGATGTGTTGATCGCATTTCCTCCTCAGCATGAAGTTTTCTCTTTTCTCACCTTCCTGACGACTCCCGCTCTTCCTCTTCTCCTCCCGTCATTCTCCTTTCTTACTCCTTCATTTTCTTGCCGTTGTTTCTCTCGCCACCTCTTTTTCCACTACCTCTCTCTTCTCTCCCTCACTTATTTCTCCTCTCTCACCTCGACCTCCCTCTCCCTCCACCCCTTGCCCACGCTTCTATTCCCTTCCATTTTCCCGTTTTGAGCAGAAATATCGCATTGCCATCGTTTAATCTGCATTGTTCTTCGAGTTGACGAAGCATGAATTTTTCATGTGTCTAAATTCATCTATTTAGGCCAAAACAGCGATAATAGACTGCATTTACCTTACATCACAAACCCTCTATAGACAGCCAACTTGAATATACGTTTGCTTAATCGAATTGCGCGATATTTGGAAATATATGTGAATTGAAATGTACGTTAATGTGTTGACTGAAGTCGTTGCCTATAAGCATAAGCTGGTGTCATCGAAATCACCTGTAACACATTCAGACTGTAATAGGATCGATTTATTGATTATTAAAACGTGTCTTCTCGTTAAAATCATTTTATTATCTTCGAAGCGCTTAGACACGAATATGATAGATTTAGTGTAAGCAAAATTTGCCGCTAAAAATCCTGGAGTACCTCTAGGAGCACTCTCTACAAGAATCATCGATTTTAGAATAAACGATTTTAAAGACTTTCCTCAAGCTGTATTTTTTGTCGCTTCTTAATCTTGTCGCGCGGAGTGCAGACGCAACCTGGACTATTTTCTGCCTCTTTGTCGCGGAGTAGGGGTTTCTCGGAAATAATGGAAGCAAACACTTACGCATCAAACTCCTCCCAGTTATGCTTCATGTGTGGTTCAGAGCGATAAGAGCTGAATTGCATCATCCCGCACGGCAAGCTGTGCTAGTTTTCTAGGTGGCGTATAAAACGTGTTATGACTTATTTACATTAGCGTGTTTTATGTGTCTTCGGCTTATAGATCCTGTAAAGTTAACGGACATTTTACTGTGATGTTCAAATTTGCAAAATGTTAAGTGAACCATATATCATCTCAAACAAAACTTTTGTTTTATGCAGGTCATTGCCATTAGTTAAGGTTGTAATGGCGGCAGAGCTGAAAATTTCATTATTAGCTCATATGTATTATGGTTGGTGACATTTTTGCATTTGTACCTCTTTAACATACCTTGGGCAGTAATGTTGTTTTTATTTGCATTATTTACATTCGCCTTATGCTCCGATTTCGCTTCGTCAGAATCTGGCCGCTCATCCAAGGGCCATCTTTAGATGATATTATCCGCCATATTTCAAAGTGTGAAAATCAGTTTCTCTGACCCACTTGGTGATTATTTTTCTAATCAAGGAATATAAAAACATTTTTACCAATTTGATCACCATTATTTTTCTCGTGGAGAAATTCTTCGTGTGGTTTTGCTTTTATATTCGTTATTTTTTCAAGAGGGATCGCTCGCTAAATATTTCCTCCCTGGTCTCGCACAAATTCACGCCAGCTTGGCTAAAAAAATTAGTTGAGATACGAATACGGGTGATGTATAATTAAGTCCTAGTGCACTTTTGCCGCGGATAATCATATCACTGTGATTTTTAAAAAATGTTATGAAGTTTTATTGAGGGATTATGGAGTTGAAATTTTACGTTTTATTTCTGTTGATGATATGGTGGCGCGTTTTGATTAGAATCTGCTATATTTGCTTTTGATTAAAAGACTCAAATAGAGGAACGACATAAGTATGCGTGAACACGAAATAGATAAGAAATACAAAATTATACCACAATAGTTTGTATGGAAAAAATTTTTAATTCATTTTCGCATTAGACATATGCGTACAGACGGACGGAGGAGCCAAATACTATAGTACTTGCTGTTTTACTTTAAAAAGGAAGCTCACGTGTAAATGAGTCGACCCGTTTGTCGGATGAAATGATCACTGAGTAGCTCGGAAATTATCTCTGCATCGGGACGAATCGACAACCGTTGAGTGGGGAAGTTCAGTTAGCGGCGTAAATTGGCGAAGAAACACAAGTTTCTCGTGCCATAGAAATAAGTCGCAAAACAATCCAAGTCATTTATTATTAACTAATTTTAAGAATAGAAGACATTCTTCGAAGATGCAGTTGGATTTGAATAGACGCTGCGTGCGTTATGAGGCCGCGTGAAGGATTTCTCGCAGAAGCCGGAACGAACGGCCTTTCTTTTATTAATTAATTTTATTAAAATAAACAAATTATATCGAATATTTCGATTTTTCAAGAGTATAAAGTGTAGGGTTTTTTATACTTTGTGAAGCCACGGAATCCTTACATTTAAATATTTTTTTCTCCTGGAACCCTAACCAAGAAGCGGTAAGCAAAATGGCACTAAAATAGACTTTATACTAGTAATTTTTATTTACAAAGGTTACGTATTTTAGAGAATATAGTTATTTTAAATTCACAAAAGCAATTCATAGTGTAGAGGTCAATGATATTCAAAGGTTAGCTATTTTAAGCCCATATTTACAGTGGAATTAAAATATTTTACCAAAAACAATTTCAGCGACTTGCATTTCATTGATTTTACTTGGACATTAATTCGATATCTGGTGCAATTGTTGTTAATTTTAAGCGCAAGGCATCTTGCGCATCGAGTCTATTAATTCATTTGTTTTTTGCTGCCGGATATAGAGAGAAGGATCTCTCACAGAGATATGCGGTCGCAAGAGTGGCAATGTCAGGATTTTCTATTAAAAGCCAAATCCAGTAATTTCCATTTTATCAAACTTATTTTTAATGTGAATTCAGTTACAATATCAAATAGTGGCTCATTTTCTTTAAATGATGATTTAGATACCTCGATCGTACGCAAGTCAGACAAGTGTATAATCACCTAGTTCTTGACACTTTAACCTAGGAAAACATTATTTGTCAATATGAAATCATCGCGACTCGGAAAACGCTCGAGAATTTCCTTAGAAACACCTAGCCCAAAGTCATTCACGGAACCCCAATTAATCTTTCCCGGAACCCTTTAGTTCCGCGGAACGAAGTTTGGGAAACCCTGGTACAGTGTCTGGAGAAAGGCAGTAGAAATGGAATGCTTAGAGAAATGGAGTATTTTATAAGTTATAGAGTAATGGCGTGGGAGCTGTTCATAAAAACTGCTTTTTCTCTCAGAGATGATTTTTTTAATGAAGAGTGACAGCGACTTGAAATAAGAGCTGTACTTGCTCTTTGAAGAAAAAAACTTAACTGTTCGTGCCCTTCGGAGATGTAATTTTTTATTCCCAATTAAATTGAATTGTCTTAATAAAAGTACTCAAGGGAGCAGAGATAGTATTCCGACTGACTGGGTGAAACATCTATCCTGCTCAGCAGACAAATCCCTGATTACGAAACGTATTCTTCGGTAGCGTAATAATCAATATTTACAGCCATCTACAGCGACGAACTCTTACTCTTCTTTAAATAATTCAGTCCGAAAGTTTTGAAATTTGCCGCAGAATGACATAGAAGATCTCATCGAAATCAGCAACAATTCCGTGGCTGAAACACATTGCGATCCTTTTGGATGTTTCTGACCTTTGCTCATGCATCAACGTAACATTGGAGCAAGGAATCCTATAATTCATCGCTAATTTTGGAGTAAGTTTAAATGCGGAAATAATTTCTCCTTCTAAGAAGCCCTATAAATAAACATTAACACGTGTGCGCAAAGAAACATTTCCTTCTATGGCAGCCCTAATACCGTGTGCTTACATACGCTTTTTTCTCGTCAGAAAGGTGACTCAAGAGTTTTCTCTTCCCTTCCTCGAGAAGGGCCGAGACCAGCCCTTTTCATCCATGCGAAACATTCTACCTACCTTTATGGTGAGTAATAATAGCATTACTACATACCTTGTACGAAACAGAGCGAAATGTATGATTTCAATTTGCTGTGGAATAGCAAACGGGAAACAAGTACTTTATCCTTCACGAACAATTATATAATTAAGTTCACCTTCTTCACTATTTATTTTTATAACACTGTTTAGTAACTTCATCTTCGACAGGTTCCCTAGTTGCGACTCGAGAATTCCTCTCCACGCTTCATCTTCAGCCTCGACTCATTTACTAATGGCTTTCCATCATTTTTCGTCGAGAGTCATAGAATCTCTCTCACGCACTGCCTTTCCAAAATAAAAACTCGGAAATATTGCAATGGCTTTTATTTTCCCTCACTCTTCTTCCGACGTCATCCCGTCCCGCCACGCCCCTTTCCTGTCTCGCCTCGCTCACTTACACTCTCCTCCGCCCTCTTCCAAATCGATCGCGACTCCAACTTTAATACACAGCAAACCCTTGCCGTTCGCGGGGTCTGTCTTTTTTCTGGAAAACATCGCATTCGGAAAGATCTAGATTTGGCAATAAATATGGATTTCAGGGGTTTTCGGAACGAAATATGCCATTGCCATCGTTTTATTCAGAATTGGTGTCCTCCATTCCCTTTCCCGACGCAGACTGCCTCCAAAGCACTTCGTCGTTTTATTCTGCGCTCTCCAATTCGAGGCGTCTCCTAAATCCTCGCATTTTTCGCCTAACGATCTCTTTCGTACTGCCACTTGAGGCTTCAACATTCAATCATTTTACTTTTCGCATCTTGCATCATCCAATTTGTGGTAGGAAAATATTCGTCACAATGATGAAACGATGAAGTAATATCAACATGTAATATGTTAAACTTTATTATAACTACATTGATTTTGGTTTTTTCTTACCTAGTCGTAAAATAATCTTTATTACATGTGTAATTCTTTATTCCTTCGTCGTAAACTACCATTTCTTTTCACTTACAAAACACTGTGTATCCACGAAAGGAAAATAAACGTATTTACGTTTATTTCTTCATCATAGATAATTCAATGCCTTTCGTACTTTATGCACTGTGCGCACGAAAGAAATTCAAACGCATTTACGTATTTGTATCAGCTCCTGTTTACTTCAGTTGCTATAAAAAATGTTTTGGCTGACAACAATCGAAAAACCACGCAGGAAAATTTCTAAGTTCAAAACGAATTGCGATATTCTTGTTAGGTTTTCTTGAAAACGGTTACTCTTTTGATAAAAATGTATTTGTTAAAAAATCTTCTATTTAACTAGTCCTACAGGACATTTTTGCTGTGACTAATATTTTACGAGATATGACGGAAAGTTCATTTGTTCTTTCCAATAAAGTGGCACTCCTGATTAGGTTATGTGAATCTTTTGCTTGTTTGTTTTTCTGGCTAATCAGCCTCTTGGAATATTATAGCCATAACTCCTTCACCGGACACACACACAGAAGGAGGGAATCTCGTTGCCGGTGTAGGAGGCAGGATGGACTCCCCAGACAGGGTACACTCTATAGAGTCCGTCTCGTCTAAACCAGTCATCAGGCAAGGTGGACTCTTAGAGTACCTTTCCGCCAGGCAGGATGAACTCTAATAGTCCATTCTACCTAGGTGAGATGAACTCTAGAGTCTACTCTACCTATAGTCCACCCTGCCTTCCACACCGGCATTAGCCTATTCTTTACGAAGAGCACCAATGAGACCAACTGCTTAAAGTCCCTTCTGATGGACTGAGCGCTGACTTGCGCGGCCTCCTCAAACCAAACAAGTCCCAAACGATCCCAGATTGAAAAATCCGATTTCCGTCGGATTTGAACCCTGGACCACTGCGTGAAACGCTCTATCCACTCCACCCCCGCAACCTCCCGTTGCGTGAACCATCAATATAATTTTATTATTTTAGTTGCCCAAAAGTTTTTAGTACGAAAATTCATGAAAATGCGCTCAATAGTTTCGGAGATGAGACACGCGGACGGACAGACACGACCTGCCCATAAGGCGTTTCTTTTTTTTATTTTTGCAAAGATCGCCTATAAACGAAGAGTGTGATCATATATTCTAACAATGTAGACTATCGTTGAGTCTTTCTCGGAGTCCTTTAAGTAATGTTAAATGAGAAATCTAACTCCTTAACCTTTACGGATAAGGAGTTAGATTTCTCATTTAAAATCAATTTCGCCGTAGTCTCCACCTTCACCTATCTATATTTAAGTAATGATTAATTTATAACTATCACAGCGAAACTTGAGAGATACAAAGTTTGAATGGATCATCAAAGTAAGGTACGGATGTCACGCAGACCAAATGTAATTTTCTATCTCCGCAAGAACAATTTCGGTTCGGCAACCATTGCATTGGCATGGATTTTTCATCGCCTGGTGGAATTCAGCGTCGATAAATATGCAAGATTTTTGCGCTTCCTGTATAATGCTAACTTTTAATCTTAAATTCCGTATTAGCGGGGGAAAACAGCTTATCTAGAATTTATTTTCTTATTTTTTTCGCGAGGCATCAGCGAAAGGCGTATCTCAAACGACCGTATTTCGTAGAACATCTGCGTCTGTCTTTCGGCGGGCGACGCATTCAATTGGATCTTTCTACCGTGGATAAGGAAATTTTGGTATAAAACTGTTTTCTTGGATGCGCACCTGGAGATATCTAAGCGAGATGCCATTCGCTATTCATGTTCCAGGTAATTTATCGGTCGTATGGACGCTATCCTTTCCCTTCCACCGAGCGACCTTCTTTCCCTTCGGAGAGACAGCATGAGAGAATGAGAACAGAGGGGAAAGAGGGAGGGAGAGAGAGAAGAGAAGAGATGGAGGGAAGGAGATGCCTGTCCGGTGACCCTAGTGGGACGCGCACTTGACCACGCATCCCCCGTGTGTGTGTTACTCACACACGCGCATGCTCTCTCTCTCTCACATACACACACGCACGCACGCACACACGCGCACACACACACACGTTTAAGTTGCTTGAAATACGTTCTAACACTTTTATATAAACAGATTTACTAGAGATGCAATGCAATGAAATGTTATTTACCTAACTGTAGAATATGACATGAAATAATATACTTTTTTGAGATCCATAAGTAAGTTATTAATTTTAGTAAAACTTATAAATACTGCTTTTGTTCGTTATGGTTTGAAATCTGCATATCAGCAAATGTTTTAATCGTAAAGGGACCTTCAGCTTCTATGTAAATCGGATGTTTATTTTTGTCTTAAATGTATGTACCATTACATCTAATGATAGTTTTAAAATTATATTGCACAAGCTGTATTTATTTATTTATCTTCCATATGCAGTAGTATTGCACAGTTTTGTTTATTTATTTTCCTCTCAGAAACTTGGAAGTTCTGCAATGTGAAGCGATCCCCTTCAACCCGCCATCTCTCTATCTCTCTTTCCACCCCTCTCCGCCTCCCTCCCCCTTTCCCGGCCCCTTCACCCCCTGCCATCGCCCTTCAACCTCTTCCTTGCTCCCCTCTGACAAGACCACTCGCCTCGTGCACGCCAAACACTACCACTCACTCTCTCTCTCTCTCTGCTTCCCTCTCTCTTCCTCTCCCTCTCTCTACAACTCCTTCAACTCTTTTTTCTCCATCCCTATCCTCTCTTCAGCCTTCTCTTCGTCCTGTCTCGCCAAAAACAATTTCTCTTTTCATTTCTATTTATTCTCTCTTTCTATCTATTCTCCTCTCTCTCTACCAGCCTCTACGTCCATTTTATAGTTCCTCTCATCCGGCAGTACTCTTTAAACCGAATATACTCCCCCATTATCAGCTTTATTGAACCATCATTTCCCTCCTGTATCTATTCTCTCTCATCACTTCAACTTCCCTTTCTTCTCCTCCGACACATATACGCTCCCCTCTTTCTATTTGTCTTCATTACTAGTCCCTTCTCTTTTTTCCCAAACTTTTGAGGAACGTTGTTTATTTCGTCCGTCTGTCCGTACGAATAAATTAATCCCTTTACTACCGGGCGTATTTCGGTAAAATTTGATATTTACGATCGTAGAATATCATTGCTCAGATTAAATCATTCATACATGGCTGCCGCTTTACAGGAATCTGGAAACGCTTTTTTCCTTAACTGGATAAATATTAGTCTTAGAAAATGTTTTTATAACACTTGCAGAACGAAGCAAAATTAAAATTTCTTATCCCATAAACTTTGGCGATACAATTATCTACTTCATAGTGTCTCTGTTTCCATAGTTGAGGCTTTTATTCAAATATAAGACAAAAACGTCTTAACTGGATCACGTCGCTCATTCAGCACAACCGATATTCACATACATTTAATCAAGGTGTGAAAATGGCAGTCATATTTAAAAAAATAAATTTCATCTCCGTAATCCTTCATTAGTTTTGTAATTAAGAGAAATTTGGTGATGCAGTGAGATAATGCTGAATATTAATTTTGTAGCGTAGCTGCGTATATAGACATAAACGTGAAATCCATCAAGAAAAATCTGAAAAACCTTGAAATGTGGAAGTTAAATTTTTATATTTAAATTTCCTCATGATGAAACGGTAGAATGGTAGAAATGGTAGAATGTTTTCTCGTTTAAAAAATATTTCCAACCTTACAGCTTTCGCCTGTCGGTATAGGATCTTAAGATCACATCATTCCATCAATTGTACGAATCTTGCTTAAAATAGAAGAAAAATTAAATATACTTAAAATAATAATTCAAACATATCAAATATATTTTTAAAAGCTAATATTTCTCGAAGGGGATGAATGCTCTGCTCAGGGAGTGCACGCTGAGGAATTCCGTTACAATAATGCTAGTGCTACTGCGAAGTCCAATATCGTTGGAAAAGGAAATCTGTAATATAGTATTGTTGATGGAAACATTTTCATTATGGTCAAATTTTGAGACCGACACAGGGTCTCCTCGCCGTCACAACAATCGGCACGTCCTTTTGAGTATATGTGACAGTGAAATGTGCAATAAAAAGTCGTCCAGATGTTTCATTCGCGAATCATACAATGCCATAAGGAAGTTATCGCCAACGACTTAACTGAACTATCGCAACTGATTGAATGGTTATTTCATAAGACAAGATAACAGAGAATGAAAAACTAAACCATTTGTTATCCCATCTTTTTAGAGCGTCCAGAGGAAGCGAAACTGATTCATTGTTGGGTGTTCTATCATGAGAAAATAATAAAACAAAAAGAGCAGGCATCTGTTTTCTGGTAAACAAACACAGAGAATCGAGATTTTAAATTCTTTAAAGGATCTCTTTTATCTCCATTAACAAAAATCCTGACATCTTTTTTAAACATAGCAGTCACATATACATAATAAACTTAACAATCAAATGAATATTAATAATTAATTTGTTTATGGCAATATTCTTGAAAAACGTTAGATTGCGCGTGAGAAAACATATCATCAGAAAGGAGAAACGTTTAATAGAGATGGGAAGAGAGTCTTTCCGCCGCTCTCCTTAAATATTGTAAAGATACATAAGTCGTTTCCAAGGATTTTGTAGGGACCTTGGCTGGCGAAAGCATTTTGGTGACGATGGATGCTGTGAATTCATAAACTAAATCGATTCTCGTATCAGTCATGCCATCCTAGCAAAGGTAATTTAATTCATATGCGTTTGATTCAGGATCTATCCTTTGAATGCTGTCGAACATAACGATGATCCGTAAAGATTAACACAAATTCATATTTTTTAAATTCAAATTATGATAATGAAACATTTAATATTGAAATTTTAGCCCTAAAAATGAAACTTTCGATTTAAACTCTAATCCGGCCTGCCGAAGTATTGGCTTCCAATGCTGCCCATTAAAGGATTCGCTTCCGCCATGTAAATAAGGTTGCCCACCCGTTTTAAATTATCAATTAATTGAAGAGAATGCTTTGTTATACGTTATATCGCATCGTATATGCGTCGTCCGTGAAGAGTAAATTGCCAAACTCCAGAAATTCCAATTGTGGTAAAGTTGTTAATTTCTTTGTAATGTTTTGTGAGAGTGACGTATAGCCGAGTATATGGTCAAGATTGTCAACACAAAAACCATTTAATATTGCCCTTTCTTTTTTTATCGGAGAGTTCAAGTTAAGAGTAACGTTTCTCATCATATGACTTTTATATTTAACTAGCAGAAACGCCCGGCTACGCTCGGGAAAGAGTTTTCTTTTAAGTTGCAAAGAATTTTTATTATTTATTAATTGTGATAGCTCTGCTCTTAAGCTAAGCTTTAGAAATCTTGAATTCATTATGGTATTTTGTAAAAACCATATATATAAAATTTAGTTGACATCCGTTGAGCCAATTTCTTTCCAATCCATAGTCACTGAAAGAGTTTAATTTGTAATTGTGGCACCCCTGTTTGGTTGATCCAGTCCAAATATGCTATTACGGCTTTATATATATGTGTACATAATAAATATTATAATATCGTTAAAATCGATGTGGGCAGTTCAACACAAACACTTATAAAAAGAAAATTTTTATTATTTTTATTTTGGCAGCTCTACTTTGTATATCTACCATAAAAATCTTATTTTTGTTTTTTTATCTTGTACAACTCCTTCATACAAAATGTCGTTGAAATCGGTAGGCCGATTCCTTCCAAACTATCGAAAACTTTAACTTTGCAATTGTGGCACCCCTGATTAGTTAATCGGGTCGAAGTATGGCATTTTGGCCATGAATTTCTGTGAAAATTCTATGTACCAAATTTGGTTGAATTTGGTTTGGCCATTTCCTTCCAAAAGCATAACTACAGAAAATTTTATTTTGCAATTGTGGCACCCCTGCTTGGTCTATTCTGTCCAAATATGTCATTTTCCTCATGTATTTATGTGAAGATTCTATGTACCTACCTAATTTGGTTTAAATCGGTTCAGACAGATCTTCCCTGATATATACGTACAGGCAGACGGACATAGCCTAAATTTGGACCGACCGTTCCATGGGGACCCCTCGAAATCGTGAAATTTGGATCCACCCTACATTACTATCCTTGACCCCATAGACCGATTTGATCCATTTTAGGCTCGAAAATGTATTTCATCAAAACATTGATATTATTGGAGAATTCATCAAAATCGGCCAATTGGTTGCTGAGATATCTTTAAAAGAACGCATTTGGACCAACAATGGAGACCCTCGGGCCTCCGTGGGCCGATTTGAATTATTTTTGGCTCTGCGACTCTCAAAATCAACCTAAAGCTGCTGCCAAATTTTGAAGCTCCTACGTTTATTTTATGAAGAGTTATGGCTGCCACAGACAGACAGACATTCTCTTTTATTTATAGGATTATTAATATAAATACATCTAAAGCAATTGCTTAATCTGGCAGATTTTGATACATTAATGCATATATAGTATACACTAATACGTAAATAAGAAAATTTTAAGTCAATGCATTCTTAATATTTTGGCAAAACAATGGCAACAAAGCATGAAATATTTTGGTAATTTAATATTGCAAAATTGACTCTTCTGTGGATTATCAACTTATATTTCAAGTCAATTTTGATGTAATTTTGTCTTATGAAAAGAGATAAAAATTAGCTCTTTAGAATATACGTGTGCAAAAGGTATGCCAGCCATATAGTGTACTCAAAATGAAAATTAATAATATCCCTAATCTGTTCCCGTTTAAATTACAAAAGCGAAAATAAACTTTTCTGGAAGAAGTCCTCGCTATTTCCACACACCGATAGGCACGCAAAACGCGCGGGGCAGATAAATGCGGATAACTTAATCGAGATCATAATCACTTCTCGACTCAGCGTTGAACTTGACTCAATGCTATTTTTTGTGAATATGAGAATATCAATTTCATTCCCGCGCGCACTGCTACTCATCCTGCTGCTCGGTCTATCTCTCTCGCTATGGATATTACATGCCGCGGCAAAGAGGCGGTCCTCAGTTCCCCTGCCCCCACTCCCCTGCCCCCACTCCCCTGCCCCCACTCCCCTGCCCCCACTCCCCTGCCCCCACTCCCCTGCCCACACTCCCCTGCCCCCACCCCCTGCTCACACTCCCCTGCCCCCACTCCCCTGCCCCCACTCCTCTGCCCCCACTCCTCTGCCCCCACTCCCCTGCCCCCACTCCCCTGCCCCCACCCCCCCTGCCCCCACTCCCCTGCCCCCACTCCCCTGCCCCCACTCCCTGCCCCCACTCCCCTGCCCCCACTCCCTGCCCCGCACTTCCCTGCCCCCCTCCCCCCTGCAGGGGAGTGCGGCTCCTCTGACCCCCGCTCCTCTGGCCCCCGCTCCTCTGCCCCCCCACTCCCCCCCATCCCTACCCTCAATCTCTTTGCTGTTCGACGCCGACGAAGTCCAACTCGGCTTGTGTACGCCCACGGAAGCAAGGCTTCCTCCTCTCTACTCCTTACTCTCCCCTTCCCTTTTACACCATCCCCCTTCCCCCGGCGGCGCCCGAGTGTCGCTTCCGTCTCTCGTTATCCAGTAGCTGCGAGCTCGCTCTGTCGTCCCGCTCGAATGTTTCGCTTTGTTGATGTTCTTAGAAGCGCAAGTTTCGCGTTCCATCTGCCATCTCGACATCACTCTTCAAATGTAAACAAGCGCACTTGATTTTATCAATAACTAGCTGGAGTTACTCGGCTTCGCTCGGGAAAGAATTTTCTTTTAAGCAGCAAACTATTTTTATTTCTCGGGGCCTCGCGCTGTTGGTGACCCCAAATTTCTCAAATATGTTATTCGGGAAGAGGTTCACACGGAATTTTAACTACCACCTAAAGAAACCATTGAAAAATTTTAGTCAGGCTGCGCTCGTGGGTGTATCTCAATGGCGAATCCATCATATAATCAAGGCAGACTGCTTTTCCAAGAATATTTTGGCGTAATCGAGCAGTTTTATTAAAATAGGAATTACTCCGAGTGCACCATAAGCCCTGAATTTTCGTTCCCCATTCCTTAATTACGCAAGCGATGTTTACATTAACATTTAATATTTTATGTATTGTAT
Organism: Tanypteryx hageni; assembly: GCA_028673005.1. Classification (NCBI taxonomy): domain Eukaryota; kingdom Metazoa; phylum Arthropoda; class Insecta; order Odonata; family Petaluridae; genus Tanypteryx; species Tanypteryx hageni. The sequence continues at coordinate 20,189,138 of CM054115.1, forward strand.
TGTAAAGATTTGCCATTCATATATTTACGCATTAACGTCTTGCTTAATATCCACATGGATAGATGTACCGAAGCCTTTAAAGTAGCAATGAAATAATGTCAATACTATTAGCGAAAACGTAAACAATAAACAACATCTTCGTTACCGAACAAATGTAAGTAGATGTATCGATTTATATTGCGATAAGTCTTTCAACGTTAATGGTAAAAGATAACAATGTTATAATATTCCTTAAAATCATTTGACTCACTTTAAAATTATTCATAGACTATATTTAATCCATTTGTACCCTTTATCTTGGCGTAGGTTATTTTTCTTCTGCGGCTCGCTACGGTGTGGACTTTCTTTGAATTAATCTTTACGTGGCTATCTCCCTTTGAGGATGACAAAAATTAAGAAATTTAACTTTGTTGCCGCCTGGAAAATGTTAATAAATTTTGCGCTTAAAGGATAATTTCGAGCGATTTAAAATGTAATACGACTAAAAATGAACAGAATTAAAATACTAAATCTTTCCTGTGTAAAACAAGCCATTTACCGTGATCGTAAGTTAATATTTAGGTATATTTATATCCACATCAGTGGAGGACTGCATGGCATTTTGGGGCTTCTCCACACCATTTCCCATACATTATTATGGAAATAGTATTTTGTTGACCCCATGGGGTATAAGATATCCCACGGCCTACATACCTAGACCAAGTTCTTCCTTTGGTCCATAAGGTAGACCATGAAACATTTGAATTTGATAGCTTCAACGGTGTAAAAACGTATGAAGAACATACACACATATACTCTAAAATATTTATAAGACAAGTTAGGAAAGTGTACAGTGTGTCACAAATAGGCGCGTTTCGTGCGATTGGGTATTTGAAACTATACGATATAATTTGACCGAACCACACCATAAAACAGCAAAACCGCCACCCGATTGTATCTTTGTCTGCAGACCTAGACCAAGTTCTACGTTTTGTCCATAGTGTGGCCAATGAAACTTTTGAATTCGATAGCTTCAACGATTTAAAAACGTATAAGAGACATACAAACATACATATATACACACATTCATTTTTATATATTAGAAGATGCATTACGGAAAGCATGCGCTAGTGGAAGCTGAGATTGCATCTTACAAGGGTAGACTACGTACCTTGGGTCGTCGATTTCGACAAAACTTTTTTATTGGTATAAAACTTAAAATAAGAAGCCCCCTGTATTGGCTTTTGATTGAATGGGCCTTAGTTTTGGCAGAATCCTTTTTTTCTTTTCGCAGGATTAACTGTGTTTGGATAAATAGCAATAATAGGCAGACAATATCGAGCAGGTGGGTTGGGTTGGGTGGCTACCGTTCTGGCCTTGGTTTATTTTGTCTCGGGTTCAAATCCCACGTCATGCCTAGATTTCTTTTCGTTTTAATCCACTTTATTATTTTTAATTTATTGTATTATTACTTATTTATTAACTTTATTATTTATTTCTTCATTAAAATTTTGATGTAAATTGCCGTCCGAAAGAACATAACTATTAGATTCGTGCTATTCGTCACTTGAAGGGGAAGTGTGTGTACACGTTTTTGGTGGATAACTGTCGTAGAAACAAGAAAAGCATTCAGAAGGCTTCACAACTATTTAAGAAAAATTACATCAATTCTGTCGTCATTTTACCAGATTTGGAGCACGTAACTACAACGTTTAGGAACTCCTCCAACTGCCTCACAGTTCTGCTCACTCGAATCCCAAACGTACCTCTAGGTTCTTGCATACAAATAAACACTTTGGGTTGCAAATTTCCTGAAGCGGTAATCGCATACTGTGACGTGTATGAATGCGTGATTTTGTTCCTGTCTCTGATATATTTCTGGACAGCCTTTTCGCCTTGATGAGTCAAGGTTCGCTTCACGTCAACTCTGTACTCGCATCCAGTTTGGTCGGTATTAATGACGTAGTCTAGGTCATAGTTGGGTATTATGAGCAATGTTTGTTTTTAGAAAACATCAGCAGCTTTTAAAGTTTCTTCCAAAGACGTTTAATCTTTTTGAGAAACGTAGTTTGTAACTGCTCGCAGTCGAATTCGGAATTCCTTCTTGAATTTTATTAGCCACGCTCGAGATGCAGTGATGTTGAACTCTGGCGATGTATGTTGATAGGCTGCAGCTAACGCCCTCTGGATGTAATGGTCCTTCCTTTCCCTTGCTTTGCAAAATTTGTCGTTTTTAATCATGTTATGTTTGTCCAAGCAAGTTCCTCCTTTCGCATTATCTTTACACCACTGCGACACTTGTTCTTTGCGTTTCAACAGCTGCAATCCTCGTTCCTGTAGCGTTAGATACAATTCACATCGAAATATCTACCAATACGCTCTTGTGCATAGATTTTAGTGAAGTAAATAAATAATAATACAATAAATAAATAATAATACAATAAATAAATAAATAATAGTATAACAAATAAAGAAATATTAATATAATAAAGTTAATAAATAAATAATAATACAATAAATTAAGAATAATAAAGTGGATTAAAACGAAACGTGGGATTGGAACCCGGAACAAAATAAACCGTGTCCAGAATGGTAACCACCGAGCCAACCCACCTGCTCGACATTGTCGGTCCATTATTTCTATTTATCCAAAAGCAGTTAATCATGCGAAAAGAAAAAAATATTCTGCCGAAACTAAGGTCCATTCAATCAAAAGCCGATACAGGGGGCTTCTTATTTTAAGTATTCTAGCAACAAAAAAGTTTCGTCGAAATCGACGACCCAAGGTACGTAGTCTCCCCGTATTACAAGTTGGAGACGAATTTGAATCCCTCGAAGGTAATAGGATGGAGTTCGTTATGCGCAGGATCTGCGGATCAATGTAATATTTGCAACATTAGTGTGCGGTAGGCCAATAATCGATTTTAATGATAATATGTAATTGAATTTAATATCCAGTTTTAATGCAGTACCCAACGCCAATCCCGGAAAGCTTGGGACCAGAAGGTGTCAGGATTTTGTATATCAGGCTAAAGTGCCAAGCGCCTATAAAATAAGAACACTGAAGGTACCTAAGTAGTTGTTTCTAAATGTTAATGGCAGTAAGATAAATAATAATTATACCAACGCTTTGAATAGTTTTCCATTTCATCTCATCTGAAGACGCGTAGGATGGCTTTCGAACGAGTCGGATTATTAAAAATATGATTTCAGGTGACCGCAGTTTTGGGAATCACAGATAAAAGGTTGAATACTGTACCTCTTCGTAAATGAATGCAATCGCAATTTACTTGAACCTTTAATCTTCTCAGTTTAAACGATGCTTCCTGTATCGAAACAAATAATTCAGCCTATTCCATTTTATACTCGTCTTTTAACGACGCGAAAATTAATATCTTCCGTGCAAATGCCGCTACTAAAAGCAGCTGTTCCCTCCCTATTCGCATTAATCGTCCCTCACTCTTGCTCCACACTCCCTCCTTCAGCCATCCTCACTCCTCTCTCCCTCTCCTCACCTCTCTCCCTCACCTCTCTCTCTCACCTCTCTTCCTCACCTCTCTCCCTCACCTCTCTCCCTCACCTCTCTCCCTCACCTCTCTCTCTCTCACCTCTCTCCCTCACCTCTCTCCCTCACCTCTCTCCCTCACCTCTCTCCCTCACCTCTCTCCCTCACCTCTCTCCCTCACCTCTCTCCCTCACCTCTCTCCCTCACCTCTCTTTCTCCCTCACCTCTCTTTCTCCCTCACCTCTCTTTCTCCCTCACCTCTCTTTCTCCCTCACCTCTCTTTCTCCCACACCTCTCTTTCTCTCTGACCTCTCTTTCTCCCTGACCTCTCTCTCCCTCACCATTCACGTCCTCCTCCCTTCATCCCTAACCTACGCCATCCTTCGCTCCATCTCCCTCCGATCCTCTCATTGTCATGGAGAACTTGAACACTTACCCTCATCCCCCGTTACCTTTCGATTCCACAATTGTTCTAAATCTCGGCGGCACCGAGGGGCGTCTCTGTCTCTCTATCGCCCCCTCTTTTTCGCCTAAAATGACACCTCGCGTTCGAGGCGTCGTCTCCATTTCCTCTCTTCTTCCCCACGACCTCGCCCATCTCTGTCTCTCTTTCTTTCCCTCTCTCTCTCTCTCGCACCTCCCCCGAGGCCTCTACTATCGATCCGAAGACTTGCAACTCGCCGCATAATCGTCCGCTCCATTTGCTCCCTCGGCGGAAGCAGAACCCTCTCTTCCCCGTAAGGGAAGGAAGGAGGGTCCTTACTCGCCCCCCTCTCCCAGTCGTCTTACCGATACACCTGCTTTCCATGATTTCCTATTCATCCGTTCGCGAAACAATCAATCCACGCGAACGATTTACATTCAGACAAACCCATAACCCATTATTACGGATATTTTCCTGCAGAATTCAATCGTGATGTCAATTCAACTTCTTAAAAACGCCTACGGTAGATATACAGACCGTTCCAATACGATCACGTTATACGGATCACTTGCTAGTTGCGTTATCCTTACCTACGTATGAAAGCAATCACTGATTGTGGCACGAGAATGATGATGACGAGGTCACGGAAAAGACAAAATATAATTTTGAAAAACTGGCGTCGGCTTTCTATGTTTGCTGCGTGCGGTGGACCATTGTCTCCGACGTTTCGCGCCCGTTGCAGATCTTCAGAGATGAAGCGATGACGTATCTATCGCCTTCTGTCCACGTTTATACGGTAGTCTCGTCCTTCACATAATGGCAGCTGTGGGCAGAAGCGTAACTGGAAGATATGGCGCCTATGGCAACATTTTAAGGAAACACCTTGTTTGCGTAAAATATGATTCACCTACATTTCCATAAAGAATATTAGCTTTTTTATTAACAATAACTTAAATATTTTGGTATTAAATTAGTTTTTATTTATGGAAAAATAAACTTTTAGCATTTTGTGGGAACGTTGGGCTCCTTTTGCAATCGGCGTCTATGAAAATGCCACCTTCGCCATATCCTAGTTACGGCACTGGCTGTGGGTTTCACCGAAACCCGACGCCTGTTTTTCATCACAACGCGATGCACAGTGGGAAAAATTGCCATTCTAGCTGGACAAAAGTAAAAAAATGAAATCACGAGAACTTGATATAACTGATTATAAAGGAAACTAGAATGGCCCCAGTTCACAAAATGTTACATTGTATGCAATTTCGCTAAAGCTTTTAGATGTGGCAACAACTTGAACATTACCTATAAATAGCTTTCAGGAGCCTTTGTTTGCCAGTCGTTTTTCGATCGTTGAGTTAAGAACAAGATTTTGTGAGTTTTATGTTAAGTGCGTATGCTAACTGCCATGGATATTGCAGAAAAAGGTAAGTTCTTATGTTTTAAAACTAAAAACCTATTATATTCCAGTTAATTTTCCTGTCATTTTCCTTTGAATATGTGTAGTCTATTTTATACCAATGAATTGAGATGCTCCCTGTTTTGTTAGATTTATATACATAAATAGTACCCCAGAGTTCCGTCATAGTTATTATTTTCTATTAAAGTATGACTCTTTGCGAACAAAAAATAATGAACACTAGCTGCTTTTAAGTGCTCTTTTGAAAGTTGTTTTTTTTTCAGAGATACTCCATTTCTTGGAAAGAGCTCTTTGATTTTTGGCATCAGGAAAGTGATACAAGAAAGCGAAATAATGCAATGTATTCATTTTTCATTTTTCCTATACAAATTGAGTTTAGAAGACTGTTCCAATAAAGAGCTGTGTCATTCTGTTAAGTACAAAATTAAATTAATTTGTTGTAAAATTGCAAGAAAGTGGAGAGAGAGTACACGAAGTTTGCAGAAATTCTTATCCAGAAATTCCGCTTGGTTAGAGCAAGAAATTACTTTTCCATGCGAAAGAACAAGCAGATTTAGTGCGTCTATTAACTTAGAGGTATCTTCTTCCAATATCGGTCGTCCTAAGAAATTGTTTTCAGATTCAAGCAATAAAACGAAGAAAAGAAGAATACAATCTTTGTTGGAGAATAATACCAGCGAAGAATTATCCTATGCTGCGGAAGTTAGCATACGATCATCTGGTAGAAGAGATGCTGATCAATTAATGAAAGAAGCTGCTTTTGGGACATCGAAATGGCATTTAAAATCAAGAAGGCCTACACATCAGCTCCCCATAAACCAATTTATTACACGCCTGAAGAAGCTTTGTCTTTATTTGTTGAAGATAAATACACCAAGAGTTCGTATATGTTAATGTAATCAGATGCTGAAATGCGAAATGCAAACATTTATCCGTCACATCACGTGATCAGACAGGCGAAAAAGAAGTGATACCCCGAAAAAGATTCTATAAAAATCACAGGTATATCAGCCGGAATTAAACTGCAAACTTTGTTAGACCGCACAATAGAACGAATCGTTCAAGTGCAGAAGGAAGTATTAGTACAAAATGGAATTGGTATTAAAACCCCTCCGCGGCTAAGTATCGTTTTCAAATGGGGACTAGATGGAAGTTCAGGGCAAAGCACCTACAAACAGAAGTTTATCGAAGAGGAGAGTGAAACTCAAAGTGATGACAGCTTATTTGTCATTTCGGTTGTTCCCCTGCAACTTTATGCAAACTTTAATAAAAACGGAAATAAAAAACTTATTTTGTGGAAAAATTTTAGGCCCTCCTCCACACGTTTTTGTAGACCTATTAAACTTCTTTTTGAAAAAGAGTCAACACATTGAGAATCAAATAAAGGAACTTTCTCCGACAAAAGTGGTGATAGACGGAATAGAAATATTTGTTGAACAGAAATTGAAAATGACCATGATTGACTGAAAGGTTTGTGGTGCTGTGACTAATAGGTCATATCAAAATTGTTATGTTTGCGGGGCAAACCCTAAGGAGATGAACAGACTTGAAATTTTGTCACTGAAAACTCCCGATGAAAGTTGTTATGACTATGGTCTTTCTACCCTGCATGCTTGGATTAAGTGTTTTGAATGCTTGCTGCACATTGCCTACAGATTAGAAATAAAGAAATGGCAAATCCGTGACAAAGATGAAAAATCAAAAGTGGAAGCAAGAAAGAAAGAGATTAGGAAAAGATTTCTTTCGGAAATGGGATTGTTAGTTGATGTTACGAAGCCTGGTAGCGGGACAACGAACGACGGCAATACCGCCCGCCGATTTTTCAGCAACCTTTTCTCGCCTCGTCCATAACCAGTGTCGGGGAAGAATTAATTATGCGATTTGGTGTTATTCTAAAAACAATTTCCAGTGGTTATACTATTAACACTGAAGCATTTGAAAATTATGCTAGAGACACTGCAAAATTATATATTAAACATTACACATGGTACTACATGCCATCAACAATACATAAATTGCTTATTCATGGTTCCGAAATAATTAAATCGGCAATATTACCGATAGGGATGTTATCCGAAGAAGCACAGGCGGCTCGCAACAAGGACTGTAAAAAATACAGAGAGGGACACACTAGGAAGTGTTCGAGGAGACAAACAATGCATATGTTACTTGTGTCTTCTGATCCTGTGATGTCTAGTTCTCGAACATTACCGTCAAAAAATATAAGGCAATTCAGTAAAGATGTCTTTACACTGTTATTAGAACCAGAAGGATTACTTCGCGAGAAAGTAATCACATAGACTCGGAATCTGGTATAGATAGTGTTACTTCCGATTATGATTAAATGTAAATATAATACGGACTGAGAATTTGTTAACATTTACAAAGTTCTGATAAAAAAATTTTATTTATTTTTCCTTGCGTTAAAAAAACAATCCCTAAATTACTGTTCCTCTCAAGATGCAGGTTTTGTAAACTTAAAGTATTATTAAATATTAAAAATATGGTGCATATATTAATTATTTTTTTTTATTAATTAAATGTCCACAGTTTTAAAACTAAGGGTCACTATACAACTTCCAATTCACTTAGACTTTTGACCCGCTAGAATGGCCGTTTGTCCCACTGTGCGACGCTGCTAAAAGCTACGCCCGAAGTTAAAATATAATTATACTCATGATTAAGGAATATGAAAAACAAATGCCAAACACATGTAACGACCCCACCATAGCACGCGTGTGATCTTAATCACTCTAAAAATGAAATGCCTCCGTAGGACGTAAAGGCAAAGCTATCTATCAAAAATCAAGAAAATATGTATAGAAATCCTGAAATTAAATTCCTTTTTATAAATTTTTCTGAAATTCTGCAGTTTATTTCATATTTATATAAAGCATGTGTGTCGTTTGAATCCACCTGAAATTTCATTAGAAGAGATAAAATGAGTGAGAGAGACAGAAGGGGGAGAGAGAGAAAGAAAGATGAGGGAGAGAGGAAGTAGAGAGGAAAGTAGAAAGAAAGGGAAAAAGAAAGGGAGATAGGTAGAGGAAGAGTAGAGAGGAAAGGGAGAAAAAAGGGGAGAGGGAGAAAGGAGATAGATAGATAATCGTCTTTATTCCGGCGAAATTTGGATCATAAGGTTCATTCTTACATTTAACCCTTCGTCAATTTCATGAATATTAAAAATTAAAGTATTATAATGAAGAGTATATAAAATATACAAAACAAAAAGATATTAGTGAAGACATTTAAGTTTGTGGGGAAAACCTAGGAAAAAACAGATTTGTTCTTCCTAGTAAAACCCACGCAGGAAAACACCCACAGAGATGGGAGGTATGAAAAACCTGCGAAAATCCTACATAGAAGGGGAGAGAGAGAGAGAGAGGGAGGGGGGGGGGGGGGTTGCATTGCACCAGCCTTAAGATCCTCCCAAAAGGAGCGGAACGAGTGGGAGCCGAGCCTATTTGAGCGATGACGCCCACGAGGACAGCTCGCAAATCTAGCGTTAGAAGACTGAGAATGAATGTGATCTTTGGACACTCACCAATCATAGGGTTTCCGGCATTTCGGATGAAGGGTCTTAAAAGGTTACGAGAGACTCGCTTAAAACAGAAACCCATTCCGCGCCAAGTATCTTCTATCGGCCGCCATTTTAGAACCACCTCCGCACTCCCCTCACTTCTTCCCTCCCTAGAATCTCTCACTCTCTCTTCGTTTCTTCTACTCTTTCTCCATCGCCTGCTCCATGAAGCTATTGCTAATATATAATAATCGATAATTTTATCTACTACAATCTTTGGTGTTATTTGCCACGCGAAATACTGTAATAATCGTTAACAAACTCATTTAAAGCAATGTTTTATTCGCGTCGGCGCTATTGAACAGATTTCTGCGTTCGAATGAAGCGAATGATCGGCGGAGCTGTTGTTTGCGCGAAGAAATGTCTTCTCGTATTCGCCTATTCTCTCAAGACTGCCGCTCTACAAATAAACGTCCCTCCACGCTTGTTTACCATTGCTTCTTTATCGTGAAAGCCTCGCGAAAAAATAGATATTTTTATAAATGGTGAGGAACGCCATAAATTTTACTCCTAGCTCGACGCACATGGTATGTATTACGTCACACAAAGGCAAATGCAAAAGCTAATCTCTCATCCCTAAATAAACGCTAAATTTCGGCGAAAAGCTAATGCAACCGAGTTGGCGACGAATTAGGAAGAATGCAATGAAGAGGAAAGAGAAACAGGAAGGAGGAGGAGGATATGTGAGGGGAGGGAGGGAGAGAGAGGGGAGGGAGAGAGAGGGGAGGGAGGGAGAGAGGGGAGGGAGAGGTGGGGGAGATGAGGGGAAGAGAAGGGGGGAGAGGGGCGGAAGAGGGAGGGGCGGGAGAGAGAGAGGTGGGGGAGGGGAAGCGCAGGGTGGAATGGGAGGGGTGTTTGAAGGAGAGGGAAGGGGCGGAGGAGTGCTTTAAAGTGGCGAGGGATAATAAAAGCGAGGGCGCTATAAGAGAAGAGGGTGAGCGACTAAGAGGAGTTTATTTGGGAGATAAGACCGGATGAAATGGCCGAGTTCCCTTCCTCCATTCTCTCTTTTCATCCAAATATTTAGAATGGCCGAGTGCAATCTATGCTTCTTCCATTTCCAGCGTCCCCCTCCAAGCCCTCCAACCGGCTTCCCTAAGACAACAACTATCTCATCGGTCGGGATAAGAAAGGCAGCTACGTGAGCATTCGCATTTTCCCGAGAATCCCTTCGGCTGAAGAAACAGTTGACTAGAGAGTGGGCGCATTTCAAAAGGGTTCTTCTCTCCATATCACTCTTCCTCCCGTACTCACTCTCTCTTAATTCATTCCTTCGGTGACTTCGGACACATTTTGAAATAACATTGCAGTTATCTTGCTTAATGTCGGGTATCGCCCGAAGAAATTCACCATCTCGGAGAAACGGCATTTGAAACTCAGGAAGAGTATTCAATTTGGTTTTCGGCGGATGTCCTTGACTCAAAGGGTAATCCCCGTAGAAAGCGAATGTACGTAATGTACCAATGGCTTTACTTGTCCACTATCGCTGCTTCTGTCGACATTTGCCACACTGGTTTGGATATTGTCCGGATCAAATTTTTAAAGTGGAGCGAGTTATTTACAACTGAAACTCACTATACTACCTAACCATGGTTTAAAAGTCTTCAGTTAGCGTGGCTAGAATAGAATTTTTAACTTTTATTTTTACAGTAGTAGCAGGAAAGCTGATGCTTTCATCTCTTGGTCGGCATTATCCACCTACACTAGCAATGTTCAGCGTCTTCAGTCGGCATGCCAATGTCTGCCTGTCATTATCTTGGCCACTTATGTGTTCAAACGGGAACGCCCAAGTTTCCAATGATTTCACGCATTATTGCCGCATTTTTCTTGCTATTCATTGCTATTTCCTGAATGAACGAAACTTCAGTCGGCATGCCAATGTCTGTCTGTCATTATCTTGGCCACTTATGTGTTCAAACGGGAACTTCCAAGTTTCCAATGATTTCACGCATTATTGCCGCATTTTTCTTGCTATTCATTGCTATTTCCTGAATGAACGAAATATATTAGTTTTTTGGCGGTACATACGTTGAGCCCTTCTCCAACGCTGATTCAATTATATTCGGTTAAATAAAAGTGACACTTATTTACCCAACACGTATAAAATTTAACTGTACGCGATCTCGAATAGTGTGTGCACCGCGTTTAACCCATGAATTTTACGCGAGAAAGCTTGCAGGCTGTGCGAACACGTGATTTTATCTGTAAGACTCTAAATTTGCGCAGTGGGATTTTTTCCAACACAGCCTCTTCTAAGAGGGTAAGAACCGCGTTGCGCAAAAAATTACTGTGTTTGTTATCGCAAAACCAATTCTTATCATAAAGAAACTGAGTTAAATCTGATCAATTTATAGCTCGAATATTGGGAATAAATCTACTACTGTACAACAAATCAGATACTAGTTAATTTATTTTGGAAATCCCTCATCCCTTAAACGTTTTCAAGAGGTCAAAAACGGAAGTTAATATAAAATTATGTTAACCTAAGGGATACCAAGACTTTTTTCTTTCTATATTTCAGTGTGACGAAATTCGCGAAATTTTTCGAAAAAGAAATTGTCCACAGATCTGTTTGAAGAAAGAATGCGATTTTCAATCATTTTCATATATTCCTCGTTTGTAGTTACTTACATGAGCCAGCGAGTACCGAATAGATTTGCCACCTCTCGGGGTTTGATCCGGAGTCTCTGGCTTTTGACGGTTGTCTCCGGGTCATCGGTAAAATTCTCCGGGTTAACACGAAAATTTTTGAATTTGGTATTCCATATTATGATTAATTTTTATTTAATTTTTAGAATGCAAGCTTCTCATTTGCTCACGGCCACGTCATGCGATCGACCTAGGAGTAATACCCGAAAATACCACCTCTCCGGATTTACCGTTGAGTTTGAGGGTTTTGGATAGTAGTTTCCGAGTTCAATGACTGGTTATCTCGATCCAGGAAACAGAAGTTTTCAAAAGAAGCAACTTTACTGCAGAACAGTTGACTATCTCAAGAAATTGTATAATTTAGAAAATAATTCATTAGAATATTTTTCGGTATTAACTCGATGAATAAAAACCTTAAATAAGAAGATTTTTCGAATGCGGCAAAGTACGTGAAAGTTGATTTAGTTGAAAATATGTAATTTATACGATGAGATTCAATTATTGAACAAACGTCCACCACAAACGCCAAGCGCTTGATGTGCCCATTGACGAAAAGTGGGTTGGAATTTTCTCCATTTGTAAAGAATTCAATGAATTGCCAGAACTTGTAGCCAATATTTTATCCATTCCTATTACTAATGCCCTAGTAGAAAGAATGTTTTCCATTGTGGGAAATACGTGAAGCGAAAGGAGGAATAGAATAAGGGTTGAGCTTGTTAAGACAGAAACCAGCAGTAAAATGAATTTTGACATGACCTAAAATGTATTAGTAAGACCGAACAAGTTGAATTACCCAGAAGTGCGGTGAGGAATGAGGAATATAAGTGGAAATAAAAATAATCAGTTAGAGTGGAAATATTACCATTATAAAATTTATTATTCATAATTTTTAATAATATCTTTTATTGTTTTTTTTTATTAATTAAGAAAATTCAAAATGTAAACTTTCAAAATAGTTATTTTAATGTCTTTTATCTCCTTAATATCTCAGGATGTTTATTGTATAGGAACTTCCAATATCCTGAAAATAGGAAATATTACCTTACAATCACACTTCATGTGTACCTACTTTAAAACTTCATGTCCGAAAATATAAGATTTTGATTTGGGTTTTAAAATATCCGGGTTTGAGTTAAAAATGTTAGTTTTTCTATAAAATCTCCGGGCTTGGGTCCGAAATCTCAGGATGCTGACAGTGTTAGGATAATCTGAAAATCTGAAGAAACTTTCATCTTTTTTGCTATGTAATGTCGTTCTTTAAATCTGGATCTTGTTTTCACCGTTATTGTACTGTGAAACAGTGCTGTAATCTCCTGATTTACTCGCACCATGAGTTCCTGAAAATTAGTTCGTAAATCGAGAATTATTTTCCCATAATACATATAGTGTTAAAATAAAGGAATGCATGCATCCTTACGTCATTGTGACGGATGAAAGCCTAGTCGGAGACGACATTCACAAGTTTGACATGTAATACATTGTGCGCGCAATATTGTGAAAAGTAATTTTTTTCGTGCTGTGAAGAATGCAATACTTATTTATATATCTCTCTAGGAGTGTGCAACCTTTTTTCCGATGGCGGGCCACATTATCATTACCGAATATCTCGACGTGCCTCATTTAAAGTCGCAGTTGTTTCTATGGGCCGCATTTAAAGCCTCAGATGGCTCGATGGACCGCGTTGGACTTTGACCTATAAGAGGTCGCGCGGTATTTTGTAACCGAAGTGCATTAACGTTGACCGCGTTGGAAACATTTTTACTCTTTTAAAAATAAATAAATAAAACACAGTTCGGGAATAGGATTAGCAAATGAATTAACGGTCTGTAAATAATTACACAAGTACTACCTATTTCCAAAGGCTTTACCGAGATTTGCGAGCCAAAATCAAGACGCGTAGCGCCGCCCTACCAGGAGGGAGGGAGGGGATGATGCGAAGCTAGGCACGGAGTTGGACGCTAGGGGCGGGGCCTCTAGTGTGTATTTGAATATCTTTTATGAAATTCCTCGGTTGTAACAGCGGTGTATTGTACGTTAAAATAATATTACTATACGATAAATATTATATCAAGCACTTTCTATGCTAGCTCAACATGAAAATACCGCAGTAGCAACACTGTAATTTTCCAGAAAATGTATATAAATACTGTAATTTATTATATATATATATATATATACACATTTATGAAATAAACGTTATATACTTGCTCGCTTTTATTTCAAATTACGGTATTATGCGGGGTTGCGGGAGTTGCGCAAAAGTTCGTGGGAACAAGGTTTTAAGCATATTTTTGGCGCAAAAATTATTGTACGTATAATTGAAAATTCTTAAATCGGATGCTCGTGAATCGGAAGATTTCAGTATACAAAAATACTAAGGATAAATGTTAAAAAAAGGTTTCTCTGTTAATGTTGCTACCTTTATAGAATGTTAGCACAGTAACTTAACATAAATTGTTAAAACTGCATATTTATATTCCTGTCACACGTCGAAATAAATTGCGACACCTAAAACATGCTAAAATAACTTTTTATAAAATTCTATATAGTCCGTCCCCCTCCTCCTTGTTGGTGCATGGCATTCCAAGGTTTAGGAATAGGCGAGTGAAACCAACCATTGGGCGGGTTCCTGTGTGCGTGTGCGATAGATTCATTCAGGGCCTCCGAGAAGTCATTACGAAGGGGAAATCGAATTCTTTTATATCGAAATGGACAAACCACGAGTGGCGGTTTTGATGATTTCATCGATGTCTTTGACAACGGGAGCCGGTGCTCTCTCCTTTAGTTTACCGCTCACCGCGAGCGATTCTCGCTTTCGCCGATGATAAGCCCTTTAAAGTGTCTCAACGCGTGGAATGAGGAGTGGATAGTGTGCGCGGCGCAGAGAGGGAGTGTGTTTGGGGAAGCTGACGACGGAGGGAGAAAAAGTGGGTGCAGAGGGTGAGCGGGAGGAGGAAGGGAAGCTGCCGAGGCGCAACAGGCCGGAAGTGGTTCTCGCGTGGCAAAAATAGCGATCGAATTATAGTCCAGCCGTGATTTTCCAATGTTTTAGTCTTAATCACGGGACTTAAGCTAACGGATTAGCGATATTGCACGTTAAACGCTCAGATTTAGGCGGAATCGGCCGATTTTTCGGGCAGTAACCGCATAAAATGCAAAACGCTCGAATGAGGTAACTTTATTCGAATGAGTTCATCTAAAACCATCTCGTCTGCGATTCTATTTCTAGTTTCTCATTCGCGAGAAGAATTAATACTTCCTTGCATCGAATCATTTCTCAAAACTCGCGAACAACGCTCGAGGTGATATGCTAAGAGACCGAATGGATTTGGAAATGGAAGGAGTGGCGAGAGAAATTGAGAGACTGTCGGGGAATATTTAATCGAAGAAAGGATGGATGCGTAAGGGAATTCTACGGACTAGGCAATAAAAAAGACGAAAACACAGTGCGTGAGATAAGTCACGGGTCAGCCGAACAGAACATTTCTTCAAACTTCAGTACTATCGCGAATGAATTCGGGCAAACATTTTGATCTGCTGAAGTTTGGAAAATGAATATTTTAAATCGTTGATGAGCGATTATTGCTCGGAATGTTTTTTAAAAATCGTTAAACAGGAAATGTTTTAGAACCACGTGGCATCATACAATTAAAGGCGCTATAAGAAGTCGCCGTAGTTTGGCGAATGTAAGGAATATTCCGATTCAACGACTTAACCGACGCTAACATTGGAATGGCACCACCAATAAGTGCTCTAACCCCCCTCTCTCACAACCAGTTCGACTTGTTTTCTTCAGTCTGCGCCATACCACTGGACAAAAGCCTCTAATTAGCTCACATCTTCTTTCTTAATAGGAGAATCTAGAAAAGATATCGAACTCACTACAGTAAAACATTCGACGAAATATTGTGTAATTTGTGCATTTTATAAACCGTATCTCAACAGTGGAATAGCTGACGAGATATTATGGATTATACCAAACAAATGGAATTAATGATTCATGTCACTAAGCGTTAAAAACGATACACGAATGATCCTCGGGTGCGGTCATTTAGCGGCTAACATGGACATGCACGTATCGTATATTTTAATTCACATCTGAAAAGCGTCTTCGCTCTCAGATAAATGAACGTCAAATTATGTTTGTTCGTCACTTATCCTTCCGCCGGAACTCATGGCAGAGAGCACTGGTGCAGGCTCACTGACTCCCGCGACCGGGTGCACCCAGAGACGGATTTACGCCTCCTGGGGCCCCTGGCGCTAAGCAGCCGGGGGCCCTGCAATCTAAATATATAATGAAACCGCTCCTAACGGCTACCCTCTTTTGTGACACCTCTTAACGATAGTTTTTCTATGGAATCATAGAGAGGTTACACTGATTTTTACATTAAGATATTTAACATTTCTGAGATGATATACTAAAATATTTTTTCGGGGCCCCTTACTTCAAGGGGCCCCTGTCGCGCGGCTAGTAACCCCCTTAAATCCGCCACTGAGTGTGAGATAGAAATTCAAGATTTAGGGTAACAGAGCGGTAGGGAAATCTTGCTTTTTGCCCCAATTTCCGCAGATCCATACGGAACCCCAGGGTTCCGCATAACCGAAGTTGAGAAGCAATGCCTCACTAGGCCACTCCGACTCCTAGTTTTTGCAGCGCCAAGTGATGAGAGTACGAAATATTCTGTAATCTGCAATGTCTTTTGTTATAAAAGTATACATTCAAGCTAGTCGCCCACTAGTTCGGAACAGAACGGAAACGAACACTTCGGATCGGGTCGGAACAGACGTTCATGAGCTCACTAGATCGTAACATTTGTTTCGAAAGCTTCAATGTGTGAAGTTTTGTCCAAGCAAGTGTGCGTAACTTAATAATGATTGACTGTAGTAGCAGTAGATCCGACGAAGAAATAAAATGCAATAATTTTCCACCAGTGAAATTATGCGCTCTTGTATGGCACTCTACAGTCTAGTACAATAGAATAATTATCATTACACTTGCGTAATCACGTCAAGGAGGGAGACTGGCTTCGTAATGTTTGAAGCCTGACCGCTGGGCATGCGCCGGCCCCACCTCGGCTGAAGCTCTCGTCAGCAGTACGTTCGGAATCCGTCAAAATATTCTCCGATAGCATTCTTTTCCGATCCGATCTGATCCGAAGTGTTCGTTTCCGATCGGTTACGAGTTAGTGGGCGAATAGCTTTATAAACTTGTTACGCAAAATATTCGTTTCGCCAGAAATTATATCGTTCCCCCAATTGAAAGATTTTTTCAATGAAATAAAATAAAATTGTGATGCTGCTTGGTTTTTCCGAAAAGAGGTGATCCTTCAAATTTCTCTACTCTACTCCCATTGGTGAAAAGTGTTACGAATATAACTCCAACCACTTCCTCAAGCGATCCTCTCTCTCTCTCCTCTTGACTCTATCTCTCAACTTCAACTTTTGTTTTCCTTTCTCTCACTCTTCTCCCTTAACCTCTTTTCCCCACTCGCCCCACCCCATCTCTCTCCCACTCCTCTCTCTCCCGACCCCTCTCTCTCGCCACCCATCTCTCTCGCCACCCTTCTCTCTCTCCCCATCCATCTCTCTCTCCCCACCCATCTCTCTCTCCCCACCCATCTCTCTCGCCCCCCCTCCCTCTCTCGCCCCCCCTCCCTCTCTCCCCACCCCTCCCTCTCGCCCCACCATTCTCTCTCTCCCCACCCCTCCTTCTCTCCCCACACTTCTCTCTCTCCTCACCCCTCTCTCTCCCCCCACCCCTCCCTCTCTCCCCACCCCCTCTCTCTCCCCACCCCCCTCTCTCCCTATCCCTCTCTCTCGCTCCCCTCTCTCAGTCAGTCATTGTGCCTCCTAGGAGACGGACCTCATTAGCTAAGCGCTTCCTCCCTCCTCCTACCCTCACGCAGAAACGACCATCCTTCGCCCGTCATGGCCACCGAAGCAGCCCTTCTTGAGCAAAACACCTTGCTTATTGCTGACAATGAGAATAAGTCCATTTCAGACAAATTAGCCGAAGTTTTTTCTAAAATGGATGGTTTCAGCACAGATCTAGCCGAAGCTAAACAATTATCCGGTCCCCAACGTACTGAGAGTCTCACTAAGCTGGAAACGGAATTTAATAGTTTCGCGAACAGCTTATGAAGGATATTTCGTCCGTGAAATCTAAAGTCAGCCAGATAGAGGATCGCATTATAAACGTTGACAAGAGGCTCGACGACCTGGAGCAAAACAGCCGCCGAAACTGTCTCCTCATACATGGGATCCCCGAAAAGGATGGAGAAAACGGACTGGCAGTCGTTGATTTTCTAAACTCCACCTTAAAAGTAAGTGTCAGTCCGTTCATGATGTCCCGTGCCTACCGTATCGGGAAGAAGAACCTTTCCTGGCCTCGACCCATGATTGTGAGGTTCATCAGTTATCAAGATAATGATAACATATGGCGAAATAAAAAATCGCTAAAAAGCTCCGGTTTCACAATTACCGAGTCTCTCACCACCACCAGACTCAAGCTCCTCATCGAAGAAAAAAAACTAGCTGGCTTCGGTAATGTGTGGACGCAAGATGGCAAAGTAGTCATACTGCGGCAAAACGGCGTCTGCGCATTTATATCTCACCTGAGAGAGCTGCATGCACTTCAACTTTCATCAACCGTACCAGGGAAACCCTCAGTTATGTAGGAGGATGGCTTTCTGTGATTAGCGTGCATTGATGCGTTCTCGCCACTTTTGCTTAAAGTCCTTCGTTAAAGAGATATCCTGCCGGTGCCTACTCCTTAAATCGACCTCGGCCTGCCATCCCCGTTCCCGTGTCGCCTGCCATCCCCGTTCCCGTGCCGACTGCCATCCCCGTTCCTGTGATGCCTGCCCTCCCTGTTCTCGTGACGTCTGCCATCCCCGTTCCCGTCTCGCCTGCCATCCACTCCCCATAGTGTCCTCCACGTCACAAGTTTTTAGTATAATCCCCTCTCCGGTGCATAAAATTTCTCCTTTTTCGGTCTCTTTCTTAGTTTTTTGTGCTGGTTTATTTTAGTGTTTCCCACTGTTTTAGTGTTCCCTTTCCACTGTGTAGAAGTAGCCCTTAGTGTTGGTGCAAACCCTATTTAGTGGTTTTCTGTGTTTCGTGGTTCTGTGCTTTTCTCATTAAATCCGTGATTTAATTCCACCTTCAGTGCTTCTTCATTCCCGCCAATCTAGTTTAAAGTGCAATCCCCTCGCATTCCCCTCACTCAATCGTAGCGTCCATTTCCAGTGCAGTGCTCTTTATCTGATTAGTTTCTTCGTGTTTAATTCCTACCAAGTGCTCTCCTCGATTGCTTCATTTCATCTTTGCCTCTATTTTGTACCTGCGCTGCTTTATTGTGGTGTCTCATTTATTATTTCTTAATAATTAATTGGCATTTCTATTATTGTTACTTAGTCATTAGCATATACTGTAGCATTACTTCTCCTCTATGTGTGCTTTTTCCTGTTTGCATTAATCACCTTATCATAGCCCTTCTCAACCACGTCTTTACCTGAATCATCCACTGCACTTTGCTGCCTAGATTACTCGATCACACCGCAAAATGTTTGTCATTGAGCCTCCATCGAAACTTTTCTTCAGCCTAATTCTACTCTTAACCCAATGCACCAGCCTTCTTCCCGTCACACCACAGGGTGCCATACCCAGACCCTAATACCCCTGAATTTTTCCCACAAGTCAGACCAACCATCCACAGACGAACTAATTATCACACTCCTCATCTTACCACCAACCGTCCGCCCCCGACCCATAATGGCATTCCCCTACCCATCCCAGTCCCAACACATTCTCTTCTTGCAAAAGAACTTAAACCTTCATAATCACATCCCTTGTTATCTTTCTTCTCAGTTCGCCGCCATTAATACAGTTCACCAATGCAATACCGGAGGATGCGATAAATTACTTACTCCACTTCATAGAACAGAAATTTACAACAAATCCTTTACCGTCACTGCTTGTAAACTCTGGAATGGCCTTCCAACGTTAATAAAAACTCTTGATCTCTAAGCGCTTTTAAACGCTTGTATTACAAGTATCTCTTCTCACTCTACGGGCATTGAACCACTCCCTATCTTCTCTTTCAGGTTGTCACAAGGATGCGCTTATTAGACAAAAAATCATAATTTTACTTTACTTTATTTTCCTGTATCATAATTACTATATAATCACCCAGACATATCTTACCTTACAATCCCTATTTTCCTTTTACCCCCTCCCTTATATGAATATTAATTTATGTATTTATAAATGAATTTTTCTCCCTTTCTCAAATTATTGTTGTTGTTTTTATCTTTCTCTGAACTAATTAGGAACTTTTCGCGGTTTTTTACACCTCTCTTCTCTTCGTAGGTGTTTTCTATGTTAAAATATAACTGATACACAGTTTTTTTCGACCGACAAAACTAACAATATTCTTTGGTAATACTCTGTGATCTATTAACCCATATATAATTAACTTGTAATTTGTATGTATTTTACTGTAATTTTTATGTAATTTAATTTCTGTTAATATGTAAATATTGTCACTACTTATATGACGAAAGGGTTAAATGTAAGAAGGGACTATATAGTCTCAATTTCGCCCTAAATAAAAGTCGTTTGTCTGTCTGTCTCTCTACCCACCTCTTTCTCTCTCTCGCTCTCTCCCTGCCCCTCTCTCCCCGCCCCTCTCTCACTCCCCACCCCTCTCTCACTCCCCACCCCTCTCTCACTCCCCACCCCTCCCTCACTCCCCACCCCTCTCTCACTCCCCACCCCTCCCTCACTCCCCACCCCTCCCTCACTCCCCACCCCTCTCTCACTCCCCACCCATCTCTCTCCCTACCCCTCTCTCTCCCCACCCCTCTCTCTCCCCATCCCTCTCTCTCTCCCCACCCCTCTCTCCCCACCCCTCTCTCCCCACCCCTCTCTCTCCACACCCCCTCTCTCCACACCCCCTCTCCACACCCACCTCTCTCTACACCCCCTCTCTCTACACCCCCTCTCTCTACACCCCCTCTCTCAACACCCCCCCTCTCTCCACACCCCCCTTTCTCCACCCCCCTCTCTCTCCACACCCCCCTCTCTCCCCCCTCTCTCCCCCTTTCTCCTCTCTCTCCCCCTTTCTCCTCTCTCTCCCCTCTCTCTCATCTCTCTCCCCTCTCTCTCTTCCCCTCGTCGTTTCTTTAATTATCTCCCCTCGTCTTCCTCCCTCTCCTTCCCAAGAGTGTCTCTCTCCCTCCTCCCCTCGCCTTCTCTCTCTCTTTCTCTCTCTCCTATCTCTTCGCTTCTAATTATCCTACCGTTTTCGAGGAATACTCAAGTTTAAGCATGAAAGCCCACTAGAGTTTCCTTTTTTCCTAAAGCCAACCTTTCCTGTATTCTCCACTTCGTCTTCTGCTGACTGCTCGCCCTCCTCCCCTCTCTCTTCCTCTCCCTTCCGACACGCCTCTTTTCACCTCTCCTTCGCCACCTCGGATTCACCTTCCGCTTCGCCTTCTCAAGCACGTTGCCTCTGAACTAACCTTCCTCTCAAAATCCAGGATGCATCTTCTATCTCATTTTACGTACACTCCGACAAGTTTCTCTTGCTATAATTTTCAGCATTCCAGTAACTGTTGTTGGGACAATTTCCCTAATTTTATCTGCTCCCTGGACATCAGATGCAATGGCTTTTAATTATCCTATAGGAATTCTTATTTTCTTTACATGTATTCATTCGTTAATCGTATGATAAACTTTATTTTGGTCTCAACTTCTTTCGCTTTTCCAAGAATTAACATAAGTGGATGGCTTTCCTTATTTGAAGGATTATTCCTCCTAAATTACAGAGTTTATCCAATCAAATAGATCCTCTAGTTGAATTCTGCAGTCATGAAACGATTGAGTACGCCAGAATAGTTTCTTTTTAGAATGAAATTATGGTGAATTACATCCAAGGACAGAAGATTCAAAGCCGAAATATAGATATCACTTAATGAAACGTTTTATGGGTACTTGAGTTAACATGGTCATAAGTTAGATTTAATGCTACACGATGAGCTTCATAATTAATTTTTGAGCTGATAACAGTTAACTGACTCGTCGAAAATATAATTAATCGTATTCCTGTCGAGGAGTGCTGAACTTCCTATGACGAATCTTATTCGAAATATGTTACTACATCGGCCACAGCCAAAATAAGAAAATCGGGTCTTCTTAACCAGATTATTATTTAAATCGTGGCATCCCTCTTAATAATGACTGTGTACGACGAAGATTTCCTTAGAAATTCAAAAGAACTACGTACATTTACTGCAAATTATGCAGCATTGATTCAAAGCGACAGAAATATGGTAATTAACCTGTCCAGCAGTTTTGGTAATAGTGATATTATCCGATCTTTTTTTTGGAAAACTTGAAATTATAGTGCGTCTGTGTCTAGAAATATGGAAGAAGATTTGATAATCAATGTTATTGATATGTTATTGGTTCGCTATTAAGGCTGGAAACAACGTTTTCTTATGTATGACTGTTTAGAAGCTGCTTCGAAACCAAAAAGTAAGGAACTAGATTGAGAGTTGTATTTAAATGTTATATTTTGTTTTACTTTCTCTAAATCCCTATTTACTAACAATAAGACAGTCAAGTGTAAACAATGCAAAATACAGCTAATCTGATTGCTAAATTTTAGTACACGATAAAAGAAATCCACACAAATACAGGAGAAAAGAAAATCTTCATTGTCCCTCTCGTTCTAGTGTCTTGGTTATCAGTCCCAGACAAGGCAAAACAAAGCAGAAAAAGGAGTTATAGTCAGCTAAAACGATCGTGTTCTGAAATATAAGAAAATAAGTTTTTCGTGGTAATGGAGCTCTCGCGCTGGAAACTTAGCTATAGGTATTACTTGCTGTCATGTCGTGGAAACAAATAAGTGCGGCCTAATTTGTCATATAAGTTGTTGTTGTGATATTTTCCGGTGTCCAAATACTTATACAGGGTGTCCCAAAACGATGTATACACATTTAATGCTGAAAAAGTAAACCTTTAAAAATGCAAGAAAGAACAATATTTGGTGTGTGCGAAGCATTAACATTTTATTACAAGTTGAATTATCGTAGATGTTCAAAATGACCTCCATTAGCTTCAATGCATTATTGGCAATGGGTAGCAACCGGCTGACAAACGTCCACCAAGATATCTGCTTGGATGGTCGCGCATGACTGATCGATTTTTTGCCTGAGTTCCTGAAGTGTAGTTGGTTTCATTGAGAACACTATCCTTCAGGTAACCCCACAAGTCATAGTCAAATGGAGTTAAATCAGTTGAACGCGGCGCATACTCAACACTTCCCCCTCCGGCTTCTCCACCGGCCCTAACATCACGATGGTAATGTGGAGGTGCTCCATCTTGTTGGAAAAAAAATCCTCTCCTTCATAAAGCTGTTGAATGTTGGGCACAGTACATACCTTAAGCAGGTTAAGGTAATAAACTGTTAATTGCTTTTCTTTGCTCGAAAGTCAAGTGATCCTCCACCATTTTTATTACGCTGTGAATTATGGGTATTGGATTGTTGCTTTTCATTATGACTGAAGCCATCTTTTAATTACATGTCATGCAACAATGAGTCGCTTTAAATTTCATCCAAACAATAATCCGTTAATAGATATTCTACGTGACAATGTGTATACATCTTTTCTGAAAAATAAATGCCATAGATTACTAAAGAACAGACGTCTTGAAGCAAATGTTCGGCTGCCTGTGGTATATGGATGATTTTCCTCTTAACTGACCTCTAAATTTTAAATGTAAGTTGTAATTAATAGCAAAAATTAAATTCGTATCCATGAAGTTTTTAAGGCTAATGCATACACATTTATAGTGTTTTTTTCTAGAAAAAAAGGAAACAGTACCCAGATTTGACGGATTCCTAGGGGGTTAGGGGGATATTTGAAATAATTTATATATATAGCATTTAATAACTTGTTAAATTATTTTTAAACATTTTTAGTAAAATAGCAAGTGGAACTTGAGATTTTGTGGGAGACGCTCCTCTTGTATTACAATGTCATTACCAACGTTATAAGTTCCCTTAGAGAAACAGCAGGAAGTTGTGTGTAAAATGTTTGAAAATCCAATTCATTTGGACCACTTTTAAAAACAGCTGATGTGGCCATCACATGACTTTTTCCATATATGTAATATTTCTAAAAATTCCAAAAAGGTTAAATGATAATAAATATTTTAAGGAACCGCCAGAAAAATTTACAGACTTGATAAAGAACAGAAAAACTCAAACCATAGCCTTATGATATTGCATATAGCCACGAATCTCCAACAATTAAGAAAAGAAAAAGGAGCGTTACTAAGACGTAACTGTCAAGTGTTTACAATAGTCGTCGGTAAGCTAAAAGATCTGATATGGCCATCACATGACTTACTCTATACCTGTAATATTTCTAAAAACACCAAAAAGGTTAAATAATAATAAATATTCTAAGAAACAGAAAATTGTAGACTTTACAAAGAACAGAAATAAACTCAAACCATAGCCTTCTGATATTGGATATAGCCACAAAGCCCCAACAATTAAGGAAAGAAAAAGGAGCGTAACTAAGCGTCAATTGTTAACAATAGTCGTCGGGAGGCAGCTAAAAATCTAATTTTTAAGATATGTCGTAAACAATGCATTATATGGGAAAATGTTTAGTTCTTTTGACTTTCATAAAAATGTTAAATATAAAATTTCCTGTTGACCTGGTTAATAGTTTTTGAGTTAGATCACCAACAAAAAAGCTATCTCTCTCTCTCACACACACACACGCGCACGCACTCAAACACACACACACACACAAAGAGACGTCATCGAGAAAAGAAAATGGGAACCTCGAAATATGTATTTCCGTTAAAACCTCGAATTCGATTTTTTACTTTCTCCATATAGGGGAAAGTATTGTATTCATGAAAAAAATCGACTTCGAGATTTCAACGGAAACATATCTTTTGAGGTCCCCTGAACACGTTTTGACCATTTTCTCTCTATGTGTGTGTGTGATATCTGTTCACTGCCAGGTCAGGTTTTCCTCCCCTGAGGATGCCCACTTGGTGGGTGAATTGCATAGGGTTTTTCCTATATATTTGTCTGAAGGAGTTTTTCACCACTCAGAAGAACTGATTAGTTTTTGGTAAAAATCGGTAAACCGGAAGTTTCGCAGTTTCTTAAAATATTTATTATTATGTATCCTATTTGGAATTTTTAGAAATGTTACAGATATGGAGAAAGTCATGTGGTGGCCACATCAGATTTTTCCCCTACACTAAGTATGGAGAAATTAAAAATTAGTTTTAAATATATTTCTTAAACAATGCATTATGACCGAACTTGACGCACAAAATTCTTTTCGATCCTCAAATGTTTTTCGGTCTTCGTTATAAACTTTTCCTCTAATTTCGTCGCAGTTGAACTCTGCTCAGGTTCAGGTTCTCCCCTGAAGATGCCCACTTAGTGGGCGAAATGCATAGGGCTTACCCTACAATTTTTTGGCTGAAGGAGTTTTATACAACTGTTCAATGCATTATATGGGAAAATGTTTCGAACATAGGTTGTATAATATTAACTTTCATACAACTTTTACTCAAATACTTTTTACATTCATCAAATATTTAAAAAAATGGAGAAGTGACGAGAGTAAACGCCCACATCCGACTGACCAATTTTTACCAAAAACTAATCAGTCGCTTTAACAAAAATGTCAAATATACAATTTCGCGTTGACCTGATTAATAGTTTTTTAGTTAGAGCACTCACAAAATTCCTCTCATAGATACACACACAGACATCATCTAGAAAATAGTCAAACGTGTTTAGGGGACTTTAAAACATGTATTTGTCGGCCTTGGTAGAGGGGTGGTTAGCGTGTTTGGCTCCCAACGCTAGGGTCGCGGGTTTGAATCCTGCCGAGGGCATGGTTGTATGTTTTCGTCTTTGTTAAAGTTATTACGCTCATTGTAAAAGGCCGTTAACGGCTGTTTATGAGCTGATATAAAATAAATAAATCTCGGATTTGATTTTTTCATGGAAAACAACACTTTCTCTATACTTCGTGTATGGAGAAAGTAAAAATCACCTTAATAAACTTCTAGATAATATAAATAGATTTTGTCAGAGAATGATCAAGGATTACCTTTTGTGCCAAGTTATACAAGTTTATTAATTGACTCATAAATATAGGTTTACTTATCAGCTAAAATACCAGGAAATCACACTGAAAATTTTCCTATAATTGTTAGCACGAGTAAGACGCATAATGTCAAAATGCTTCATGAAGTAGTTCACTTATGGGAAAGGTGATGTAGAACAAGTCTCCCCGAGAGATGGAGTTACTACAGAGTGAGAATTTAGAGGATATTAGTAAATTTAAGAGACGCGTGTCACGATGCGGAACGCAATGAGCTGCGTCACTCAATCGTACCTTTATTTTATGTTTAACTAATTTTTTCGAGTTGCGTATTTACTTACTATAGTTACATAATTGGTTATCTTCTTACACCTCATTGCACGCTAATGAAAGCAGTACTCAAAAGATTTTCTTCTCTCTTGGAAGAGATAATCGCAAAAATAAATTATTTCGTTCCAGTTGCTCGAAACGACGAGTTTGATAAATAGGAATTAATAGCCAAAGGTTTCGGAGATTTTTCGTTTTGCATTCTATAACGTATTCCTCAGTCTTCTATATCCTCTGCCAACGTGAGAGCATTTTGTAGACCGATTGCTCCTTATACGGCCTCAGTTTTGCTATTTAAACTTCTAATAGTGCACCGAAAGATGTTTTTTTGCGGCGAAGACTATTAACTGTAAGACTCCGGTAGAGAATAAGATTTTAAGAGCAATGAAGAACTGGGTCAGCGTGCGGCATTGTAGAGTTTCAGTATAAAAGTCGAATTCTTAAGCAAGAAGCCAACCGTTCCCGTACTGGAGCAAAGATTTCCAAACAACAACAAAAAATCGACCCGGTGAATCACTACTATTAATTTCCACAAAGCTGCAATTGAGGAAACTAAATGTTTCAAGATTTCTATTCGTATAATGTTTAAGTTAACAGAAAAAATAAATTAAACGAAAGAAGAGTGTGTGTGTAAGAGAAAACGATCAGTAAAACACTTGTTGCAATTGTTTAATGTTTTTCGATCATATGATTTGATAAAGTCACTCTATTGACTGCTAAGTGTTTGTGAGACATATTAATTTCCAAGCAAGAAACGATCGCCGTAAAGACAACGTGCGAACGCGGAGGAAATTGCGGAATGGAAGCCACGAATTCGATTAGGAGTAATTTCAGTGAGGGTGAAAGATCACTTTCTAAACCTTTGAGATAAAATGGCGTCGTTCTCCCCCGCAAAGCTGCTTATCTTAGGCAAGAGATTGTGGAACGCGTGCCTATGCGAAATAGTAACAAAAACCCATAGGTGGATCACGGATGGCAAATACTATGTAGTTCCATTCTGCAGCAACTCCACTAAGTGAGTAAATGAGACAAAAAGAAAAACCAGTCAACAAAACCCAACTTAAATCTAAGACACCACTTTATCCAATTATATTATTCGACTTTATTTAATTTAATTTAACAAAAAGATATTTTTACTGACGAAACAATCGTACAAATATAAAAGGCCTAATTCTTTTGTCACTTTATGTACCACACTTTTTTAAAAACGTGTTTTTAACAAACTTTCCGACTAAACAGAAGATTGTGATTCGGCGAGAATACCTCAATCACGCATTAAAAGTCAATGACGAAAAAATCCCGAAAAAGACCCGGGTTCAAATCCATGTTTGAATAACTAGGGGAGAACTGCAACGTAGATTACAACCCTTTTTTCTTTACTATTTTAAAATTATTTATTATGATCGTACAAACTCGGGACTTGAACCAAAGAGCATCTGCAAAAGCGAAAATTTGTTTTCCTACCGTCGATTTACGAATGCAAATTGAATTTGTCCACAAATTTGTTTCTAACGCCAAAATTTCACGTTTTTTTTAAAGGAAATTCGTTCGCCGTCATGACAGCCATCGTTATAAGACTTTCTGCGAAACTTCTTTATCCTAATCGGATTGGAATTGATTGATCATACTTATTTACAATTTCATTATTTAATTAACTGAAATAAATAGCCAAGTTATTATGTGGTTAGTGTTAGAAAATATTTACAATTGTGATTACATTGTTATTGATTGATTAAAAAAATTGTTTTATTTAAGAGTAATTGCAGTCCGTTTTAGAAGGAGTTTTATCTAGTGGACATTATAAACAGTATGAAGGACCGATCGTCAGTCTAGTCATTGAAGTTTATATTAAGAAGTCCCTGGAAACTTATTTTTGAGGCTTTTTTGATGCTGAAAAGAAATCGAAGGATTTCTTCATGTTGCCTCGATACACGCGCCGACGTGCGTAGATACGAATAGTACGTAATTTAACTTAAATAAAGCGACATTAATTTATAGTTAATTTTAATAATAATTAATTAACCCTTCAGTACACGCGCCTGGTCTGTGAGACCGCAAAATGTGTGTGTTGGCATCACTGTCTTGTGTGACTCAGTACCTTTCTATAATTTCTTGTTCTTATTTTTACAGCAAGGTCAGTCTGAGTCGAGCTCTCCTTCGTTGTGTACTTAGGTCAAAAACTGTTTGGTGGTCTCACAGACCCCCTGCGTGCGTCTCTAATCCTCGATTCAATTATTTTCGTTATATATTAGTTTTATAGTGTTGTTATGCAAATTTAATGGTTGTTGTTCGTACTAGGAAAATTTATTACTTAGTGTTCTCGGAGATAATAAAGGTAAACAACGCTGTTTGGCACTGTAAGAAAAAACAAGAGGCAAACTCCTCACGAATTTCTACGAGGAACAGGGAGGAGGGATCCTCAATGTTTGGCTTTCAAGACAATTTCACGTTGGTCTCGTGCATTTGTAAGAAGGCTAAAAATGTTTTGTGGCTTTCAACTATGCACCACGAAGAAAAAATCGATGTTGACACCAGAAATAAAAAAGCCGAAGTAATTATTTTCTATAAAGACAAAACGTGGAGTCGATGTTGTTGACAAAATGAGTGCAAAATACAAGGTTGCAGGAAACACAAGGAGATGACCGATGGCTGTATTCTACAGCCTATTGAATGGCGGAGCTATATACGCGGGAGTAATTTGTTATGGTAAGGGTCAAGAACTAAATCCCCGATGAGATTTATTGAGAGAACTGTCGCTTGCCCTGGTAAATGAGCACCTAACACGAAAATCACTCCATAACACCATTCCTAATAAAATTAGTAGGAGAATTTGTAAGATTACAGGCGAACCTCTACTTACGAACTTAATGTGTACTATTGGGTCAGACCTGCAGACGAAAGCGTAAGGACCTCCTAAGACTGCACGTGACTGATGCAGAGACTGCGTAGGAAGAAACAGAAAAAGCAGGCATTTTTGCAAAAAGTGCAAGAAGTTCATCTGCTTGGAACATGTTAATATAGTTACGAAAATATCGATTAATCCTATAATTTCCATTGATAATTAAAAAACAAAGTGAATATGTTTTCAACAAACTGAAGGAAGAACATTTACGTTGTTTGTATAATAAACATTCATTTTTTAACAGAAAAACAATTGTAATGCTGATTATTTTGTTCAATGTTTTACTAAAAAGACACATCTTGATAAAATAATCAACTTTGTCTTATTTTTCCTGATTATCTAGGAATTTCACAAAAATAACGAGGGGTCTGTCATGCCCGCTGCGTGCACTGGGGGAAGAAAAATAGGCGCGTGTACTGGAGGGTTAAAAATAATCATATTTACGTTAATTTCGTCGTTGTAGATAGTCATTTCCCTTTAGAGAAATTAAAAGTAAATGATCTATTAAGCGTGTAAAATAAATAATTATCTTTTTTTCTCCTTAATGGTAACAATTAAAGTCTTCTTTTACTGTTATTCATTTATTGGTATTTCCAAGGCAACATAAATGTTTATATTTATTTGAAATAATCAAAAGAAAATAATTATATTGCGATTGATTCTGAATAATTGTGTTTACCTGACAGTGTTCGCCGTAAGCATTTTTATATTGCGTAACATTTAAGTTAGTTTCTCGTGAGATGGCCTCTGGAAATCTTCAGTAGTGATAATTTTGATCCGTTTTTCCCAATCGCACCTTTTATCTTCAATTTTGTAAAGACTATCGTAAGGATATGTTCTAAGACAGTCATCTGACTTAGAAATTCATATAAAATAGGTTCAATTCTGAAATAAATACATCAAATATTTTCTTAAAAGCTACGATTAGGAGGCAGTTCCATTCCTTGTCGCTGGATGCAGGGCTGTTGTTTCTCGGCAGCCAATCGGATTCCGGATAGGCCTAATGGAAAACACACACTTGCTCCATTATAATATGAGATGATTTCTAAAGTTTGTTTATCTCTCTGTTACTCTAAGAGGTCGAAAACAGACAGGGCTGCATCGACCAGACTTGGCAAGACGTTCTTTCATATCCAAATAAAGAGAAAGATGGATATTTGCATCTCGGTTTTCGTTTGTCTGTCAGTTATTCTAAAAACTCGAAAACAGAAAGGGCTGCAACGACCAAACTTTGCATGATATTCTTTTATATCCAAAGGAAGAGAAAGCATTCGATTCCAAGTTAGATTTTAATTAGATAAAATCGGAAGATTCAAGTCATAAAGTGACCAAAACTTTTTAGCACCCTAGAAACAAAAAACAAGCCATAATGCCTCGATTAAAATTACCATGTTCAGGTAAAAAAAATTAAATTCTAAAATAATGGCAAAATATAGAGCAGCAGAAAATTCAGACCACAGACATAACCGACTTCAAATAGATAAAGACATTCGATTACATTAATTAAATTAAAAAACAGTTATTCAAAATTTACCGGAAATCGCGGCCAGTTAACACTCCATTAAATTAAGCGATATTCAGGCAAGGGCCGCGATTATCCAAATATTAACACATTAAGTATTGAATTATTTATTTAACTTTGCGATTAGTTTTTTCTTTTGCATGGAAACACCGAAAAGTGTATCATTAAACATTATCCAAATGGTTAACATTTATGTACATTGAAATTTACGTCACGATCAATATCAGGAAAATATTTTATTGGGTTATAGGTGCCGTTCGTCAGGGCGTCCGATCGATTTGAGGATATGAAGGGAAACTATTTACGAGGATAGGAATACAAGAAATGAAACTGTTCCTATTAGAATTACTCAAAGAGTAATGATTTAGAAGCGAATGGGGGGAGTTTAGGGGGAGAGTGGGTTGATATGAGGCGAAATAAGAAGATGAGAAGAGTAAGAGAGCGGAGGAGGGATAAACGGGGTTGGATGGAGAGAGGGAGGTTGGAGGGAAGGAGGAAGGGAATGGAGGAAGAATAAGGGAGATGGGATTAGAGATAGCGAGGGAAGTGGCGCCAAGAGTCTTTCTCTTTGTGGCTTTTTTGCTCCCGCAGCCTATTTCTTTCTCTTCCCTCCTCTCTCCTCCCTCCTCTCTCTTCCCTCCTCTCTCTTCCCTCCTCTCTCTTCCATCCTCTCTCTTCCCTCCTCTCTCTTCCCTCCTCTCTCTTCCCTCCTCTCTCTTCCCTCCTCTCTCCTCCCTCCTCTCTCTTCCCTCCTCTCTCTTCCCTCCTCTCTCTTCCCTCCTCTCTCTTCCCTCCTCTCTCTACCCTCCTCTCTCTACCCTCCTCTCTCTTCCCTCCTCTCTCTTCCTCCTCTCTCTTCCCACCTCTCTCTACCCTCCTCTCTCTTCCCTCCTCTCTCCTCCCTCCTCTCTCTTCCCTCCTCTCTCTTCCCTCCTCTCTCTTCCCTCCTCTCTCTACCCTCCTCTCTCTACCCTCCTCTCTCTTCCCTCCACTCTCTTCCCTCCTCTCTCTTCCCTCCTCTCTCTTCCCACCTCTCTCTTCCCTCCTCTCTCTTCCCTCCTCAGTCTTCCCTCCTCTCTCTTCCCTCCTCTCTCTCTTCCCTCCTCTCTCTACCCTCCTCTCTCATCCCTCCTCTCTCTTCCCTCCTCTCTCTCTTCCTCCTCTCTGCTACCCTCCTCTCTCTTTTTTCCCCACAAACACAAATCTGTATTCAATTTTATCTTTTTAATTTGTATGATTTAGGTACATAATGTTTATATAGTGTATTTTGTTATACCTTATTTTATTCTTTTTCTTGTATTTATTATATTGACGAAGGGTTAAATGTAAGAATGGACCTTCTGGTCTAAATTTCGCCCGAATAAAGACGATTATCTATCTATCTATCTATCTTCCCTCCTCTCTCTTCCCTCCTCTCTCTACCCTCCTCTCTCATCCCTCCTCTCTCTCTTCCCTCCTCTCTCTCTTCCCTCCTCTCTCTTCCCTCTTCTCTCTTCCCTCCACTCTCTTCCCTCCTCTCTCTTCCCTCCTCTCTCTTCCCACCTCTCTCTTCCCTCCTCTCTCTTCCCTCCTCAGTCTTCCCTCCTCTCTCTTCCCTCCTCTCTCCTCCCTCCTCTCTCTTCCCTCCTCTCTCTTCCCTCCTCTCTCTTCCCTCCTCTCTCTTCCCTCCTCTCTCTTCCCTCCTCTCTCTTCCCTCCTCTCTCTTCCCTCCTCTCTCTTCCCTCCTCTCTCTTCCCACCTCTCTCTTCCCTCCTCTCTCTTCCCTCCTCTCTCTTCCCTCCTCTCTCTCTTCCCTCCTCTCTCTTCCCTCTTCTCTCTTCCTCCTCTCTCTTCCCTCCACTCTCTTCCCTCCTCTCTCTTCCCTCCTCTCTCTTCCCTCCACTCTCTACCCTCCTCTCTCTTCCCTCCTCTCTCTTCCCTCCTCTCTCTTCCCTCCTCTCTCTTCCCTCCTCTCTCTTCCCTCCTCTCTCTTCCCACCTCTCTCTTCCCTCCACTCTCTACCCTCCTCTCTCTTCCCTCCTCTCTCTTCCCTCCTCTCTCTTCCCTCCTCTCTCTTCCCACATCTCTCTTCCCTCCTCTCTCTTCCCTCCTCTCTCTTCCCTCCTCTCTCTCTTCCCTCCTCTCTCTTCCCTCTTCTCTCTTCCCTCCTCTCTCTTCCCTCCTCTCTCTGTACAAAATCCTTACTTATAACAAACCTGACTACCTCTCTTCCCTCTTCAATGAAATCAACACAGTACACAAGCGGGATACTAGAGGCAAGAATAACCTCCTTATTCCTCATCACAGGACGAATATCTACAATAAATCCTTTCAAGTCTCCGGTTGCCGACTCTGGAATAACTTAGATGAGAATTTTAAAACATCTCCCTCTTTAAACTCATTCAAACGCACCTGTGTCACTCACTTTCTTAAACAACAAAGTAATTCCTTAATCATCTCTTTACACTCCCCATAAATTATCCTTACTCATGTTTTTTTTTTGTATTGTCTTATATTATATTCTATCTCTTAATATAATTTTGTATTGTTTTTATATACTTTGTGTATTGTTTATATGTATACATATGTATGTATGTGTGTGTGTGTATGTGTGTGTGTGTATGTATGTATATATATATATATATGTGTATATATATGTAAATGTATGTATATATATATATTCTTTCTTCTATTGTTTGTATTTTTTTGTTGTTTTTATTTTTTTTGCTATTGTTTTATATTATTTTATATTGTATTATATTATTTATGTATTTTATATCTTTTCCTGCTTTCTTATAATATGCATGCCCCAACAACATTCTTTATATTCATTCATTGTATATATTTCATGTATATTTCATCTCATTCTGCATACTTGTATATTTCTTGTTTACATTACGCTATTACCTTTACGTGTACTTTTTTATGACGGTATATAATTACGCTGTATATACGAACTCTCCCACTGTACATACTCCTTCCTATTTAATGTTGTAGTTTTGTATTACCAAATTTACACTATCTAGGGTTTTCGCAGGTTTTTCACACCCCCCTTCTTAGTGGGTGTTTTCCTGCGTGGGTTTTGCTAGGGAGGACATGTCTGTTTTACCTAGATTTTCCCCACAAACACAAATCTGTATTCAATTTTATCTTTTTAATTTGTATGATTTAGGTACATAATGTTTATATAGTGTATTTTGTTATACCTTATTTTATTCTTTTTCTTGTATTTATCATATTGACGAAGGGTTAAATGTAAGAATGGACCTTCTGGTCTAAATTTCGCCCGAATAAAGACGATTATCTATCTATCTATCTTCCCTCCTCTCTCTTTCCTCCTCTCTCTTCCCTCCTCTCTCTTCCCTCCTCTCTCTTCCCTCCTCTCTCTTCCCTCCTCTCTCTCTTCCCTCCTCTCTCTTCCCTCCTCTCTCTCTTCCCTCCTCTCTCTCTTCCCTCCTCTCTCTTCCCTCTTCTCTCTTCCCTCCTCTCTCTTCCCTCCTCTCTCTACCCTCCTCTCTCTTCCCTCCTCTCTCTTCCCTCCTCTCTCTACCCTCCTCTCTCTTCCCTCCTCTCTCTTCCCTCCTCTCTCTACCCTCCTCTCTCTTCCCTCCTCTCTCTTCCCTCCTCTCTCTTCCCTCCTCTCTCTTCCCTCCTCTCTCTTCCCTCCTCTCTCTTCCCACCTCTCTCTTCCCTCCTCTCTCTTCCCTCCTCTCTCTTCCCTCCCTCTCTCTCTTCCCTCCTCTCTCTTCCCTCCTCTCTCTTCCCTCCTCTCTCTTCCCTCCTCTCTCTTCCCTCCTCTCTCTTTCCTCCTCTCTCTTCCCTCCTCTCTCTACCCTCCTCTCTCTTCCCTCCTCTCTCTTCCCTCCTCTCTCTACCCTCCTCTCTCTTCCCTCCTCTCTCTTCCCTCCTCTCTCTACCCTCCTCTCTCTTCCCTCCTCTCTCTTCCCTCCTCTCTCTACCCTCCTCTCTCTTTCCTCCTCTCTCTTCCCTCCTCTCTCTTCCCTCCTCTCTCTTCCCACCTCTCTCTTCCCTCCTCTCTCTTCCCTCCTCTCTCTTCCCTCCTCTCTCTCTTTCCCTCCTCTCTCTTCCCTCTTCTCTCTTCCCTCCTCTCTCTACCCTCCTCTCTCTTCCCTCCTCTCTCTTTCCTCCTCTCTCTTCCCTCCTCTCTCTACCCTCCTCTCTCTTCCCTCCTCTCTCTTCCCTCCTCTCTCTACCCTCCTCTCTCTTCCCTCCTCTCTCTTTCCTCCTCTCTCTTCCCTCCTCTCTCTACCCTCCTCTCTCTTTCCCTCCTCTCTCTACCCTCCTCTCTCTTCCCTCCTCTCTCTTCCCTCCTCTCTCTACCCTCCTCTCTCTTCCCTCCTCTCTCTTCCCTCCTCTCTCTTCCCTCCTCTCTCTTCCCTCCTCTCTCTTCCCTCCTCTCTCTTCCCACCTCTCTCTTCCCTCCTCTCTCTTCCCTCCTCTCTCTTCCCTCCTCTCTCTCTTCCCTCCTCTCTCTTCCCTCCTCTCTCTTCCCTCCTCTCTCTTCCCTCCTCTCTCTTCCCTCCTCTCTCTTTCCTCCTCTCTCTTCCCTCCTCTCTCTACCCTCCTCTCTCTTCCCTCCTCTCTCTTCCCTCCTTTCTCTACCCTCCTCTCTCTTCCCTCCTCTCTCTTCCCTCCTCTCTCTACCCTCCTCTCTCTTCCCTCCTCTCTCTTTCCTCCTCTCTCTTCCCTCCACTCTCTTCCCTCCTCTCTCTTCCCTCCTCTCTCTTCCCTCCACTCTCTACCCTCCTCTCTCTTCCCTCCTCTCTCTTCCCTCCTCTCTCTTCCCTCCTCTCTCTTCCCTCCTCTCTCTTCCCTCCTCTCTCTTCCCACCTCTCTCTTCCCTCCACTCTCTACCCTCCTCTCTCTTCCCTCCTCTCTCTTCCCTCCTCTCTCTTCCCTCCTCTCTCTTCCCACATCTCTCTTCCCTCCTCTCTCTTTCCCTCCTCTCTCTTCCCTCCTCTCTCTCTTCCCTCCTCTCTCTTCCCTCTTCTCTCTTCCCTCCTCTCTCTTCCCTCCTCTCTCTGTACAAAATCCTTACTTATAACAAACCTGACTACCTCTCTTCCCTCTTCAATGAAATCAACACAGTACACAAGCGGGATACTAGAGGCAAGAATAACCTCCTTATTCCTCATCACAGGACGAATATCTACAATAAATCCTTTCAAGTCTCCGGTTGCCGACTCTGGAATAACTTAGATGAGAATTTTAAAACATCTCCCTCTTTAAACTCATTCAAACGCACCTGTGTCACTCACTTTCTTAAACAACAAAGTAATTCCTTAATCATCTCTTTACCACTCCCCATAAATTATCCTTACTCATGTTTTTTTTTGTATTGTCTTATATTATATTCTATCTCTTAATATAATTTTGTATTGTTTTTATATACTTTGTGTATTGTTTATATGTATACATATGTATGTATGTGTGTGTGTGTATGTGTGTGTGTATGTATGTATATATATATATATATATATGTATATATATGTAAATGTATGTATATATATATATTCTTTCTTCTATTGTTTGTATTTTTTTGTTGTTTTTATTTTTTTTGCTATTGTTTTATATTATTTTATATTGTATTATATTATTTATGTATTTTATATCTTTTCCTGCTTTCTTATAATATGCATGCCCCAACAACATTCTTTATATTCATTCATTGTATATATTTCATGTATATTTCATCTCATTCTGCATACTTGTATATTTCTTGTTTACATTACGCTATTACCTTTACGTGTACTTTTTTATGACGGTATATAATTACGCTGTATATACGAACTCTCCCACTGTACATACTCCTTCCTATTTAATGTTGTAGTTTTGTATTACCAAATTTACACTATCTAGGGTTTTCGCAGGTTTTTCACACCCCCCTTCTTAGTGGGTGTTTTCCTGCGTGGGTTTTGCTAGGGAGGACATGTCTGTTTTACCTAGATTTTCCCCACAAACACAAATCTGTATTCAATTTTATCTTTTTAATTTGTATGATTTAGGTACATAATGTTTATATAGTGTATTTTGTTATACCTTATTTTATTCTTTTTCTTGTATTTATCATATTGACGAAGGGGTTAAATGTAAGAATGGACCTTCTGGTCTAAATTTCGCCCGAATAAAGACGATTATCTATCTATCTATCTTCCCTCCTCTCTCTTTCCTCCTCTCGTCTTCCCTCCTCTCTCTTCCCTCCTCTCTCTTCCCTCCTCTCTCTTCCCTCCTCTCTCTCTTCCCTCCTCTCTCTTCCCTCCTCTCTCTCTTCCCTCCTCTCTCTCTTCCCTCCTCTCTCTTCCCTCTTCTCTCTTCCCTCCTCTCTCTCTTCCCTCCTCTCTCTACCCTCCTCTCTCTTCCCTCCTCTCTCTTCCCTCCTCTCTCTACCCTCCTCTCTCTTCCCTCCTCTCTCTTCCCTCCTCTCTCTACCCTCCTCTCTCTTCCCTCCTCTCTCTTCCCTCCTCTCTCTTCCCTCCTCTCTCTTCCCTCCTCTCTCTTCCCTCCTCTCTCTTCCCACCTCTCTCTTCCCTCCTCTCTCTTCCCTCCTCTCTCTTCCCTCCTCTCTCTCTTCCCTCCTCTCTCTTCCCTCCTCTCTCTTCCCTCCTCTCTCTTCCCTCCTCTCTCTTCCCTCCTCTCTCTTTCCCTCCTCTCTCTTCCCTCCTCTCTCTACCCTCCTCTCTCTTCCCTCCTCTCTCTTCCCTCCTCTCTCTACCCTCCTCTCTCTTCCCTCCTCTCTCTTCCCTCCTCTCTCTACCCTCCTCTCTCTCTCCTCTCTCTTCCCTCCTCTCTCTACCCTCCTCTCTCTTTCCTCCTCTCTCTTCCCTCCTCTCTCTTCCCTCCTCTCTCTTCCCACCTCTCTCTTCCCTCCTCTCTCTTCCCTCCTCTCTCTTCCCTCCTCTCTCTCTTCCCTCCTCTCTCTTCCCTCTTCTCTCTTCCCTCCTCTCTCTACCCTCCTCTCTCTTCCCTCCTCTCTCTTTCCTCCTCTCTCTTCCCTCCTCTCTCTACCCTCCTCTCTCTTCCCTCCTCTCTCTTCCCTCCTCTCTCTACCCTCCTCTCTCTTCCCTCCTCTCTCTTTCCTCCTCTCTCTTCCTCCTCTCTCTACCCTCCTCTCTCTTCCCTCCTCTCTCTACCCTCCTCTCTCTTCCCTCCTCTCTCTTCCCTCCTCTCTCTACCCTCCTCTCTCTTCCCTC